>WAAD01028341.1:3378-34714 GCA_013389945.1 Fregata magnificens
CAAGCAACACTTGCTAGAACTTAAAAGATTTTACTTTTGGATTTTAACATTCCCTGCTGCCTTCTAAACTATTCCCCTTGCGACTTCAAAGTCTTGGTCATGATCTTTCAGCTACCAGTAGTGAGGCTCAAGATAGCTCTGCATTGTCGCTGATTTAACTAAGGGGTGCAGTACTGTCTGTTAGTCTGCAGGAGACTTAACTGTCTTGTTATGTTAATTTTCAGTTTTTTCAGGCATTTATATCCTCATGAAAAGGCTACAGACTATTTAGAAGATGGAGTAAAGTAGGACTAGGTACTTTCATCTGTTCTGTTCAGCTTTCTGTTCTTGATAGGACTGGCCTCAGACGCTGCTTGTGACAAAAGTTTGTATCCAATATACAACTGATGTCTTCCTTTTTAGACCTATCGGATCATGAGCAAAAATTCCAAAATCACTGAAGCTACCAATTACAGCCCCTTTTTTTTTTTTTTTTAAATCTAGAATAAATTTCTGAGTAATTAACAAATAAACAGATTAGAGTTGAAGTTAATTGGAACAGTATGCTTACAATGCAGCATCTAATAGGCAGTGTTTTTAACATGAAGATCTAAAGAGTAATGAAATAAGGTAGGCTTTTCAAACTTTGATATTATAGCAACTCAGCTTTTCACAAGCGAATAGGAATCTGATGGAATGAGCGAAACGCTAGAAATCTCATTTAAAGGTCAGTGCTAATTTTTTCTGTGCAGGATAGCAAAAGTTGATTCTTCTACAGGCAATGGAAGAAAAATCTTACTGTGTTTAAAATACTTGTGTTCAATACTACTTACATCAAGGAAGAAAACGAGTTCTGTAAGCTCTTCTCTTAAAAAATTAGCTCAGATCTTTTATTTCTTAGCTGGCTGGAGGCATTTTAAGATGTAATTTTTCAGGGCAGCCAATCAGCATGAACAAAATCAAGATGTTTTGATGACAGATGGTGGTGGGGTTTTTTTCATGAGACTGAGAGAGACAGAGGAGGGGATAATTTACTACAGGAGAGAGGCTGTATTATTTCAAATAACCCTTAGGTATCTGACTTCAGAATTAAGATTTTCTTTTTTTTCTTTTGTTCTAAATAACTTGAATTCCTTGGGTCTCTGTCATGAATGATTTTCAATCTCATACAACTTTTACATGTTTCAGCTTTGTCTGCAGTTTCAATATGAGGGTTAAACAATGTTGCAGGGCTTATCTTCTGTGTGAGTTATGAGGGAATTGAGTCGCTTCCCTTGACAAAAAACTTATTTGTCTGTCCCAGTTAATTACTGCTTTTGTTGTTTATAAGTGGTTTGTGCTTTCACTTCTGTGTCACAAACCTCTGCTAATTTATTATAGTAACACAAAGAAAGAAACTTGCTGTGAAATGGATTTTGTTGTGCTAGTGACTTCTTTTCCTAAAAGCTAGTGGCTGGAGGAGGCTGGAGGAGATCAGCACAAAGTTACTTAGCTCAAACCCTCTAACTACGCAATGCTGAATTTGGGTTTGCTGGTCTTGCCCATTCAAGAAAGAAGATGCTGGACAGGATGGATCTTGTCTGTGATTCTTGTTTGGCAACTCCTTTGTTGCTTAATCAGGGTAGTAATAGCACAGAGAAGCAGGATTTCAAGGACTGCTTGGAGGTCATTCAGTCTCTTTTCATGCCCAAGGCAGAATCAAATATCGCTAAGTCATTTCTGGCAGGCTTTTGTCTAAGCTGTTCTTAAAGATCTCCAGTGATGAGAACTTCACAGCTTTGTGTGCAATCTATTCCAATACTTAAATAGTCTTAGACATGAAGAAAATCTTTGCAACAATTTTTGTTAGAGCTAATGCAGCCAAAAAAAGCCATTGATAAGTGGAGCTCATTAGGGAGCTTGTATTCCCTTACTGTGAGATACTTTCATAATTAAAACTTTGTCTTTAAGAATAGGTAATACTATAAAACCATAAATGTATAAATATAGAAAAAGCATCATAGAAATTAGTTAAGTTGATATTGCTGAACTGAAATATTTTGACAGGTGCTTGTCAGGTTCTTTGCATTGGATATGTTCCCATGAAACAGATTGGTTCCAATAAAACTATTTTTTGATGAAAATCTGTTCTTTTTATCAGCTGTAGGTGTAAAGAATAATTCTGATTATTTCACTTGCTCTATTATGTTTTTTCAACCGAAAATGAAAAGAGAGGAACCTGGCATAACAGTTCCAATGGTAAAATATTTATGCCTCTGCTATGTTTTCCTGCTGTAATAAGGTTAATGACGATGGGCAGATTCTGCTATGCTGCTTGCACTGAACTGTACCTTACTGTGCATGCAGCTCTCTTGCTTTTGGTGGTTCTTCTGCCTCTGTGGCAAAGTACTGGACACAATAGTGTCCAGCTTTGCCTTGCAGGGGTTAAGCTGCGAGATGCCAGGACTACACTGACACTCTTTAGCGTAAAGCAAGAATCACGTAACTGAGCCCACTTTTTTGTCCCTACCCATTTGGATGATGATAATAAAACGTTGAGCTTTTGAAGGTTTGCTAGTTTGGGTGAAAGTTTTGCCGAAGCAAAGGTGGCCTGAAGCATTAGGGTTTGGTACTGACTGTGCATGGGACACCAAAGTGTATGGGCAGTTCTTTGAGATGAAAGAAAATTCTTTCCATGTCTGTGTTATGTACTCAGGATTATGGAGGTGACCAGCTTTGGAGCTGGGAAGGAATCTTCTGATCAGGTGATGCACTTAACCAGATCAGCTCCTTGCCATTCCTAGGGTTTGACATTGAGTGCAAACTGAGGGCAGGCTTTTGGAAGGACCCTCCCTCCTGTGTGCTCTTCACTTGGGAGGAAAATTCCCGCTCTCCTGTGCAATCCACGTCTGCATGCACACAAGAATTCATTACTTTGGGGAAGCTTTTGGTCTACAGTGTGTTTGGAAATCTGCTATGTGTGGACAGCTCAGCTGAGCTGTGTGACCAGGGAAGGGCTGTGATAAAGGAAGTGTTAGATCATCTTGTCCAATTCCTCCATGAGGTAGACAGTCTCCTCTGGTTTCACCTTCCTTTGAAAATAACTTTGTATGTCATGATTTTCATGCCAGCTGATACAGGTCTCTTTTCGTTATAGACCCTTAAAAAGAGTGTGGGGGCAAAATTGACAAATATAAAATCCTTAAGAATCCAAGTCTGATCGATTGAAATGAATGAAACCTTTTTTCTTCTGGGAAAAAATGTTTGCTGGGTAGAGAAAAATAAAAATCATGCACCGTATTTTAAAAAGATTCAAGTACTTATTACATTGTCTTTAGTAATTATTATTCTTATTTGCTTTATTTCAATGCTTCCTCACATTCTCGGATCTTTACAAGTGCAGCGACAAGTAAATTGTACCCCCCCGCCCCTTTCCTCTCCAGGATCCTTCGTTGTTGAATGGCAAAGTGACGCTGCATCAGGTTACTGCTGGGACTGTGCTATCAAGGCAAGGAGATCAGGTGAGTGAGCATCATCTGAAAGTAGAGAGAACATAAGTCTGGCTCAGTCTTTGTCCCACACCATAAGGTATTTATACACATTGATGATAAATAAAAAAATCCCCCCCCTTCCCGACCCCTCCCAAACCTTCTCTTCTCCAGGTGAAACAGTCCCAGCTCTCAGCCTTTCTGCCCACACAGAGTAGCAGTGTAGCCAGAGCCAGAGTGGAAATCTGGTACCTGTCTGTTTTCAGCTCTTACGTACCTTCATATGTACCTTCTTATGTACCTTCACTATGAGGGTGGTGAGGCACCGGAACAGGTTGCCCAGAGAAGTTGTGGATGCCCCATCCCTGGAAGTGTTCAAGGCCAGGTTGGATGGGGCTTGGAGCAACCTGGTCTAGTGGAAGGTGTCCCTGCCCATGGCAGGGGGTTGGAACTAGATGATCTTTAAGGTCCCTCCCAACCAAACCATTCTGTGATTCTATGATTCATGAGAAGGTATGGAGTATCATACCTCCATCCTTCCTGAGGAGGTATGGAGACTGGGCAGCCCTCTTTCATCCCCTGCACTGTGGGCTTTCGGTGATGTCACTCAGCTGTAGTAAAGTATTCCCCCCCCGCCCCCCCCCNNNNATGCAACAGAAATCCAGTGTTATTTGTTTATAGCAAAGTGTATTTAGGATGTAACGGGATTCATTTATAATAATACTGTGTAAATAGACAAGGTTATGCAAAGCAGATGAGGGGCAGCTCCAGTTACGGTGCTGCTGTATTCTGCCCTGCTGAACTACAATGTCCTTCATCATGCTGCTGTGATTACCCCATCATCTTCATTCTCAATTCTGTTGTTATTTCTTGAGATCTTACAGATGCAGCCTTCATTTTTCATAACCACACAAAGAGAAACACACTTTTCAATATTGTGCCTGCTTAGTTTTAAATATTCATAACCTGCTTTTAAGAATTCACTATTGTGTCTTATTTTATCACCTAATTGTTCAAAAACTATAGGGAGCTTTCTGGAAAACAGATTGGTCATGATAGTGCTGTCACTGTGATAATTGCTTTTAAAATCTTTGGGGATTTTATTGAGCTCTTTTTCCATTTTCTCCAGGATGTTAATGTTTGCTTTGTGGTCTCGGGGATGCTTCACGTGTACCAACGGAAGATAGACTCGGAGGAGGACACCTGTCTGTTCATTACCCATCCAGGAGAACTCGTAGGCCAGCTCGCTGTCCTGACTGGGGAACCACTGATTTTCACCATCAAGGCCAATCGAGACTGCAGCTTCCTGTCTATTTCCAAGTCCCATTTCTATGAGTGAGTTCTGCCATGAAAACATATATTGATTTTTTTATTATTTTTTAAATTTTTTATGGCCCTTTTGAACAAATGGGAGTGGTGGATGTGTGTGTAGCACAGCACTGCTACCATACATCCTGTAGCAAACCAGATAGCTTATGTGAGAGTTTTAAGTGCCCAGATGAGCTCTGACCCATCTATCAGAGTGGCTTTATCTCCAGCAAGAGGTAATGCAGGGATATTAATGGTAATATTAAATGGTGGTATCTCCTTTGTTCCAGGTTTATAGAGCACTTAACCCAATGGGGTGTGATTTATGACCCAAGACTCATATACTTCATAATCCAAATAAGAAAGTCTGGCCAGAGCCTGTGCTTTGCTGGGTTAAGTCCTTCTTTGCCAGGCCCTCTCTCTTAGATTCATTACTCCTTTTTGCTGCAGAACCACCCCATTTCTGTTTCCAAACACAGCCCAGGCTGCTGGATGTGTTATGAATGATTGGTCTTGGTGTAACTGTAGGTTTTCAATGCTCACTAACAGATTAGGTCAAACAATAACACCCCTGTGCAAGACAGGTTCCTTTCTGGACCTTGGAAGTAGTACATGACTTGTGACTTAATGCTTAAAGGGGGATATAGGTATTTCTTAATTAAAAAAACACACACCCAAACCTGATATGATGACTGTGGTTAGCCTCATTGTCCAATATTAATGATTAATGCTCTTGATTTATTCCATGATCCTATTGTTAAGACTTACTATTAGTTCACACACACAATTTGTGTCGAATACCTCTATTTCCTTTTCTAATCTCCTTTTTCAACTTCTGCTTGAGTGTGCCATCAGTCCTGTGTTATGTGTAAGGCTTTTTGAGGTTGTGTTTTCTAGGCCACTATTATGTTGTGTATTTCTGTGTATTTCTTACTAAATAATTCTAATTGTTAGTATTCCGAATCAACTCTACCACAGAATCTTATTCTGTGATTTTTGTTTTTTCACCTCAGGCAAAAGGCTGTATGCCATAAAACTGAACACGCTGTTCTCAGCAGTGTGCTTGGTTGATTAGCTGTGTTTTTCCAAATCTGTGCGGTGGATGTCAACTCTTTGACCTAATTTCTGATAGATGCTCCCCACTTGTGCCATTTCATGCGGTATCAGACCTATTTCTTCTAAGTTCCTGCTTTGTCCTTCTTTCTTCTTCTACGGTTGTTTTCCTACTTGTTCCTGACTTTAAGTTTCATTATGTCATTTCAGCCAACCAGTCAGATTCTACCTTTTCCTCCTCTCTTTCAGTTTTGATATTCAGTCCTGGATTGACTCATTTGCTTGAGCTCATTTTCCTGAGTTTTCTCTTCTCTCTCAACAATCGAGTTGTCTCTTGTTTATTCCAGCTCTACCTTTTTGCTTCCATTAATGCCTTACCAGTCAGTGATCTCAAACCCATCACTGTATCACCTCTTCATCATTTTTGGGACCTTTGCAAATCTTTCTTTTTCTTCTTTAAAAAGTCTGTTGGCAGTTCTCTGCATTTTACGATCTCTGTGATCTTCCAGCATCCCATCTTCACAATTTGTCCTGAAACCCAAGTTTTATATCACTTCTAACTCCTGTTCCCATATTTAAAAGTGTCATTGTAGAAAGTCTTTGAAAAACATGAGGTTTCTTCAAGTTTGTTCATTTTTGCTTTGAACTCTATGAGAAAGAAAAACTTGTTGATAAAACTAAAAATAAGTTTTATTTTCCACTCTTTGTGCCAAATTCTGTGCTCATAGTCCTACAATGTTAGGCTTTCTCCTTCACTGAGAATCTCCCAAGAATGATTGTTTTCTTAATTTTTTTTCTTTTTTTTTTTTTTGGCTTGTATCTTACTGACCAGAAGAAATTTGACAACAACCTCCATTATTCTCCAAAATTCCTTTTTTCCTTTCTTGTCAAATATATTACTCTTTTTCTTTGAACTGCCCTGGAACATTTTATGTGTTTTTTCTCAATAATTAATGAGCGGGCGAAGCAGAAAGAACCTGGTCAATAGTTGCCATTAGGCAAAGAGCACAGTAATGGAAGTAGCCCAGGGTCTAGAATTGCATGTTGGATGTTGGACAACAGGTTAAATCCTTTTCACTGAAACTTTGGGGCAGGAGCCTTTTATGTGGTACTAACATGACTAAATAACTATCTGTAAATGTAGAGTTTAAGTATAGGGGTGACACAAGATAATTATACAGTATATACCTTAAATGCTTTGCTATTTTGCTGAACTGATGTACTAAGTGTGCAGTGCCTACGCTGCAACTGTTGGTGTCTCCTGACGAACAGTGTAATCAAGTTGTCACCAGACTCTCTTGAGGGAATATGTTCAGGTTCTGCAGTACTAGGGACTCTGTCACATTTTCTGCTTCAGTAAATTTCACAGTTTAGAGTCTTAATCATGTGCGCTTGCCAGATTAGCAGGAATGCTTTGATTTTTAGTTTGTATTGCCAGCCAAGCTGAATATCAAATTGCATCCACATCCACAAGAATATCTGCATAAGTCCCAGGCTTTCACAGACACTAGTTTAGCCTTTTCATCACTGTATTTGGTGAGCTTTCTAATAAAGAATCCTGAGGATCCTTTCAGGAACAGGTTTCCGTAGTACAGAGCTTTGGCTTTTAATTTTCCCAGTGTCAGGCATGTGCAAAGCAGAACAGCAAAGATGAAAATGGCAAGGTGAAAGGAAGGAAACCTGGCTGATAATGGGGGAAAAAAAAATTCTGCTTTTCTCTTCTTGCGCATAAGGGTGGGCTTCTACCTTCCATGCTAATACTCTTGTAGAAGCTGTATAGCATTCAGTGAAATAAGAGAGAGCTCCAGATGGAAATAAAAGCAGCCTGTTAGTAGTTTACATTTTGAATGCATTAAGTATTAAGATACATATCTTGAGGGAGGAAAAGGAGTAAATGGCTTTTATTGATCACAGCAGACAGCCTGTGTGGGAGGAGACTTTGAGGGCTAAATAAGCAAGTAGACTAAAAACAATGAGCTAAACCATTCAGGAGTTTTCAGGGAGTTTAGTTAACTTCTAGATCAGCCGAGAAGGGGGATAGGGCTGGGTGTTCTGCGTGTGTTGAGGGATTAGGGTTGTCTGTCCTGGGGTGTCTTTTCCAGCTCCTTTGTCCTTTGCTCCAAATTATGTTAGTGTGGTAAAGTTTCCGTAAGATAACATGTTGTTTTCATGTGCAATACTAGTTTATCAAAACCAAGGTGGTCTGTAGGCATCTTGGGTTGGAGATGGAGGGGCAGGGAAGCCTCAGGGCAAGAGAAGAGGGGCAGGAGAGGAAAGCTGTCGTGATTTTTCACAATCCTGTTTTGAGGGCTGGATTTTAAACAGTGCTAAATGCAAGAGTTGGTATTCAGTTTAATTTACCTAGTAGCACATATGCGTGCAGGGGTATGAGTGTGATGAGCTCAATATGGAATAGGGATATACGCCTACAAATCTCTTCTGTTTCAAATTCAGGGATTTCGGCTGAAGAAATTATAAGCTTCATTATTGCAGAAAGTAGTAATTTGAGGCATTGGGTAAGGAGAGTAGATAAACATGAAAGCTCCCTGCAGTGCCCTGTCTGCTGCACTTGACCCATAGCCACTGTTAGCTCTGGGTCCCTTGCTGCAGCTATAGGACTAAGGAATGAGAGATCTGATGTTTTAGAAACTTGAGGGCAGTTTCTGTGCTTCATCCAGGTGCCTGGTGAATTTGCTTTTGTTTTGTTCTAGGGTTATGGATGCCTACTCAGCCTTTCTCTCATTTCTGCCAGGTTACAGTGGTCCTCAAGGAACCGTATTGCAGTTAGGGAACAAAGACTGACAATGCTCTTTCCATGCCTTTCTCTGTTCCTCCCTATTTTTTAGGGTGCGAGGTTAGATATGAAGCTCACATGATTTGTGCTTAGTGAGACTTCCCACATACACAGGGTCTCCTAAGTGGATTGTCTTATGGCAGTCTGGTATCTTCATTGTAAAGGGAACATTGATGCAGAAAACATTCTGTTTATCACTTTCTCTTCTTTGCTTCTGCCCGTGTGTGTCTTTAACGTAGCTCCCTCATCTCTCCCTGCCTGCACTTCACATACCGGGTCTGCATACACTTAGCTGCTTCTTTCTGAATTGTGCTGCCTCTTGTGAAGTAACTATTTTTGAGTAGTCTGCCATCAATTGCTCTTGATGTTGTGCAGGGACAGAAAAGATAAGGTGTCCTAACAGGTACACCATCTAGAGATGTGCGTGATCAGTTCACTCCTGTGGAGTAGTGCTTCAGTAAGAATTTGAGTGCTTACTCACAAGGTAACAGGATACAGTGATCTTTAGGCTAAAAAGAATGAGAAATAAGACATTCATGAGCAGTTATCGGGTGTCTGTGAGAGCGATTTCCCTCGGGCCTTGCAGTCAGTGTCGAGTTTGAAGTTATCACTGACAGAACATTCTCAAAGTTTTTCAGTTTGGGAAAAGTATTGAATTACATGGTATCTTTACTACTAAAGACTTTAAGCATCACTCAAAAGATTCAGCGTGAAGATCAGAAGCTTTATTAGGAGATGTTTCAGTTCTTTGTGGTCTTTGCAACAGGGAAAAGGGAACATTTGCAATACAGAGCAGGTCCCTTATTTTTAAGAGCATCAGACTTCACATATAGTAAGGCTCTGACCTGAAATAAAATCCAGGGGAAACTGTGAGCACGTCCATGTGTGAGAGACGGAGAGGTGCAGAACGGCAGGGAGGGATAATCTTCTGGACAGTATGAACATTTTCCCAAGTTCTCCACCAAGAGACCTGGGTGGAGTTCTGGAGGGTGGCTCATAAACAAGAGCTAGCGTGGCTCCCATCCATCCTGCTGCTCACTTAAAGAAGGGAATTGGGCCAGGCAGCAGGACTAGCTAGCATCCTACTAGCATAGTCCTACCGCTACTAGGACAGTGTCAACTTTGAGTGGTGTTTAATTTGGGCTAGGTTGGGAGGCTGGCCAGCCCCATACTTTGTCAAATTATCACTGATGTAGTGTGGTTGTGGCGATAGTGGAGTGTGTACGTGGGTATGTACTAACTTCTGAATTAGTGCCTGTAAAACTGCCCAGTTGCATTGGCAACGGCTGCATTGGGATGTTGTGCCTGTGTGTACCTATTCCTATTTTGGGGAAGTACTTGAATAACACTTTTTTTTTTTTTTTTTCTTCTAGGATAATGCGGGAGCAGCCAAGCGTAGTTCTTGGTGTGGCCCACACTGTTGTGAAGAGAATGTCCCCATTTGTTAGGCAAATTGACTTTGCCCTGGATTGGATGGAGGTTGAGGCTGGACGAGCTGTTTACAGGTGAGATGTGGACAAAATTGTATGTCATCTGTTGAATATTCAAGTTTTCATAGTTAAGGAGCTGTGCTCCCCTTAGTGATAGATAGAATAAGAAACTCATTGGACTAAATTTATCAACCATTCCATCAGGTTTATCTGTTTGCCTATTTTGAGATTATTTTCTTTCTGCAGTACCCACCAACATTGCTTCAGTGTCTTGTTTTCAGGTGTTATTAAAATTCTTTCATACTATTCCTCATCCTTTAAGTTGTCTTGGCAAGCTTTTAAAGTGACATAATTAAGACATAGACAGTTGTATGTTCTGGTGGTAGTTTCTGCATTGTTAAGGGCATGAACGTCTATTGCTCAAAGAGTTTTTCAGCCTTTCTAAAATAAACAACAAAACTCAAAGGTTATTTGGTTAGGCTTATTCAATAGTAAATTGAAAATAGGCACTGCACTTTATGTTTAAGGGGCAGAAGTTATCCTTGGGAAAACTTAGTTTTATGGATTTTTGTACTAGGATACATTTGAGCCATTATATGGTTGCTGCAGTGGTGGGAGAATAAAGATCTAATTTAGTACATGTTCTGTATAATTGTAATTTTAATTTTTATAATTATACCTGCAGCACTAATGCTAATGGAAATTTTGGATTACTTTGTGCATCAAAGCAGCCATAGCTGTCAATATCTTGTTAAAATCTTTCGGAATTCCGTGCGTTAGTTTTAACTCCACTACCAGAAGTATGGCATTTCATCTGTGTACTAGGTTACGCTGGAAATCTGCATGCCAGACAGCCCTCTTGATCATGCAAACTTGATATAGCAAAACGTTCCTGATAGGCTAAGATGTGTGCACTGAAAGGAATCCAAATCCTGAGCCAGTCGGGGCTTTTTCTCTTTGACCTGCAGAATTTCTCTATGCATCCATATTGACCTTGCAATGACAACAAGCTCCTGCTGTAACCGGTAACGAGCCTGTTGTCTCCCCTAGAGACCACTTGCATTCTGGTCATCTGCTTCCAGACCTAACATTAACCAGTTGTGCAAAGCTTGTACATTTAAACATTAAACATATTTCAGAGTCACCTTTTAACAGGTGCCTGTTCATTTTCTTGTTTGCTTGTTATGTTTATCTGTTGGTTAAAAATTCTCCTATGTCTTCTAAGCCAGGCAGGGAAAGATAATGAACTTGTTAAAAGACTTTACATGCATTTGCTGGGCAAAGATGCTTCACTAACCCTCGTTATCGATTATTCTTTCTGCAGGCAGGGTGACAAGTCAGACTGCACGTACATTGTCCTGAATGGTCGACTTCGCTCAGTCATACGGATGGATGATGGAAAAAAGCACCTGACGGGTGAATATGGACGAGGAGACTTAATTGGAGTGGTAAGAGCCAGTTTCAAAAATGAATTGTTCGGCTGAGAAATTGGTATTGACTCCACAGTAAACAAACAAAATCTTGCTCTGATCAATTGTTAATCTTAGTTAAGGGTTTTCACAAGTTGAAAAGATGGAAAATCCCTTCTACCTGGAAACTTTATGTAATAATACATGAATGGGATTATTAGACTCGGTTTAAAAAGAAAGATTAAAAAAAGTCCCAACCAAACCAGAAAGCCCTGGACAATGCTCTTTTGTGATATGGGTTACTTTCTTTCACATTGAGAGGAGAGCAGCCTGTTAGAATAGTTCAGGAAGAATTGCAGGAATGTGCACTAAATAGTGATTTGAATAAATTTAGTATCATAGAAAGTTTGAGTTTGGCTGGGGCCCCTGGAAGTGTCTAGTCCAGCGCCCTCGGAGTGAGCAGAGCTAACTTCAAAGCTGCATCAGTTTGGTCAGGGAATATGCAGTTATTAAAAGGTATTAAAGCAACTTTTGATTTCAAAATTGTAGTGTTTATCCATGTTTAACTTCTCTCCCATGTTCATTTTTTGTTTCTTGGACCTAGTTGAAGAACTGAAATGGGAGTCCTACATCATAAAATATGCATGGCTTGTTTGAGTTTTATATTTAAAATTAGAAGGTTTCGGAAGTTCTGAGATTGTTGTTCAGGCCCTCTTCTGCTTTCTGAGCTGAAAACTAAACATTTAACGTGTATCTGTTTATAGCCAGAATTAGTGTACCTCTGAGTAAAAAAACCGTGAGAGTTGCTATTAGTACTATGGGAAGAAATTCTTGTTTATAGAGATCAAGAGGAAGAGGAAGGAGCAGTACAAGGCTGGTTTCCTCTAGAGAGCTGATTCAAGATTGTGCTGATTGCAGAAGGTGGTGTTTTTGAAAGTGGCATGATCCAGCAGTTGAGTGTACCCAGTGGTATAAGAGGTTCTCTTCTGCTACCTTGCCTCTTTCCCTTGATCACAGGCCATGTCTATAATGGAGGACTCTGTCTCTGTAGCTGGAGCGGGAATCATAGAATCGTAGAATCATTAAGGTTGGAAAAGACCTCTAAGATCATCAAGTACAACCATCAACTAACACCACCATGACTCCTAAACTAGGCCCTGGAGTGCCACGTCTACACCTTTTTTGAACGCCTCCAGGGTTGACGACTCCACCACCTCTCTGGGCAGCCTGTTCCAATGCCTGACCACTCTTTCGGTGAAGAAATTCTTCCTGATGTCCAGTCTAAACCTCCCCTGACGCAGCTTGAGGCCATTTCCTCTCGTCCTATCGCTAGTTTCTTGGGAGAAGAGTCCAACACCCGCTTCACTACAACCTCCTTTCAGGTAGTTGTAGAGAGCGATAAGGTCTCCCCTCAGCCTCCTCTTATCCAAGCTAAACAACCCCAGTTCTCTCAGCCACTCCTCATAAGACTTGTTTTCTAGACCCCTCACCAGCTTCGTTGCCCTTCTCTGNAGCTCTCCAGCCACTCTTCCCCAAGCCTGTAGTGTTGCATGGGGTGGTTGTGACCAAAGTGCAGGACCCGGCACTTGGCCTTGTTAAACAGTTAATACAGTTGGCCTCGGCCCATCGATCCAGCCTATCCAGATCCCTCTGCAGGGCGTTCCTTCCCTCGAGCAGATTGACACTCCCGCCCAGCTTGGTGTCATCTGCAAACTTGCTGAGGGTGCACATTTTTTATTATCTCGTACAGCAGTGGCCAGATTGAGCTCTAGCTGGGCTTTTGCCTTCCTAATTTCCTCTCTGCACAACCTAACGAGCTCCCTGTAATCTCCTTGAGTAGCATGTGAGACATAGTTGTCTCTGATGGCAGGTGGGTCACAGACCGGTATCTGTATTGTAAAGTGTTTGTGGCAGGGGTCTCGTGCACTCTGAGAATGGGAACTGACCTAACATCTCAGTTGTTTTTCTTGAGAGAAGTAAAAAGTTGCCTTGTAAGGAGGGTGAAGTCTCTGGACCTTTTCAATGTGTGTTCACAACTCACTTGTCCAGTAACTTTAAAATAAACTGTATATCATTCAGGAGTGTCTGCAGTAGCCTATAAGAGGCAATTCTGGTGGTACTCCTGGCAGAAGACAAAGGTAGTCTGGATTGGTGACTGCACCATATTCGTTGAGTTATATGTGGACAGTATTTCAGGATATCTTCCCAAGATCAGTGCTACTTCTGGCTGAGGAGTTTTGTTGGCTTGGGACTGTATTTGGAGAAGCAGGTCTATTCTTGAGTATGCTAGGCACACTCACAAATCTTATTTCTTTGTTTTTTCGGGCTACCTCTTTGGGATACCTCATTAAAGGTAAAATGACATGGTTTGACAGGAACAAAAGCTGAGATCTTTTGTGACTAATCATGCTGGTATAAGGCCTTTTAGTGTGTGGATAAGGGTTTGCCCGTTTTGACACGTACAAGCATTTTCCTGCTTGTTTCCCTGCTTTCTTTCACCAGCGGTGATCTGCAGCTTCACTGTCAAGCTTCTGGAGTTGCTCCCAGAGCAGTTTGCAGAGCTCTCAGGTTAAAACAACAGAGCTGCTGTTCTACTTTCTGAAAGCAGTTCTGAGTGACAGTGGAGCGTACGGTCTAAACTCTACTTCCTGTACGAGCACTAGTGCTGGTTTTGGCAAAACGTTTGTCTGGTGAAGAGAGAGAGGTTGATTTGGTGGATGGACTGGGACGTGTTTGCTGTAACAGTGCTGTGTTTGCTGGTGAGTCCCTAGGCACGGATACAGAAATACCCATGTAGTTTATGTCTAAACCATAAGGCACTTTTCTGGATCCATGTTATGACGTGAATCATTTGAAGACTTTTGTGACTCTGTGGATGTCATCTACTCCTTCCTACCCACAGCTCCCAGGCCCACTGACTCATGCTGCCATTTGTTGAACGAATCTCAATGCTCTGGCTGTCTTTCGACAACATGGGGGAGGATTTGTAAAGATTGCCAAGATTAATGTAGCCGTTCTTTGCAGAGGGCATTAGTAGAATGACATTTTTCCTTTTAAAAAGATCTGTTTATCCCCTTCTGCAGGATCTGTTATAAACCTTTAAAAGCCTGCTTTAGGGTTGGGTTTTTTCCCCTGAAAGTAAAGTAATTGGAGGGTTCTAGGTGCTTGCAGGGAATGAAATTAGTAGTTGGTATTGGTAATTGGTGTTTTGGTCAACTGATGGCATATTCCTCCCTGAAACCTTTCCAAGACCCCCCATGTCATTCTGAACTGTGGGCACTAACTAAATACGAGAGTCTTGGAGTCGATGTATTTTTGTTTATTGCCTTTATCTCGGAACTTTAAAAATGCTATGTGTCATATGCATAAGAGATGAGTATCTGCCATTTCTGCTTTCAGAAGAAAAGCACTGAAAAATGAAGGATTTCAGACAAGATGGTAATTTTCAAGCATGTGTGTGTGCTCCCCAGGCTAAACTTGTGGCTGGAACTGTTTTGTTCCTTATACTGACTCAATGGCATCTGTTTCTGAGGTCTGTCAATTTGGGGAAGAAGAACAGATTAGAAACTAAAGTTTGCCTTCCCCGTGTAGTTAGTTGAAGAGCTGATGAGGATAGTTATGTCAGGGGAAAATGATCCCTACTCCCTGGGAGGCTTTTTGGAGGGGTATTGCCAGCTGCTTGCTGCTGCTTGACCCTATTGTTGGGCAACTCCAGTTGCTGTATCTGGTCAAATCAAGTCAAAACTTGATTGAAGGCCTTCCAGGTAGTTTTTAAAGGACAATGATGAATCTGTTAGATAAATCCCTCCCATTTGAAATACAGTTGACCACTTGAAATGCAGCTGACAGAAGTCCTGTTGTCTAGAGACTATGATTTGACCCATTTTTGGGGCGAATCTTTTAATTTGTTGGTGCCGTTTGCTACAGATGCACTTGTGGAAAAATGTTGAAATATTAATTTTATTAAATGGCTTTGCAAGCTAAAGGGTAAAATGCAAGCTACCTCTCCTAGCGTCACTTCTACCATGCCCAGGGGACCCCCGAGGAATCAGAAAAGCCCGCTGTGTGTTGACAAAGTGAAAGGGCTTCTCTTCACTAAGTTATTTGTTTAAAATGCTTATATTAGTCTCTCTTTTTTTTTTCTTTATGTAGCTGCTTTAGTTCTGATCTTGGTTAACTGCTGCAAATTATAGTTTTTCTTCTTGTTATCTTAATCTCATTAACGTTTTGTTGTCCGAGAAAGAAAGAGAATTATTTTTCATTTGTTTATTTGTTGTGCCTGTTGATATCAGGCAAACTGGCCCAGGCTTTGACATGTAATGTTGTCACTAGCACTGTTGATGACACTGGGGCAGTTATTCAGTATTTTTTTACAACCTGCAAAATAGGTTGTCCCAGATGGGTTACAGGATCACAACTCCAAGCATCTGTTGAGATGGGTGCTTTTTGCATTGTTGGAAGGACACTAGTCGGTGAGGAGAAGGGAAAAAACCAACAGAGCTATCTTGCAGAATAATCTCCTGTTGAATAGAAGTTATTTGTATACTGCCTGCTCCCTTCAAATATCTGGATGTGATAGAACCTTCTATGCAATTAGCTTTTTATGCAAGTCAACGCTTTGTCTTAATTGGGTTCCTGAAGAATGGCTGCAGTGTTGGTAAGATGACTAAACGCCAGGCAGTTCTTGGGGGCCTCGGTGACAGCTGTTGAACTTAGAATATTTTTAAAAGCTGGGCTCTTATGTAGTTTATAGCTAGCCTTATTGGTAGCCACCTGCGTCATAGAACTGCTGCCTGCAGTGTCTTACCAGCAAACCAGTCGGCTTTCAAAAATGCCCTACTGAGTGGGAAAGTTGCAGCAATGTTTTGATTAATGCAAGATCCTTTCTGCTTCTTTTTAACAACTGGAATGCCCCTTCTTATTAGTAGTATTATACCCAGTCGGTTTTGGGTAGCAAAAATAGCAAAACAAATGCAGAAAGGCATTAGTGTACAAATGCTTTCTTTTAATGCAGGGCAGCAGAGTGATAAATTGCAGAAAAAGAATCCTCAGCAGCCGGTGCTGCGGCATACCAGTTCTGCTGTGGAAGAAATCACGCTTTACATTCTAGAAATAAAGGCTCTTTTAAGTGTTTTTAGATGTTAAGCTGTTCGTCTCGTTAATACAGTTAAATGTGCAGGGCTTTTTTCTCTCTTAAAAAGTTGAAAACCAAGAAGAATCTGTAAATGGCTTATGATTTCCCTAGGGATTTGGAGCATTGTCCTTTTGAAATGTAACGCTAACTGTTAGAAATCTTTAATTGCTGAGTAATTCTCAAAGGAAGCACACCAGTATCGGGATTACACTTGTCAGGCTTTTGTTATTTATCAGGATTAATGTTATCCTATGCCGCCGTCTTTAGACACTACCAAAGCCAGCTGAATATCCTTGTACCCTGACAACCGCGCTAAAATTGGGTAAGTTCTACTCTGTTAAGGCTGGTTTACTTTGTCATTTTTAAGCATGTGGATGGCTTTTGCCGATTAGTTGCACGTAATTTTTTCAGACTGTGAATTTTTCTGTTTCTAAAACTTTAAGTCACTAAAAAAACAGATTTCAGGTTAATTCAGGTTAGTGGCGCCTCAGGCACTCTCTGTGCACAGCCCGTATCTGTGGAAATTGGAGGCGGATGAGGTCCAAGAACTGAGCTGGAAGACGTGGTTCTGAAAGGAGGTGTTCTCTTTCCATCTCTTCCACCGTCTGTCTTGGTAATACATTACTAAAAATTATTATTTGCCTAGCAGCATCTTAGGTGTGAAATTGTATTTAAAAAAAAAAAACCCAAACCAACCAACAAACCAAAACCAACCAAACAAAACCCCCAAACAAACAAATTAAACCAAACCAAAACGCAAACCACACAACACAAACCCCCCAGTACTTACCAGCAGTGAAGTGAGACAGAGGAAGCTCTGAGAAATGAGTTCACATTTGCACAGCTGAATTGGTGTCAGACTGAAATTAGAAGCTCGATGTCCTGATTTCCAAACCCGTCTTGAGGGTGTTCTTGGCTGAACTGAAGCCACTGATCTGAGCCATCTGAACCTGGATCTTCTACGAGCATCTTCACTTACGGTGTGAGCTGCTGAGTACTGTCTATTTTTCTGACTCTTTTCTCTACAACAATTTATTCTTTTATCCACAACAATTTATCTTTTATCTTTATTTGCCTCAAGTTCTAACAGCTGATGAAGGTAAGAGGCCATTCATAACCGAAAATTGTTGTGGTACAGTTTAGTGGTCTCATCACTGGCTGGGAAAACCACAGGCAGTTTTGACAGGATCTGGCGTTAAATTATCTGGCATTAATGTTATGTGGGTAAGCCATTTGGCTTTGTAGCTGCCACAGGTAAAACTGCAGAGAGCTTTATCTTCTTAGCCAAATTCTTTTTAGAGACTGTTAGGGTCTTGGACAGATAGTGATAGAAGTTGTGACCTGCTGGGTTTCAGACAGGTGATTTAATACGTCAAACTGCCATTCCATAAGCTATGTTGTGTCTCCCTCCTGCTTCCAGCTGAACTCCTTTGTGATAATATCATTGCTAGTGTCCAGCTATCAACTAACATTTGATACAACTTCTGATCCGCCTTCAGGACAGTCTTGCACTACCCTTGCCTTCTGCTTCTTTCTCCCTTCCATTTTGAGAGATGCTGCATCGCACTAGGCTGGCTTGTGAATGGCAAGAGTTAATACTGCATCCCCTTTAACCTTTGCAAAATGCACAAGTAAGTTGTTAGCAAAAGAGATTTTTTTCTTCTTGATTAGAACTTCTTTTTTTGGCAAGCATCATTAGGTAAGAGTCACTGAGTAAGAGAGAGAGGTGTGATCCTCTTCATCATGAAAATGCTCGGAGGCCAGCGAGTAGCGGGAAGCAGAGTCCAGCAGGGGCAACAGAAGGTATTTATGGGGGAAAGAGTCAGCAGTGAAGGATGGGGAAAGGACATTGCTAAAGTTCCAGCCAGGTTTGGTATTCTTGTGGTGTGAAGCTGAGTCAAAGGCAATCAGATCTCTCCCTTGTTGGAAAGTATTCGAGCAGGTCACCATGTTCTGTTATCTCTTCTTCCATTGTTGAAATTCAGGTATAATTTCACCATGCGAGGAGCATGCTGCATGCCTGTAAGTGGCGTTGCACTTGTAGATACTCTTCAAACAACTTGGATAAATTTGATGGATTTGTTGGGTGTTTAGTGTGTGTGCTTCAGATAGCTTTTGGTATGTTTTCTGGTGGTGGTTTGACTGTAATGTTGGATTAGGGGAGCAAAACGTGCATGCAACTTCCCATCTTTTCTATAGCCACATGTATATAAGGAGTGAAACTTAAATACAGTAGGTGGGACTGTTATCAATGCCCTTCCCCAGCTATGATCTTTCCCTTTTCTGTCCCTCAATGACATTCACTGCTGCAACAGGACTGTCATTGCACTGCTACAAAATGCAGGCTCAGTCCTTTCAGGAGAACCTGTAGCATGACTCTCACTGCCTCAATTACAAAAGGTAGCAAGCTCAGTCTTATTTAATTTTCACATACATTTTATATATGCACTTACACATACACATCCAGGTATACAAAGTAAGACTTACATGTATGAGTGTATGTATATGTAAGTTTTTATATATATATATATATAAAACATATATTAAAATTTTGTGTGTGTGTGTGTATATATATAAATGAGAGAGGGAGGTTTGGATTATTCTTTCTGCACAGCAGAAGTGCTGGATGTCCTCAGTCATGGGGTTAACTTGGCACACGAAGTATTGCAGAAGGTGGTTGTTAGAACAACTTTCAAGAGTACATGGTGTACTGCATTCATCCACTGGCACTGCTCCCACAAATGGCATCGATTTGCAGTTTGTCTGGTTGCTCTTCCCACTCATTCATTGCTTCCAGCAGTGTCTCCTCCTTTGTCCTTTTCTGATACAAACAAGTTAATGTTTCAGATCCTTCTGAACTGATGGCTGGAGGAAACACCTTTGAAATTAGCATCCTCTGCCGCTTCAGGTGTGAGTGAGCTGGAGAAGGGCCTGAGAGCAGCTTATTCAAACCAGAAAAAAATTTGTTCTGTGTAGTGTTTGGTTGCCTTTCATGTAACATCGATTATGTCGCATTGCTGTCTTCAGTTGCAGCAGCATCACCTCCTGTCCTTGTCTAGCAAAAACACTGCTGTGAAAATCCACGTGCGTGTGTCTGTTTTGTGCCTGCGCTGTGTTGGCATTGAGATATGGCTACCTGGTACCTGTGCATCTGACTTGTTGCCTATCCCTTTCCTTGAGCCTCCTAAACTATCAGCAGGTGTCAGTGTTGATATTTCTTCTTCTTATGCCTCCAAGGGTGCATCTCTACTTCCTTGCACAGTGTATTTCATCCCTGTCCCTTGTGTTTCCCGCTGTCTTGTGATGGTCCTTCCCTGGTGCCTTTGGGTGAGGTGTTGGTTTTGCGTAGCGTGGTTTGGCGTGGACATTGTGTAAGGAGAGAGCGAGGAGGCAGTTTTGGCAGACGGACCTCTGAGCTGTTTGTGTTTGCAGTGGGGAGCCAGGGCGTCTATGCAGGGCGTGTGCACCGGCAGCGGCACTGCAATCATGCTGGGAAGCGTCGGTCTGAATTGCTGCACCCCTGCTCAGGATAGTCTGTGCCCCCTCCACTGATGCTGCTGGAAAACTACGCCTGTGTTGAAGAGAAGAAAATGCCTTTTTGCTATTTTGGCTGTTATCAGAGTTGTCACTTTGTTTTGTTAGATGTGACGCTGCTTTCATTGAAGCATGGCTGGATGTGCCCTGACCGGTCTCCCTGGCACGCTCTTTTGTAAGAGGGTGCATCTTTGTGGGCTGCTGGCTCTTGCCAAAGCGTCTTGTGGGAACATGAAAACTTGAGCCTACAAATACCAGGCTAATTGATAGGTGGCGATTGTGGCTTTCATGAATGAGGGTTTGGAAGATGCAGAGCTTAAGCTACGTAATTTGATAATCTTTGGGGTCCTAACCTGCTTCCCAGGGTCTCATTAAAACTGATGCTTTCATTTCTGTGGCTGCTGCTCCCTCTCACTGCCTCGTGTCCAGGGGCTGGCAGTCAGTGCAAGGGCCGAAATGCAGGGCACCCTTGATGTGGAAAGACTACTGCTTTTTGTGAGCTGGTAGTAAGGAAAAGATTGATATGAGAGAAGGAAATACGATGTATGAGAGAATAAAAAATTCTAAGGTGGAATAGTAGCTATGAAGGAAGAGAAACTGAAAGCAGTACGTTATGAATATAAATGTGGATGGGAAGGGAATGCACAGGAAGAGCCACAAGAGCATATACATGTGCCAGTGGTTGAAGGTCGGGGAGAATGGACCTGTGACTATAAACACAATCCTGTTGACTTGTGTCACTAATTCAGACTGGACCTATGTACTGTTGCACTGGGCAGACTTGAAAACTCACTTGGAAAGAAATAATCTACACAAGAAACTGTATTTTGAAATTACTTGCATTTTACTGTTTGCTGACTGTTAGAAAAGTCACCCAATAGTTTGTTAAAGTGAGGCTGAATTTGTATGGAGAAGCAACGTTTTATTGCCAGCAAATAGACTAACATAAACCAGCCCCACTTTTGGTCAGGTCCTCCATGAAGTCTCAGAGATGCTTAAGGCTAAGCATGAGAATAGCTGTGCTTATTGCACTGGGGCTATGCACACGCTTAAGCAAATGTTCAAAGTGATTTGTTGGATGTAGCTCAAAAAGGAATTCGGAGTAATTAGACCAACTTGCAGAAGGCAACACTTGCTAGTTTTTACTTTCCAACTGTGTAATCTGGAAGGCTGTAAGAACTGTCAGGAGTGACTGTTGAAAATGAAGTCAAAAGAGGTCATGAGAATATAAATTGCTTTTCCCCCTCCTTTTAAAAGATGTACAATAACACTTTTTCTTTATAAAGAACATGTAAGCTAGGGTTGTGAATCACGTGCATTGTACGCGATGGACGCATCATGCATGTTTTTGTCACTATTTAATACTGAACTAGGAGAAGTTATGAGAAACCTGGCTGTCAGAATTAACTGAAACAGTAAAAAGAGCATAGGTCTATTTATAGTTGGGTATTTGTTTTTTTTTTTTTTTTTCTTTTTGTGAATGTTAGGAACAACAGAACTGCAACAGTGCAGGGGGGACCATCACCTGTGGTAATATTAATGATCAATTACAAGAACAACAGAGTATATAACACTCTCAATTGATATGTGCTCCTTGATGCAAATTATTAATAGCATTCAAGGCATTGCTTCATGCAGCTCTTACAGGAAATGGAAGTAAAGGCAGTGATGGATGGGCAGATTCCTGAGGGTGTGATGGAGGTAGAGAGGAGACATTGATGCTTGCTGGAAACGGGGAGCCAAGGGGTAGACCTCGGAGACAGGTCAGCAGTGAACGCAACATTTAACATTTTTGCACAACGGCTAAAATAAGGCATTTGGATTTCAAAGAGAGATGGATTTCAAAGTGGAAATGGCACTATAACGTAGGTTTGCTGAGTTTACAACATGAGGGAAAAGCAAACAACACTAGGTAATGAGATGGCAAAGAGAATAGCCGGTCCAGATAGGGCAGAAGAGGTGATGGGCTCCAGCCTTCAGTGAACTCCAGGAAAACTGGAGGATTGTTTGAGAGAGGAAGAGCAAGGATGGCATATCAGTGAATTAAAAATTGAAAGAGAAGACCAGAAATGGGCAGTGAAGCAGAACTTTTTTAGAGGCTTGTTACTAAGGAGAAGAAATGGGTGTTATGGAAGAAGAACCAGAGATGTACTGTTGCCTCAAGGAAAATATATTATGTTGACTTGGATTTGAAAAGAAGTGGGAGAGAGTCCACTGATCCTTTCTTGCACTGCAGCAAATGTTGTAGCTGTGTTCATGCTGGCATGGGTAAATGATGATCATGGTAGTCTGGGAAGGAGCTCAAAAGAGAGCTTTGGGTGATTATACATACAAATATACAAATATCCCCCCCCNATTTGGAAGATAATAATACTATTTCTTGAAACATTTGTTTATTAATTTATTATGGAGGTGTCTTCGTGTTGTTTGCGGCAGCTGTGGTGGGTGATCAAAATGTTAAATTTCTTTTTTATGACCAAGGAAATAATCTTTTGGGGTTGATCTTCCGATCGCAGGTGGATTATATTCATACTAAAGTTCAAGCTAGATCTCTAAGTCTTGTACTATTTACAAACCTGGAAAAATAAGAAAACTTGTTCAAAAGGTTCATTGGACAGAGGAGCCCAAGGGTTTGAATTGGCTTAACACTGAAATGATTTTAAGTACTCATGTTGCATGAAACTTCTTTTTTTTTCTAAGCAAGAAGAAAAAACTCTGAATAGATGACATCTCAAACGGTTTATTAAGAATAAATACAACGAAGAAAAGTATCATTTACAGGGGAGAACTATGACTCAATGTTAGAATATGTTTTTAATCTCCAAAAAAGATGAGAATAGCCAAATACCTATTTGATTTGGCAGATTCCCATGTGCAGAAAATCTAAAACTAGTGCAAAGAAGGCTTTATAACCGCAGGGTGTAAAGAGGGGAGTGGTGAGAATGTAGCAAAGATTGAGAATAATCCTACAGAGGGTCCAAATGTTGAATGAGAGCCCTCTCACTTCCAGTGAAGAGGAATTTTTTTATGAATATTTTGGGAGAACTGATACAAATAGAGATTGGGAACTGAGATGATAATATCCAAGGGGAAAGCAAAATTTGAATTTCTTCATGTACAGTGTTTGGGACCTGGATATTTTCCATGCTAAAATACCTGGGTGTATTTGCATGAAAATATCAAAGCTAATGGCAAGACTTACACAGTATATGTATGTAAGAGTAGTAGAAGATCAACAAATTCCCTGCAATTTTGGGGTTCCGTAACACTGGTGGTGTTGCAAATGCCACTTGCTCCGGAGATTTGAATGGCTCCTTGTAAAGGAGGTTTGAAAAAGGTCTCCATCTCCCCTCTGATCTGCCTAGGGATGAGGTGCAGTTCAATTCGAAAAGACAAAGTCACAATCTGGAGAAAAAAAAAATCCCTGAGGCTTTGTCTTAAAGTTAACATTTAATTCTGTTTTTTACGAATCTCATCTTTTCTGAAAGCCTTGTGAGCCCTTTGGAGCACAGTTAATTTTATGCACTCATATATCACAAGAAGAGTGGAAAAGGATGTTAGACAGCTTGAGTGTTTTTCTTCTTTTTACAAACTAAACTCAATCAGGTGATGACTGGCTGAGAGGAAAGGTTTTATTTTAACAATTGAAACTCTTAACCTGCTTTCGGGATAAGGAAGCTAAATTACAGAGCCAAAAACTGTGATAAAAAGCTGGTAATAGGGGAGAGAGAGAAAACAGAAGACATTATACAACCATTTGGGGAACCTAAAGGTGACTTGGTTCTCTCTAAATGTGTGTACAAAGATGGCATGACCATTTTTCCCCTTCTATATAATTAGTTTAAAATGTGATTACATAATAAAACATCCCTGGCATCTAACAAAAAGCAAAGGCTAGGTCTTGCAAAATGTAGTTACTTAAAATTTACTTGTGCAGTTTTTCATGCGTAGCAACTGGTGTTGATTGAACTCTTCTGTACTAGCCAGAGTTAAATATTAGCAGGCTGATCTCAGCTTTCTGGACTAATTGCAAGTTTTTGAGATCTAGATGTTCTGACTGTCTGAATTGTCCATTTTGTGCACATGTTGTCTTCCAAGAATGCACTCTTGATGGAAGTGGGGTCACGGAGTTGCATGTTTTAAATTAATTTTCTCGTACTGTGGGCAGAAGTACATGCCTGGGCACCTGGCACAGCTCAGCCATTGTGCAGGGCATTATATACGTTGCCTTAACTTTTTGTGTGTCTGATCCCCATGTTCTATAATAAAAGCATTGCTTGTGTTGGAATTTGCTGTAAAGATAAGCTTTGGAACTAATTCTGCAAAAAACCCAAAAAGCAAACAAACAAAAACCCCCATGCAACCCCCCAACCCCAAAACAAGCCAAACGATTACAAGCTGATACATTTTCTGTTTCTTTTTCTACTAGAAAACTTAAAATGAAAAGTCATGTTCATTTTTATTCTGTGTCCATAAATTGCAGTTAGTGAGGAATTTTTTTGTTTGTGTTTTAACCTTAGTAACTACAGCTACTACAGTGACAACCATTGTTTTCGAAATGACTGATATATGGATTTTAAACCCAGTAAACATTGCTCGTTGCTAAAACTTGCAAAACTGAGCACCAGGCTGTTTCTAAGCAATTAAATGTTGTAGCTCACGCATGAGCTCTGAATGATGCCATCTCGCCTAGCAGGCTATCTCATTAAGCATGTGAAGATATTTCACCAGGGAATTTGATTTCTGCATTTCAAAACAACGTATGAGCTGGTGGTGGGACCGGGGCTCTGCAGATGGTGCAGCTGGGGATTCGGGGAACAGCTGCATTTTGCAGAGCAGGCTTTTAGAACCTGGTTTTGTTTATATTGTGTCAGGTTCTCCCCGTAAAGGAGAATATTTCTGTATGAATTTTCATTGCGTGATCATTTTCTTCTTTAAACTTCTACTCTTAATAAAATAAATGTTTCTAGGTGAAATAATTGGGCACTATTCAGGTAGGTGCGTACTGTCACGTTTTCCTGTTTACATAGCACAGATACGCGTGCATGTGGAAAAAAAAAAAAAAGCCCCAAAGCTTGAAAAGCAAAGCTCACTTCTCAGCTAAATCAGCCAAAATGTGCTGACTTGCTCCTCGTCCCTTTCTTTAATTTTTAGGAAGTCCTGACTATTTAAAGGTTGTCGGTATTCAGCTTCTAAAAGTAAAATGAAAGTATTTCAGGGTGGCATTGAGGAAAGAGGAAAGAAAGAGCAGTAGAGAAGTGGGGGTTTCCTTTCCCTTAGATGGCTTTATCACAATTAAAAATGATGGATTAAAAGATGTAAGTGTTGTTGTGATGGTGAGTTCGTTGTGTGCCTCTGGTGGTTGTTCTGGGAAGCGAAAAAGCAGTTCTTATCCTCCCGCTGGAGACGCACAGTGTGTGAGAGCTTGCAAAAGCTCAAACAAAACTTTCTCTTGTAATACCGTCTGTCTGGTGCTATGGGTTCTAGTTCTGTGAAAAATTGCAACTGTCCGATAGCAGAGCATGCGCCTGAGAGGTTTGGATTAAATAGATGCTAATACTTGTTGCGGATGGATGTGCCTTTGGTAAGCTCCCTCTGTAAGCACCCTTGGGGGGAAATAGTGTTCTGTTTCGTATGTGTGTGAGCAACAAGTATGACAGTCCGGTTCTTGGGAATTGTTCAGTTTCTTCACCCTGACGTTCGATTTTTGCAACATGTTGTGAATTATCTTTAATGTTTTGGCTATGTACTTTTTCAGGTAGAGGCATTAACCCATCAACCTAGAGCCACAACAGTACACGCAGTCAGAGATTCAGAACTTGCCAAACTCCCAGAGGGAGCACTGACATCTATCAAACGCAAATTCCCCCAGGTAAGAAAATTAAAAGTATTTTCTGTCTATCTCAAAAGACGTCTGAGGAGCTAAAACTCCGTTAGCACCAAGTCCTCTGGGTTTTTTGTATGATTGATGGGTACTGAGAAAACATTTTGTTCTCTTTGTCTGCCTGATCTGATCTATACCAGGCTTTCACCAGCTTCTCTTCCTTTATCTTCTAATCAATTTTAGCGTGTTTTATTGCAGGGCTGCTTTGTATATCTGGAAGAAGTTCATGCTAAATGCAGGAAAGTGGAAAAACATTTGCTAAATGCAGAGTGGAAACCACTTAGTGCTATTGATAGTAAATGGAAGTTTGACTTCTAAAATCACTTTAAAATGTTGTTATGTATTTGCCTTGCTCACTGGGACTCAAAGTCAGCACTTGGTCATGTGTACCTTTATCTCCAGAGCATTGATATTTGGGGGTTGGTTTTCCCCTTCCTTGCATTTTAGGCTGTCAGTCCTTATTCTGCAACTGCCAGATCTGTCTGTGTCCTGAAGACTGTGATTGCTCCCTTTGAATCCATCAACTCATCCATCTCCTTTAATTCACTTGACATTAGGCCTCTCTCCTGCAAATCTGGAGACTGACGGGCTTGAAATCTAATTCTTTTGTCCCTAAGTGCATCAGGGACATTATACTAAGCACTAAATCATTGCACTAGCCTTAAAGGCAATTCTTTAATGCTGCTACTTCAAATTATTTCTGATTTTTCTTTTTGCTGTCTTTAAGACATATACTTATTTTACCAGATTTCTTAAAAGAAACCTGCAAAAGTAACAAATCTAATTAAAATAGTTGTATTCTTTTGCTTTCCTAGGACCCACAATAACGTTTTTTATTATTTTGTTTAAAACGGCTTTATAGCCTCTATTCATGCATTCTCATGTTGCAAAAACTGTGGGGGTTTTGTCTGTATTATTGGTAGGATAGTTTCATCGTTACAGTAAGTGTTCAGAAGTTGTGTCAATGAAAAGTAATCTTCCTGGTTTCCCTATAAGCATTGCTTTTGCTTAAGTGTTTCTGAACTTCTGTTGTGGGTTGTTAAGGCACTCCTGTTCTCTGGATCTCTCTTGAATGGTCCTCTGATGTTGCTGTTCTCTGTTTAATGGAACAGATTTCCTGCCCAGATTTATGAACTGGTAGCAGTGTGCAACTTCTGTACATAACTAGCCACGAACTGGGTGACGACAGCACGGCATCCTGCCTTGAGTTGCCCTTTCAAACATCACTCTCCTTGTGACTGATCAGGAAGTGAGGAAATGAGCTGGGTGGAATTTAAAACCACCTTTCTCCTTACGTAGTGGATGATTTTAAATGTTATTAGTAAACATTTAAACTGTAAATTACTAGTAAGCACTGAACATGTAATATTTAGTAATGCCTTGGCCTTTGTGCAGATCAGCATTCGTGTTTAATTCTGCCTTTTTTTCTGGGGCAGGAATTGATTTCGTGTCTCTTTTCTCTCTCTTCCCTTTTCCTGGTCTATCAGTTGGCAGAATTGTTCTCCCCTAAAGAGTGCTCTCTGTGGAGATGTGAAACTTTTTGCTTTGCAGTTGAAGTTGAGCTTGAGTGTTACATTTATAGTACAATTCAAAACATTTATTTGTAATAGAATTCAGATGTCTTCCCATGTCTAAAGAGTGCAGTCTATCAGCCTCAAATTCCTGACCTTTTTGAATATGGAATTAGTTTTCTCTAGACTTGCATATAGCTTGGCTAATCGGTTGCAATGAAATAAAATGCTAAAATGGATCTCTTAAGGAAAGGTTCTTAGAAAAACATGTTATTGCTGCTGTTTGAGATCTCCAGATTCTAAATAGATGTTAAACTGGTATGAAAAATGTGAGAGCTTACATTTTTACTATTGGATTATTTTAGAACAAGTATTAGAAATAGAAACGGGAGTGTAAGATAGACCTTAAGTAGGTGATTTATGCAGCTAATGCCTTCAGACTGTCTTCAGAACCCAAGATAAAATATTTTTCTATACGATTTCAAAGTTCTTGTATCTTCTCTTTTTGTCTGTTAGGTCCGTCAGATAAGAGAGGAAGGACAGAAGTGAGAGGGAATCAAAGTGATGGAGGAAAACAATAGGGTAGAAAGTTTGAAGTCAAGTAGAAAGTACAAAGTCAACTTTAAAGGAGTATACCGGAGAGAATTTTTTGAGCTGGAAGCTAATAAATTGCCTACAGAGAAAAGGGTCTGGGTAGCTGTTTCTTAGGAAAAGAATCCAGGCATTAGGGGATCAAAAGCTGACCATGCCTGAACAATGGCATGCAGTTGCAAAAAAAATAACTATGTTAACAGAGTGCTTTTTGGAGTGAAAAAATCCTCGCGTTCTTTGCGATATTGGAAAAGCTTCAACACCAGCCTGTGGCAGCACATTTGAAAGAAGAGGCAGACCGAATGAAGAGAGTCTAGAGGACAAAAAGGCGGCTGACTGGTGTTTAGAAACATTAACCTATAAAGGCAAAAAGACTGTGAAAGGCTAAGGGAAGACATGGTAGCTATTTTCAAATGTATAAAGTTGTCTTCTGATGGAAAGGGCATAAGCTACTCACCATATTGGAATAGAGGAAATGGTAGTGTACTGAAATTGCAGCAGTTGGATATTAAGAAAAAGCTGGTTCTGCTCCCTAGAAAGGCTAAAAGATTGTTACTTGTTTTTATAACCTCTTAAAAAAATTATGTTTGAGGTGGTGCTTAGTGCTGAGCAGAGGGATGGGTCAAATGAATTCTCTCTGTCCTATTTTCTCTCCTGTTATTCTAGCAGAGTGATTTATACACAAGATTTATGATGTTGTTTTCCCCATCCAACCAGAAGTAATAAAGTAATGAAGGGGTAGCAGGTGCAACAGTTTTGAAATAATTGACTAGGTAGCAAGAGCTAGCTTGTGATTCAGCAGTGTGGTGGAGGATTTCCCTCTTAGTCCTCTGCAAATCAGAAAACCGTCTTTTAGGAAAAAAAAAAAGCAACTCTACCTCTGTCAAACACATGCTCCCCTACCGACTGGTACAGTTAAGGTAACCTGAGTCTCGCTTGGTGGAATAGTGATCAAACACTGGTGCTTGTCATCTGAGTCAGGTGAAACGTTCTCTTAGTTCAGAGGAATCCCACACCAGGGGGATTTGCTTTTGTTTTGGTGCTCCTCGTGGCAGCTTCCGTAGAGCCTAAATAGTGTGTATCTTAACAGCCAAGAACCAGGCAGTTACTGAGATTGACTTGCCCTTTCAATTAGTTGCCCTTGAGCTTTACTATTTCCTGTCAAGGGTGAAGAACCCTTTAATTCCAGGAGTTAGTGGAGGGACTTCATCCTGCATACTTTTCACCAGTCATGGAATGCATTGTAAGAAAATATTACCTGATGGGTAAGAAAATTGTAAACGTGGGTGGTGCTTGCCAATGAGAACAATGTGAAATGAGGGAAATCACGCTCTATTAGTCCGTACAGTAATTGAAGTTCCTTGAGCTGTGATGTACAATCTGGAAAAATTGCACAGCTGATCCTTGGGGAAGCACCATACACTTGCCCTCTGTTTTCTCTTCTCCCCTGGGCATCTGCTTTGGTCCTGTCAGAGGCATGGTGCTGGTCTGCTGGGATCTTTGGTGTGACCCACTATAGCTCCTGTTATTCTGAGGGGTGAAACAGATGGGTTAGCATGGGGAATCTAATCTCAGTTATAAATAACAGCCAAAATTTCAGAGTATGTGCCCAGAAATGACAGATGCTGAGTTCTAGATCCTGGTCAGTCTGCAGAAGTCAAATCTTTATCTTCTAGCTTCTCAGGAAAGTATCCCAACCTTGAGTCACTCTGGATATGGCATCCTAGACATTCCCAATTGAAAGTGGTCCACAGTGCAAAACTTCTTTGTTTCTCCGGACTCATGCCTGAGGGCCACAGCTCTGCAGCATAGCCAGCAGGGCACTCAGCCAGCCAGAGCGTTTGCTCCTCTGACAGCCTCAGTGCTTGCTTCTGGTGCTGCCTGAAGCTTTTCAGCGTTGCAGGAGTGAAAGGAAATTGATTCTTTCTATTTTCATCACTGCCTGCAGCTCTGAAAAGTAGGACAGAGAATCAGCTCACGATTTTTGGCACCGCAAAGCAGTTTCGAAGCAGTAGCGAGAGCGCAGAATTTGTGAACAGATTACAGAGATGTTCTAACATCAGTGTATAACTTGGATCACATTTCATAGATTATCTTTGCCTCTACTGAGCTGAGATTGTTTTTATAATTCTAACTTGAAATTTAGACCTGCTGTAGCTGATGGAAATTGCACTGAGACATTGCTTAGGAGCTGTGGGGAGGTGAAACGTAAGACAACCTTTTGCATGCTAGAAATGCATGCTAGAAAATACGGAGTTTTTCTGCATCTTTCTTTTAATTCTCTAAGTTTGCCCTTGGGGTTTAAATATATTCAGAACCCATCATCCACCTTGAACAGCGAGTCCTGCTATCTTTGTATGTGTACTTTAACCAGAGCTTTTCTGAAGTGGATGGAGCCTTCCCTAGGGTTATCTGCCTTACAAAGTGAGTTCGGTAATGTGCCCTCTTTTCAAAATGCTTCCCTCGGGCATTGTGTATATTGTGCTTCACATTATTTAAGCTTGATGTGGCACTGTGGAATAGGACAGGAGAGGCCATGCTTCTAGATTTTTCTGTATTTGTTCTCATGTCCCATTAAAGTAAGTTCTCCTTGACTGTAGGAGAAGTGGATGTGAAAATGAGAGAAGAAAAATGTTCAGCGGAAGCGTGGTCACCGACTGTAGCTGCCCGACATGAGGCAGGCAGGAGTGAGTGCTTAGTCATAGCAGTGAGGCGAGACTGACATTTTTCTTCAAGACACAATTGATCACAAGCGTTAGAAGCTTAAACAGCCCCGGAATGAAGCTTCAGTTCTTCCGTATGCCTTAGTGGCATTTGTAGAGGTGCCAGAAATTGTTGCGAGTGAGCATTTAAGATTTGCTTTGTCACGGCAGTTCTCAAACCATTGGAAGTTTTAATCGGAGACCCCTTGCTAAGCTCCCTGATTTTGTGACAAGCAGAGTGTTTTATCTGATCTGGGGCCATGTAAAGCTTCAATAATGCCATGGTTTTATTCAAGTTGATGATCTAATTTACCTCTCCTCCTCCCTTGTCCCTCAAAAAAAACCCTTAAGAAAGCTGGTAGAGAATAATCTCAGCTCCTGGAAAGAGCTCCACAGAAATGAACCTGCTATTATGTGAATTTGTATAGATAAAGTGGCTGTTATTACTTGCCGTGGTTTAATCCCAGTCGGCAACCAAGCATCACACAGCCGCTCACTCACCCTCCCCCCTGTGGTGAGATGGGGGGGAGAATTGGGGGG
>WAAD01028341.1:34767-126309 GCA_013389945.1 Fregata magnificens
GGGAGAGAAAATAATAATGATAAAAGAATACACAAACCAAGTGATGCACAATGCAGTTGCTCACCACCCACTGACTGATGCCCAGCCCGTCCTGGAGCAGCAATCGCTGCCCCCCAGCCAACTCCCCCCAGTTTATATACTGGGCATGACGCCATGTGGTATGGAATATCGCTTTGGCCAGTTGGGCTGAGCTGTCCTGGCTGTGCCCCCTCCCAGCTTCTTGTGCACCTGGCAGAGCAGGGGAGGCTGGAAAAGTCCTTGACTAGTGTAAGCACTGCTTAGCAACAACTAAAACATCAGTGTGTTATCCCATTATTCTCATACTAATTCCAAACCACAGCACTATGCCAGCTACTGGGAAGAAAAATAACTCTATCCCAGCTGAGACCAGGACATTACTATTTTACCCCAACTGCATTTATTTTGCAGAATAGAAACCCCTTAGCAGTCCTGTTTTCCATGCTAGCTTATTCACATTGGGTCTCTGTGTGGTAGAAAGCCGTTTTACGTGTCCCTTAACTAAATCACAGATGTATGTGAAGGTCTATAATACCTTGCTATGAAGGTACCGATAAATTGTTGTTTAACATATTTCAAAGGTGGCCTATTGGATGACTGATTTGAAGTTTTAAAGGCTTAACTATTAAATATCTTACTTTTAAACTTCAAAGTCACCGGAGAGGGTCCTCAGCTCACCTGCAAGCTGTCTTGTTCACTGCAAGAATACTGGTCTTTTGGATCTGGGTGATGGTAGAGGATCCACTAGAGAGGATCGGAACAGACTTGGAAGGAAAACCACATTCAGGTTTCTAGGGCTATGTATCTGTTGGTTGTACTAAGGATCCAAACTGGCGTGTCAGGCTTGCTCCCTGCCTACTTTAGCCAAGGCTGGTTTCCTAAACCAGGGACCTGCAAGAAGACACCACTGGCAGGGGATGGTACAGCCCTTCCTAGGGACTGGCCCTTTGCTTTCTTGCACAGGAGCTTTGTTGCTCAGATTTAAAATCGCATACAGTTAAACCTGAACTTTAGTGCAGTGTGGAGCAGAGTTGACGAATGTATTGCTTCATTTTTGTTCTTACATACACTTCTTCCCTTCTAAGAAAGACAGATTTGTACTACACAGTACCTTTTACATCAATTACTTGTTACTGTGAAGTTGGATATTGGTGTAGATTTTGTGGAATTTTTCCGTGATTTCACTAAATCAGCTTTGTTGAAAGTTCGCTAAGATGGGGAAAAGCTTTGTTTGGTACCATCATTACTTATTAGCAGATAGTCAATTTGCCAGGCAATCCGTACTATTCACAGAATGAAATAAATATCCATAGGAAAGTATTTTACAACTCAGGAAAATCACTTTCAAAAGGGCTTATTGTAAAGCAACTCCTAAGATTCACAGTTGAATAGGAACAAAAGATTTAACTAGAACCCAGCCTTGGACGATTAGCTACGTATGGATAATAGGTTGAAATATTTAAAAGGATTATAGGAAATACGACGCTGCAGAGTGACCATAACCACTCAGTGTGGGAATTACAGTAGCTGTGAAGCAAGTGGTGCTCAGGATAACACCCAAGACCTGAGATGGATGGAGTAGTCAGCTGTGCGCTTGCACCATCGCTAGCAGGTGATGCAGAGCTGTAATACTGCCTGGCCCCATCGCTGAAGGACATTTGTTTTGAAACTGAAATTAGTCATCCTAAAGTAGGCAAATACAGTCCCCTTGGGAATGTGAAGTTTAGTCCTTGCCCTGCAATGCAGAGGCTGCAGGTCTGTTGAGTAATTTAACATTAGTTAAGCAGATGGAAAATTAATGTTTTCCCAGAGCCTTCTCCGTAGCAGATGCAGAAGCAGACTTTCACGTTCAATATGAGGGAGCTGGGGGGATTGGAGGCTGCTAAGAGCTCGAGTGCGTCTTATTGGGGATGGAGTTGATTCAGAAACAGCCAGAAAGACAACATGTTTCTAGGTAGATGAGGTGGTAAGTGGTAAGCTGGGTCAGAGAGGTGGAATTGTGCTGAGGAAAGTGCTCTCTAACGCCACTTGAGAAGGAGAAATACTCTTTATCCCATTTTGCCCTGCACAAAAGTGTTCTGGTGAGTTAATCTGAAAAGGTGAGTAGGTAGAAGGAGGAGGAACAACATTTTCTTTCCCTTGCAAAACGTGTGTCTCAACTGAACGTCCTGCTCTGGGACAGGTTTTATGCATTTACAGTGGCAGTAGGGTCTGTGAGAGCAGGAGAGGTTTCGGGGCTTTTGGAGAACGGTGTACTGCACCTGGAATCCCAAGTAGCTTTTGAGATGGAGAAATACTCAGTTTTTTAGCCCTGTAAGGTTAGTTTTCTTCCTTCTGGGCTAAGTCTTTTGCACAAGCTCAGGAGAGTGAAGATTTGTTTCCTTTGAGTTTTTTGGTTGGTTTTGGGGTTGGTTTTTTTTTTTTTGTTTTTTGTTTTAAAGTTGACCTCGCTGTCTTTACGGCCCAGGCAGGCTCCATGGCTCCAAAGTCCAGACTCGCGCTGCAAGACCCTGTAGGTGTATATTTAGGCTGCTGGCAAAGCCTTGTGACCTTTCTGAGTCATTTCACAGCTGGAGATGGCAGCAGTGGAAAGGAAAGGAAAGTGCGCTCCGTGTCACAAGTACAAGTTTAACCTGCACGGTGGCAGTTTCAGTGGCGCCGCTTTGTTCATGCCTGGCCTACAACAGAAGTGCCTAATCGATGTCTCTGCTTCTCGTTATTGGTTGAAGTGATTAAGTGAGCAGGATCTGCTCGCTGCTAGCACGGTTTCTAATTGTGAGGAATGATAAATTCAACTTCCTCACAAACTGAAACAAGTTTGGCTCTATCCCTAGTACAAGGGGTCAAAAAGTTGCATTTACTTCGCAGGCAATTAATGATTCTTGCCTAATTTAGAAACCTCCCGGTGTTCTTGGGTAAGTCTGGACTCCAACTCGCTGCCTTTTTGCAGTACAGATTTTTCTTCAAACCTTAAATCCAAACCGCCTGATTCTGTGCCAGTGGATTGGGCTGCAACTCGGTGCCTGTGGAGAGCGGGGTATGTGTTTGCAGGGCTGGGTGGATGGGTGCTAGAAGAGACTGTAAAATCCAGGATGTGCCATAGGGATGAGCACACCAGCCGCTTCCGACTGTGCTGTGAAGGCTGTCTAGCCCTGAGTGACGGTGACACGGTGGAAATGGCACAATTTTGCATGCACAGATGTCTGGAAAGTGCTCTGCGCTCTTCTGGCACCATGCTTGGGAAAGACGGGCGTTTGCATGGGAGAGGGGGTAGAAGTCGTGCCTACTTTTGGAAAGACAATACCTGAGTTCATCACTGGCTCAGCTGTGCTGGGACAGTGGTGGAGGCTGTGTGGCACCTCCAGAAGATTGAAAACTCAGTGTTTCTTTCAGGTCAATTCAGTTTTCCCAGTAGAGCTGCCAGAGCTCCTGCCTTCCCCCTCTGCCCAAACCCTCCCTGCCAATTCCCAGAGCTTTTCCTACAAAATACAGCTAAATAGGAAGGGTGGGAATAAGCGACTGCTGAATCACTGCCCAGATGGCTGTGCCAAGGTACCTGCCTGCCGGTGCCCTGTTATCTGTCTTTCTACTGCCTCTGTCTTTTCCGGGCATCCTTGGAATAACTCTGTTTCCCTGCAATCCCTGTGCATGACCTACCAGCCCGAGGACTAATTTCTGCTTGCTTCCTCCTCCTCCCCTTCCCAAGCTAAACCAGTCCCCTCCATGCCACCGCAGGTCCTTCCCTGGGTTCCCTGGCTTCCTTGTCATAATCTGTTGGGCTGTATCTAGCTGTGCTGTTCCTTCTTCTTGTGCCATGTTACTGGAGAGGTTAGAATAAAGGGGCTTGGAAACCTGAAGGGTGATCTTTTTGGTTTTTTAATTCTTCCAGTTGTACTGAATTTGGTGAGACCTGCTGTGGCTGCGCTGCACAGTAATGGGTGTAGGTCAGTCATCGAAGCTTGGGTCTGTTGTCGATGAAGAGATGTGACTTATATTGACTTCTCCCTCATACGGATGGACAAGTCTCTTTTAAAGGAACACATTGCCTTTTTGTGAAAGAAAATTTAGTGTATGTAGTATAAAACTCCAAGGAAATTTCAGGCCAGTTCTTAGCTCCGATCCCAAATTGATGTTCCTTCGACGTTGCCATGACTGCGACAGAGTGACTCATCCCGTTATGGTTAGCAATTTGCTTGTCTTACAAAGTCACCGGGGAAATAATTTTTCCATATCTATACGTACCAAGGCTGTAAGGTTTGCTCTAGCAGACAAGACAAATAATTTTTCCTGGTAATAAGAGCAGCCAACTGGAAAATGAGACCAGCAGGTTCTATTCTTAGTTCTGTCATTACCCTTGGACATTAACTTAGCTGGAGCTCTCCTTAGCTGCCTGTAAAGCAGAAAAAGTTATAAATACAGGAGATGGTTTTAGTAAGTAATTAAAATTCTGATGTTTAAAGTGGTTCAGAAGTGTAAAATGTTCATAACACCTTTCAAAACTGCTTAAGGAAAGTCCTGGTGCGCAGATACAGGTTGTTAGGTGAATGCACGTGAGCTGGCTATAGCGAACGCTCTCCAGAGGCAGGTTATGTCCCTCAGGAAGAGCAATCAGTCTCATAATTTTTATTAAGAGTTCCCTCTTTCCCTCCCTGCTCCCCCATAGTTGGGACAATTTTCCGTAGCTACGCCCAGCGCCATTAATTGAATCCCAGAACGACACATCTTGGTGCTATTGAAGTGGTAATGAGTTGGCTGGGTGGCTGGGTGATCATCAGCTCTTGTTGTAATTTGGACAAATGGAAGCATTTTAGATCCTGTTTGAGATTCCAGGATGAGGAAGGAGGCTGAGAGCTCGCCTGCTGTCGGGAGCTGCCCTCGTTCCGCCATTGCTCATTAGTGGTAGCGGTCGTGCTGCATTGGTGCTCTCAGCGAAGCGCGTATGGACGATTGTGTCCACTGTTGGTGCAAATAAGAGAGATGTTAAAGAAGTTGATCTTGGATCACTGAGGAGATGGTTGGTGTGGCATCTTTAAGAACTTGCAGTTACGGCTGTGGGACAGAAATTGCTCAGATAACTTTGTTTAGCTCTTAGTCCTTGCTCCACTATAAGTCGTACTGTGTTGGAAGCTACCTGTTTGCTCGTCTCCCTTCCTCCTCCAGACGCTTAAAAAATATTAGCGCTTAGTGAAGCTGTGGAGTTTCATAGTCTAGGGTGAATTTTTTTTTTTTTTTTTTTTTAAAGCAGGATATATAAATGATTCTGATGGGCACACTGTCCTTTCTTTATGCTTACATGGTCTTTTATTTGAAAGATGCATCCTGAAGTGCCTGTTCTTATGGGAACAGTGTGTCTTTCTTTGTCCAAAATCCAAGGTAGCCATTTGCTGCTGCTTGTTTAGCTTGTTGAGAGTTTGGAGAACTTTTGTTGTTGTGTTTTTTGGGGTTTTTTTTATGTCCTCCTGAAGATTAGAGTTATTTTGACCTTGAATTATTTGTCTGGGGGAGAGTATGGAGTGATTGCTCTATTAATTCTTAATGCATTTAAATATCTCTTTTCCTTATTTGGTAAAACATTTGCGCATAGCTTTTCAGAATAAACGATGCATTTCCCAAGTCTGTCACTCCTTGGTATTGCAATTATTAGTCTTCTGCTACACCACTTGCTGGGAATTATTATTGATTGTTACCGCTGGAGATAAGCTTGTCAGTTTTCAGACATGCTTGGCTCTTTGGATACCGGTTTATATCAATGTAAGTCCTGTTGGGGAAAAAAGCTGGGAAAAATCTGTCCCTTCAAAGGTACCACGCAAACATGATTTGAGGGGGAAAACAATCTCTTAGATAGTTTGTTCTGATTCCGGAGGTGTGTAGAGTGTGTATTTATCTCTTTTATTCAAGATGTCTTAAATTGGTTACTGTAAACATTGACTAATTCACAGGGGGTCAGGTGGAGGCACGATTGTGTGTGGGATCTGTTTGTGTACAGACATGAACCTTTTTGAGCCTTTAGTACCTACAGAAGGTGGAGGTGTGCAACAGCCACAGAATAGGGAGAGTGACTTAGGGGTGCAAGCACACTGCAGAGAGAAAAGAGAACTGAAAATGCAACCTGACATATTTCCCAAAATAATTGGGTTTTTCTCTTTTGTTCCCAAAGCAAGTTAAATACTGCCTTTTATTTTTTTGGGTTTGTTTTGTTTTCTTGTTTCCAGAGTAGAGTAAAATAAGGTAAAAGAAATCAAGACAAATGATCAGTCACCGTACGTTACAGCCAGGAAAGAAGCTATGGTGATAAAACCTTGTCTCTGTGTGGTTCAACTTGAGACAGCATCTTACAAAACTTTGAAAGTATCCGTTTAGATGCACTAATTTTAGTACATTCTGCCTGAATGTTTTTGTTTCTTTTCTTTTTCTTTCTCTCCCATTGCTAGGTTGTGACTAGACTTATTCACTTGCTGGGCGAGAAGATTCTTGGCAGTCTTCAGCAGGGAGGTAAGACTCATTCCTGGACTACTCCCATTGATGCTGGTGCTTCCTTGGAGCTAGATTTACATCGTTAAATCTGGAAACAGAAAGCGCATACTTGAAAAGAGAATTCGTCGCTAAATATTTTAGCTGTTGTCACAAGTGAATGGTGATTTTATGATATATATGTGTACAAATTTTTTTTGGCGGAGCATGCTTAATTAAGTGTGAGAATTGAATGATTTGCAGTTGAGATAGGAAAGTACTGTTGCTGCATATGTGCAGTGAAATTTCCTTGAAATTTCTTGCAAGAGAAGAGCTCAAAGGGAGCATTGGAAATAGCAGCTGTAACAGACTTGAATCAGATAGTCACGCTGAGTGGCATCTGCATGTAGACTGACTTAATATGTCTGTATTTGCATTATCTTAATGAATTGTCTGAGAGGAAATGGTCTGCTGTGGACTGGTCCTTAAGCTTTGTGTATGTGGCAGAGGCAAACCAAAGTATATTTACTCATTGAAGTGAGTAGGAGGAAATCTTCCAAATTTTCTTGAGCAGCTTTTAAAGGAAAACAGATGCACGTTAACTACTGAGGCTGTTGTGGGGTTCTTTGCTGTTGCGGGTTTTTGGGGTTTTGTTTAGTTGGGGTTTTTTAGTTACTTTTATTGCTGGCTTTGCAGTATTCCAAGGAGACTGAAAATGAGGTAGCCACCTCTCATGTTTTGGAGCAGTCCTGGGGAGGGAATCTCAAAGTCTGCTCACCCTTAACATGCTCCGCTTTCTGTACACAATCAGTTGTGTTATGGATCTCTAGTGATAATTGTACTTAAACTTCTGTGCATGCTGAAATGCCTTTGTGGCCTAGGGCAGAGTCTGCCCTGCTTGGGAAATAGGGTAATATGCAATCTGGAGAAAATGGGAGGAAAATTAGCGACAGTAATAGGGGTGCAATCAGAGAATCGCCACTGCAGCTCTGAGGGAAGGACTGGTGGAGATGAAGGAGTCGAGCAGTGATGTGTAACTTGTTGGAACCTACAAATATCTTCTTGAAGATCGCCAAGAGTGGAAAAACTATTTAATGTTCTGTGCAGAGCTATTTTAGAAGACTTGAAATGAATAACTCAATTGCTGAATATATTTGAAAAAAGTTTATCTGATTTTTTTGGTGTCCTGCAGTGTACTGTCAATCTTCCATAGAGACTTTGAATGAGTTTTCATATGGTATATCAAGTATTTCCATATGTCCATCTCAAGAATTCATCTTAATGGTGCATCTTAGGCCTTTGCTGGGTGAAATGAGATAAGCAGGACGTTAAAGCCTAACTTAGATGACGAAGTTTATTGTGTACTTAGAGCTGAGTTGATGGGCATTAGCAGCAAAGTAAGGTTGTCTGAGAAGGCTCAGTTAAAGAGAAAAGAATTAGTATCAAAATAAAAAGAACAGTTTGTAGAACACCCCTATCATTGATCTTCTCCTGTTCTGAGCCATCTAGGAAGACCTTAATCTTTGTCACACGCATTGCATGCTTCTGTCAAAAAATGCTTTCCTCTGCCCATACTCTTTGTCCTTACTCAGCTTACCATATTGGAGATGCTTCCTCAGTTACTTTGCAGCTACTTCAGAGGTTCCATATTTTATTTTAATACTCCTGTCTGTAAAGCTCCACATTTTCCCATCTTGGAGAGACGTGAAAATAGGTGAAGATGCACATTCCCTGTAGGAACTTTGTTGAAAACAGGTATTTATTTCCTTGATCAGGAATACCAAAAAAAGTGAATGTTAATTTTTGGAATATTTTGATACTGACACCAGGTTTTGGGGTTTTGTTAGTTAAGCTAATTCCTCTTGTGGGCTAAATCAATGCCTGTTCCGAAGTTGTGACTGTTCAAAGTGATCCAAAGTGCCTTTTTATCTTTTCTTAACAGGTCAGGTAAATGCACATTGTATTTAACCTGTTCCTGGCATCCAGGTATTTTTAACATTGCCTGACTTTTACCCACGCATGCTATGTCAGCAGCCAATAATGATGGAAATTGATCTTCATCCCCTTATGAATGAAATATGTGGGAACTCTTTCCTTTTATGTGATATGGAGGATGTTACATTTATCTTAGGTTAAGCAATTCAGTGACACTTTCCTTGCTGCCTGACAGTTGAAAACGATGAAATGACACCTAGCTTTCTGGGTTGGCTGATGGCAAGTTTTTTGTTTTCGAACAGGTCATCCTCTTGGATTACACAGCTCGAGTAGCAAGTGGGATGCTGGAAATCCTGCCAGCAATCTCTCCACAGTAGCAATTATGCCGGTGTCTGAAGAGGTGCCACTTACGGCTTTTACTCTGGAGCTCAAGCATGCTCTCAGTGCTGTGGGTAAGAAGTGCTTACATGTTACTGCATCGCGGGAAATAAATGCTTCTTATCTTTTTAGAGAGTTATGGCCAGGTACCTGTCATTAGTCACAGGTGGATTCAGGCTGCATTGGGCGGGTAGCGGTACAGCAGTGCTCAGGATCAGTCTTTTACATGACCTCTTGCTTCTCTGCTCCCATCCCTAATGAGCATTTAATTTTAGTGGAAAATTTTGTGGCCTTAATGACTCAGAAATATTAGCCAATCTGTCTGGCCTCATGCCTTGGCTGCTGTCAGCACTCCTGAGGCTGCAGGCACTCCAGTGGACAAATCCCCCCACCAGCGCACCGTTCCCACGGTGCCTGTCTGAGTGTCTGATTCTCCATCTCTCATGTGTGAGAGTCTTTCAGGCTTCCTCAGTTGTACAGCTTCATCCAGCAAAGGATTTCTTGCGCAGTTGTCTTTTGTTGACGTAGTGCAGTGAGTGGTAAGCGTAAGACTTGATGGAAGAGTCTTGTGGAGGAGATCCGGGCTGGCACTGGAAGTCCAAACTTAAGTCTTAAATCATTGTGCCATTTGTTGCCAGCTTGTTTGTCTGTCTCGTGCTCACAAAACCATGTATTCAGCTCACAGCTGAGTCATTAATTGCTTTATCCATTGGTGAAGTTATGTGTGCAAGTTCCAGTTGCTCACAAAACCATATATTCCATTCACAGTTTAGTTCACGCTCGGTACTGCAGTTTGGCATTTCTCAAATATCCTCTTCTCATCCTCATACACTATCGCAGATCTCTTGAGTAAATCTGCTGTAGTCTTTTGATGAATTGTTAGTCTGCTATCTCACGGCTTATTATTTTGAAAAGTACAGGTTACATGATGCTTGAGGTATAACCACTTACATTTATTTGGCCCTTATTATTCTGCTTTAAAAATCTTCTAGGTGAGCAGGCACAGGAAAAAGCTGTTGAGGCTTGAACTCTTTCACCTTTTGAAATATGAATTTATATGCAGTTTATGGTGGAGATGTGCTACAGTGAGTACTAATTTGTGGGCGTTTTGAAGATTCCTCTTATTTTGCGATGGCAGAAAATTTTACATCCATAACGGAGCACAGATCTCAGCCGCAGCTATATTGCTAATGGGTACTTCTTATGGATTGCTGCCAGCTTGTTTTGATGTGTGGCAGCACTAGGAGCCTGTAAATAAAACAAACAAAAACTTAAGTACGTAGATGGACTATTCAGAATGAAAATAACCGTTCTGGTTGAAAGCAACTATAAGGTAGCAAACGAGGGGTTTTGTTATGATCACTTGGCCTGTCCTCATTCACCCTTCTTTTTTCTTTTCTTTTTCCTAAACTGATGTCTGTGTAGCGCTTGGCAGCTATAGATGGTACTATACAACCTTGGCATCTGAAGTTCTTGCCAAAGTGGAGCAGACGGCTGCAGTGGGAAGAGGAAAGTGTTGTGTGAAAACACAGCTAGCCATATGGTTCAAAACACAGCTGGTAGACCGAGCTCTCTGGCCTTGATAGCCTCTGTTCGTCGGGTCAGACTGTTGCTTATTCAGCCCCACAATGCAGGCTGAATTTTTTTTTTTAATTTTTTTTTTTTTAGCAGAAGCAGCATTCTCTCTCTCTCCCTCTCCCTCTCTCTCCTTTTTTTTTTTTCCCCCTTTTTTTTCTTTTTTGGTGGCTTTTGTATTTTCTCCTTTATACTATGGCTATAAATTGTTTGGGTATTCCTTATTGGTGTGTGACAAAGTGCTCTGAGCAATGTGCCAGATGGTGCGTTGCTATGAGGAAAGGGGCTGGTTTTTAGAATGATTTTTTTCCTGACTTCTTACATCAAAAACTGAAATGAATAGTAAAGTTGTCAAGCAAAATTTCGGTTTATTTTTAGATTGTCTTGGTATTCACCTGACCATTAGAACTGTGTCCATTTTACATGTGGGGAAATGGAAATGTTATGTGAAAAGATTTGCATTAGGGCCCTGGTGAGCAGCTGGTGTACTGGCCCGTCGTGCCTCTGCCCCTGAGCACTCACCTGCTTCTAACTTTCAGATTGGCTAATTGGCACTTGGGGGTTAGGTGTGAGCTGCGATTAGACCTTAAACGTATTTATGAAAATGAGAGGTATTACTGAATATGCTTGAGAAGGCTTAATTGAAAATCTTTCTGTTAAGGAAGTCTCTTTCAATGCATATGGCCCTAATTTTGAAAATAAGGGGTTTTGCTGTGTAGATTTGCTGCTATTAGCGTATTTTGGTTGTTTATGCTTTTGTTTCTTCTAGAACAAACTTCTTGTTTAATTATGAATTGTAATCAGATGTTGCCATTTAACACTTGACTTAACATTTGATCCATATGGTTTCATTGCTCTGGGCTTGAAATATGTTCCAGAGCAGCGGAGGGTAGCCTTAGTATGTGGGGTGAAAGCAGTTGGTTTTAGCTTTCTTTTGCAACTTAATATATTATTTTAGAAAATTCCTTACTCTTCCTGTTAATATTGACTTAGAAGAATATTATAGTGATGCCTCAAATCCCCTTGCTGCAGGTCGGAGACAAGAGGATAGAAGAAATTAGGAGGATGCAGGCAGTCATGGTGAGGTCGTTGCAAGAATCGTGCTGAGGTACAGGCACGGGGCGTGATGAGCTGCTGCAGTTCTTGGGAAGAGCCTGCCCTCGCTGCAGGCTGCCCCTCATCCCAGGGGGAGTGGTCAGGATGCAGACTGTGTTGTAACACAACCTGAAAAATTAGATTAGAGGATGCTTTTGCTTTTCCTGGAACTGGCATTAGAAGGCTATTGGCAGTGCTGTGAGTTGGAGCTGGTTACAGGTTCATCTATTTAACAGGAAGGTTTTTTTGTAATTTTTAACTGCTTCCATCTTATTAAAGGAATATAAAAATAATGACAAATAGAATATCTTAGTCTGATAGTGGAAGCTTCATAACAGCATGAATTAATATATACTGTCCACAAGAACTGGAAAAGTATTCAGAATCTCCCCCCGCCCCCAACCACTTTTGCCTGTAATGAGGCAAGACTTCTTGGTTTGGTTGCTTGGTTCTGTTGTGTGGGTTTAATTATTTTTTTTGTATTTTTTGTTTGTTTGTTTGTTTTGTAATTTGCAATGGGAAGACCCCACTTGACCAGTCTGCTCTCCATACTGGGCTTTCTGGGCCCCAGAACGTGCTGGCCTAGCTGGCCAGGTTATGCTGCATTCTGCACGCAGGGAGCATCAACGCATGGTACCACCCACTGCTTTATCCAACCAATTTGTGCTGGTTTCTTTGATATTTGGTGTTTCTGTGGTTTATGATAATTCAGATATCGTTTCCAGACAGTGTGGTTGTGTCCCAATTAAATACTGAGGGACGTTCATGTTTCCATGGCGTTTGTTCTGTTAAAAGCTGGATGGTGAAGCAGTTACTTGCTGTCTGGCGGCAATAACTCTCTACGTGAATCTGCCTTAATCTTCAGACAGGTATAAATGTAAAATATGATCTGAGCATTGAGGAGAGAGCAGGAAAGTCCTGCATGGTGAACTGGAGGCTATATCACTGCTTCCTCACTCCATTTGCTTGTGTGCTTCAGTGTAAAAGCCCTTTTTATGAATCTTGGTCTTTGGGTGTCCGAAGAAAAGGATGTAGAATATAAAACTTCCAAAAAGCAGGGACAGAATTTTCCACTTCCGAACTGGAGTGACATGAAGGTGGGCAAGTTTTACTGCTGTGCAAAGTTTCAGGTTGGGATAACCATGCCAATGAATCCTGGTCGGGGTCCGTGATGTCTCTTTTTATTATTAATATTTTTTACCCTTAATCCTGGTAGAGCTGAGAGTCTGTCTTATCAAAAAGCTCTTCTGCAGTATTCAGATTTTTAAAAAATATTTGCCTAACTTTTTTTTTTTCCCCTTTACTAAGACCAGCTAAATGATACCACATGGCTGTGCAAATTCTGATTATATGTGGGAGCCCTCTGATCATATATAATTTCAAACTGAAGTAGAGAGGGATTCAAATCCAACATATGTGTGTGTCTCCTTCCTTTCTGCCCTTTAAATATAAGCTTTCTTTAAATTTCTAAAAATGTATAATGTATTGGAAAGCTCACTGAAATATCTTTATTAATAATTTATTGGCGTTTTTAATTGTAGTTCTGCCTGAATTTCCCTTCTTTACACACAGATTAGATTTAAATGTTAAGTGTTTAATGTGGTGCTTGGACCCTGGCACAACTTGGGATTTTTTGCTGGGCGAGATCTTCTGACACTGGGACATCAAACTCCTACCAGTTCTGTCTCTTTGACACATAATTTTGTAGACTTTTATTAGGCCAAATATAAATTCTCTTTTAATGAAATCCAGGCAAGTAAGTTTGCTGTGCTAACTTTTCCACAGTGCATTTTGTACTGGGTGATAGCTTTTTGTGCGAGTATTGTTTCCAGGTGGGGTGGATTTGCAACCCTTTCTAACCATCAGAGATCAGTCCTTGACCTCTGGGCCTCTGATTTCTCTGGGCAACACTTTGACCATGTTTTATTAGACTTAGAACTAGGATATCTGTATTCCCACTCCTTCACATCTGATGAAATTGGTGTTATGTGGGGAAAAAAAAATTACAAAAGTGAGTACCATGCTCATCCTTGGAAAGAAAGGAAGAGTTATGTCTCTTGTGTGATACTTAAGTCTCTTTACTGGGGCAGGATTTGAGCTTGGAAGCCTTACTGAAGGGCTGTCTCAACCTTTTCTTGAGTGTCTTATGTTCTTAAAAGATAAAATGAACTAGGCTCTGATATTTGCCAGCATTTTTTTTTTCTCCTCACCTCTCTTTCATGGGCTTGTAGTTCTGTAGTGAAAAACAGACAACCCTGGAGTACCAATTTAGATGCTCCATGAGGTTTCCCCATGAATCATGATCCTCTGTGCCTGGGGGTAAGACTGCTGCCGTGCTGTGTTTTCTCACCTAAAGCACGTAAAAGCTGAGATTCAGAATCCCAGCGAGTTCACTTAGAGAAAAATCTCCCAGGGGCTATTAAAAGTCACCACCTCTGGCTTGAGAAATTCATAAACTGCGACTTGCTGGAGGCTTGGAGAATGTCATTAAGTCTTCCTTGCTCTAGTACTCTTCCCCAGCAATCCGCTGCTGGTTGCAGTCAGAGGGACACTACTGGGCTCAGATAAATATTTAATGTTACCTCATATCACCTCTCCTATGTTCTTAACTTTGAGCTATTCACCCCGTGTCTAATCCTACTGAAAGAGTACGGTCCCTGATGGGTGCAGGCGACTGCTGGAGGGTGGAGGGATGTTTTCATGATGCCAACTGCAGCTGTAAATTGCCTGCGAGGCTGATGTCAGGTGTGGAGAGATCGTCACTAGGTGATGGTGTGTAACTGCTAATGCGTGTTGAGGATGCACTAAAACATCATCTTGGACATTCCTGCCTGCTGGTGTGGCTGTTTGAGGGGTACGTACTTGAGAATGATTTTTATTACTTTGTTGCTCTCAGTGGTTTAGTTTAAATAACTAAACTTTTGGTCATTCTGTTTTATGCACTTGAGAACACATATGTTGGTGGTGTTGATCACATTAATGGAGTGTTATTTAATGGTTGATTAATTGGGAGCTTGCTAGAAATTGGAAGTGTAGAGCAGATGGTTGTTATTTCTGAAGCAAAACAGAGTTGGTTCAGTTAGAAGCATCACCACGTTCTGTGCTGGGGATGAATAAGGGTCTGGGTGTCTTCATCCCGCCGTGCCAGTGTGCCGAGGGGATGCTGGGCAGACTCCTCCTGAGCCGGCACAGCTGTGTGTCTGTCTGTACACACGTGTTTGTGTCATATACTGTGAATTGCTTCTTCTCCAAATACAAAAGTGAGGTGAGTGGACATGATTTCTGAAGTCATATGCCTCTCCAAGGCTCTTTTGATGCTCAGTGGGGATGTGTTGTCCCCATTCAAGACATCTGTTGGTGAAGTAGCCATCACCTTGACTAACATAAAGCTGCACTCCAGCTCTACAAAGTCTGCCTCTCGCCTTGTATAAAAGGTGTTCTGGCTGGCTGGGTCACCGGCTTTAATGGTTTCCCCTTAGGGCATGTGCCCTCAGTGCATCAGATCAGTACAGCTCACTCCAAGCTCCTTTGCTGATGTTCTTGGATCTCAGTGACCGGGCGCAGGGAGATAACAGGCAAATGCGGAGGTGGAGCATGCTGTTCCCTCCTCGTGGGTAGTCTCTCTTACTTGACATTTTTATTGTCTGTCTTAGCTCATTTTACATTCCTGGCTGTTTGTCTTTGCCCACTAAACTTCCACCACTGTCTTAAAGCTTTGTAAGTCACATATCCTGGAAGAATATTTGGTCTACATATCATTTCTATTTTGCTGAGAACTTTGACACATTAATGAACACAAATGATAACTTTGCTGTTGAATGCTTTTTCAAAATTTACCTCCCCTCTCTCCCTTGCTGTCTTCATAGCATACAAAGTCACGAGGATTTCTTCTGGGAGACCTCTCTTAATCCCTTACCCCACCAAAAGTTGTGCTAGCCGAACTGTTTGTGAGGCTGAATGGTGAACCAGATCAAAGAATCTACCAGTGTTAAAAATGAAGTGGTAAAAGCGCTCACTAGCACTGGGTCCGTTCCCTGCAGACAGACAGTTCAAGGAGCACAAGCGGAGGAGCAGCACAGATGCAGGAGTGAAGGGCAGGTTAAGCCAGTTCAGGTCTTGAAACGCTTATGAACTAATTCCCTCTACTTTGGACTTGTCGCTTTTATGGGAACCAGCTTCCATAAACTTTATTGGAGGATGAGGAAATTCAGTTCTACTCTCAACTCATTCTCCTTTCTGTGCTTTCTTACCAGCTTTTACTTTTTATCTTTAGGTCTCCACTTACAGGGTATTTTTGTCCATTTTTGTTTGCTCTTCCTTCATCATCAGTGTAACAAAGAGCAAACATTATTTGGTTGCTTGAAAATACAAGATGAAAAAATCATACTTCTGAGGTTTTTTCCAAGTCTAACACTAAAGTATGTGAAAACAGAGTGAAGTCTTCACAGGAGGAATCGAGTATTGTGGGGGAAATGAGTTGGCCCTGAAGGTCAGGATGGCCAGCTCCAGATACTGTACTTGTGGGTTTTGCTTTTTGAGTATATAAGTGTGAAATTGCGACCTTTTACCATGTTGTTCATTCATGGTTCCTTGATTTTTACTAAACACATTAAGCCATGCTCCTTTATTAATGCCTTGAGAGACCTCACATAATTAAGTGTTTTGTTATTTCATACATATATTTCAGTTCTTTTATTAATGAAAACCTGAAGGATTACATTATGGAAACATTAATACAAAGCAACTGCTCTTTCATGTTTTGTAAATGTGAATTTCTCTCTCAATATGAGACAGATAATCTTTTCTTTAGGTATGAGGTTAATCCCTTAAGTTTTCTTTTCTTTGCTTTTTTTTGTATTTAGCTGCAGTTATTCTGCAACCTCCACCACATATGATGTATATGGCTGCTGATGAAATAGAATTGCTAATAAGAAAAATAAAGTGCCTGCAAGAAACTTTGTGCACCAAAATTCATCTCAGATATAACGTAGTTGCCAGATGAGTGTGTACGCCTACCTCTGTAGTGGAAGTAGCGTGAATCGGACTGTGCCCTACAGATCTGGGAGTCTCTTTCTCCTTGGGGCTGGTAGTGGTATAGGTTCCTGTTGGCATGTTGAATAAGAAGTAGTACGGCTATGGAGAACTTAAGGATTCATTTGGGGAGTCGGTTCGGTGCAGGATGAACAAATTATGTATTTCAATAGGTCCGTGAAATAGCTTTTTTCTTTGAAACCAAATTCCTGGGCTTTCTATGGTTGCAAAAAGTACGTGATGTTCTGAATGTTGTGTTTGTGAAAGTGCAGGTGCAGTAGAAACTGTCATCCTATGTGACACTGAGGAATGCGATAAAAGAGAGCTTGTAGGTTGGGACTAGTGCAGTAACAGATCTCTGGGAAAATGGAGAATGGGAAGATGTTATTGTAGAGAAGTGTGAAAATCATTGTGAAGGCTTTGTGCCAGCTCTTTCTTCTACAACAGCTCTGATCCATCGTGATCTTCAAAGCAAATTCACAGAACTGCATTTGTTATACATTTTCTCATTACAGTTTGTCAGGAGCTGAATGGCAGGTGTTCACATATGAAACTTTTTGTTCTACTAGGTCCTGCTTTGCTGCTCACCAGTGATAACATCAAACAGCGACTTGGTTCTGCTGCGCTGGATAGGTACCTGCTCTCATTACTTACAAAAAAATGCAGAAAGATACTGTGTTGGTCTTATAAATATACAATGTTTGGGAATAAAATCCTGTGTTCTAACATATATTGTGCTTTCTCATCAAGGTGTTTGAAGCAATGTTTCAAGAGTATTTGGTTCAAATGTGGGTGGTTTTTTTTTTTTTCCCATAGTTACTTTCTCACTTGTGAAATTGGAAAAGCTGAATTGCTCCAAGTGAGTATTGTGTACTCATTCTTAGGGATGCCATGGAAGTCTTACTGAAGTTAGGAATCACTGCAGCCTCTTTTCTCTGTGTGTATATCGAATGGTATAAATAATGGAGAAATAAAGAAAACATGAGCCTGGAAATGTGGGCAGATGCGGTTCTTAGACTGGACAAGCAAGAGATGCAGGTCTCTGATGCCCTCCAGATTTTGTGCTTGACATGTAAGATTTTTCTCTGTTAGGAGCTGTGATATAAAACCATTTGAATTTGGTTTTTTTTTCTTTTCTGTCCCCAGTATCCATGAATATCGACTAACTAGCTGGCTGGGACAGCAGGAGGATATTCACCGTATTGTACTCTACCAGGCAGACAGCACCCTTACTCCCTGGACTCAACGCTGCATCCGGCAGGCTGACTGCATCTTAATCGTCGGACTGGGAGACCAGGAACCTACTGTTGGAGAGGTGTGGAAGTGGCTCCTTCCCATATTTGCAGCGTTAACAGTACAGATCAAAGGAGGTTGTTTCATACTCATGAATTTTCCTGGGTTTAATACCCAGTGAAGCATAAATAATGAAATATTCCTGAGAAATGTGTATTATAAATAGAAAAAAAAGTTGAAGGAGGATCCTCTGAAATGGCAAGTTTTATGCAGAAGTATTTCCAGCTAAGTTCTTTCCCTCTAAAGAGTCATTTTGGCCAGTGGTAAATCAAAAGTCAAATTCCTTTGAAGCTTTGCATTTCTGTCTAGAATTTTTTTGCAGGATATCCATATATAGAGAGAAATTCTTTTCTGCCTGGATGGAATTTGTGATGTGTGCCTAGGAAAAAATAGATATAAATTGTATTGTATGAATAATGTAATATATTTTATTACAGATTGTAAGCTGTATTTTTTTTTTCCCTTGCTATCTATTTTTATTTTTGATATTTTATTACCAAAGTTGTTTGTCCAAGCACATAAATTTTGCAAGAAATTTAAAAATGAGGTCACAAGCGGGTTTTTTAGGATTGTGAAGTGCTGAGTCTGACCTCCAAAGAGCCTGGGACTGATACCATCTGCAGCGTTCTTGTGTGTCACTTTCTGTTGGTTCTTCATGACTGTATGTGGGAGGCAGGAAGCACAGTAAAAGCAAGTTGCCATCAGTTGCCTAAAACAACAAAAAGGAAAAAATAAGGAATGCAAGGAGTAAAAAGTGATCTGATTGGAAGTGAAAGAACAAAACATGCTGAACATTTGTAGGCTTAAGTATGACTTGGGAAGCAATCTCATTTTGCCTGAACAGCGTGTGTCTGTGCTGTGCATTTCATGGTCTATGTTTTAGGTAAAAAGCATTAATTTTTAAGTAGTCAGGTTTGAATCCTTGTCTGATTTTAGAGTTCTGTATGCCATGTAAGCCCACAGCTAACAGCGTAGTTGTCTAAATCAATCTTGTTTGAGGGTTCTTAGTGTGCATAGTTGTCTGCAGATTCAGATAGGAATAGGAATCAGATGTGTGTGTGTGTGTATATGTATATGTATTTTACAATACAGTATTCTGTTAAACTGATACTGGATCAGCAAATACCTGACGCCCCCATTCCTTTGGTGTCTATAATATCCTGTAGCTGGAGAGGATGCTGGAGAACACCGCGGTCCGAGCCCAGAAGCAACTCGTCCTGCTCCATAAGGAGGATGGGCCTCTCCCTTCCCGAACTGTGGAATGGCTCAACATGCGGAGCTGGTGTTCTGCTCATCTTCATCTCCACTGTCCACGCAGAGTCTTTTCCAAAAGAAGCCTGCCCAAGCTGGTAAGAGATTCCTGCTTTGGTGGCTGGTCCCTTAGCTGTTGTACCTTACTTGTAATCGATGTATCAAAGGTAATCTGATATAACGTTATTACATGATATTCTGATGTGCAATTGACTGTTATGCAGCTAGTATTCTCTTAAATCTGTTTGGCCTCAATTTACTATAGGAAACACTGGGATAATGGGCTCTTACCTTCCTTATGGATGCATACTTGGCTTGGCTGAAGACAGTAGATACTATCTTAAGGTCATATCGATAGGTCTGTACATGCACTAGAGTCGTTTTTGTTGGGAGGATCCCCATGCTTGTGAAAATCATGGTAAAGGTAAGGCAGAGGCAGACTTGGGACGCTTCCCAGTAACTTCAAATCCTTGACAAGCAAAAGAAATAGCTACAAAGAAAATACTGTACTATGATGAAATTCTCCCAGCTACTATGAAAGTTTGAGAGATCCATATGATCACTAGAACTGTTTGGATAGTTCATTAACCCTCTTTTCGTTTGAAGAACAGCTATCCGCTTTTTAACAGTTTGTTGTTGGCTGGTAGCATAGACTCTACCCTGCCTTTAAAATGACCATCTTCTGCCTCTCTTCTGCAGATAGAGATGTACGAACGCGTATTCCAGAAACCACCAGACCGTCACTCTGACTTTTCTCGCCTGGCTCGTGTTCTGACTGGAAACGCCATTGCGCTGGTCCTTGGGGGTGGAGGAGCAAGGTAGGGGGCTTATCCTGGGCACGCTGGTGCCTTGCCACCAGATCCTAGAGCACCACTGTCACTGAGCTGCGAAAGATTCTTCAAGATAACAGGCATCCTGTAAAATCAGCACTGTTCTGTAAGCAGCATTTGGGGAAGACACTGAGGAGTTGCTTTTGTTACACAAACTTAACCTGCTGTGCAGATTTGTGCTTGGACTTCTGCAAAAGGAACGTGAGCCTTTGTGACCTCTTGAGGCCTCTCATGAGTTGGGCTTAATACCAGGAGATGACCAGGGCACTAAATATGACTCTTTCTTTTGTTGGCCTACACTATGGATTTTTTTCCCCTATGGATTCTTATATTAGAAAATGGCTCACAATATTTCAAAGGCTCCCAAAGCTCTTCCAAGTTTGAGCAGCAAGAGGAATTATGTCCTCTAATGGGCGAATGTTCTCTTCCTTATAATCGTCCCAAACCCTGGGTACCTATACACTTCTGACAGCCTTACTTTACAGAAAGGTTGTATTTTTGCAGACACAAGGACAAGGTGTTTGCTGAACACTCTATTAGAATTCCATCTGAATTCCTGGTGAGCTTTGGTAATAAATTATTATTGACATTTTTCTTTGGAATCCCTTTTTACTTTGAGAGTTTTATGTTGAGACAGACATAGAATTTAGTAGCCCTTTGTCTCAAGAAAGCACTGTCGTCATTGTCTTCATCACCATGTTCTTGAAGGCCTTCTTTAAAACAGCGCTTTGAAATACCGCTCTCAAAAAAAACCCCAAAAAACCCAAAACAAAACAACAACAAAAAACAAACAAACAAAAAAAACCCCCCAAACTCCCCCCAAAAAAACCCCAAAACAATTGCACATAGTCTGTCTATTTAAATCCATGGAAATATCACATTTTTGTCTTTGGGCCAGTGCGTGCTTCGGGCGGAGTATTTGCTACGGTAAAGGTTAGAGCTCCTTTGTGACAGCTTGTTCTGATTAGTCACTTGATGCTGAGACAGCCACTGCTTTGGCTGTTTCTTTGAGTGTCTGCAAAGATGCCTTTATCCTGCTTGCTTTCACAGTTTCCTCACCTACGATGATTTCAGTATTTCATTTCTGAGATAAGCACTATGCTGTGGAGACACAAAGTAAAGCAGAGGAGGGGAGCTTCTACTTAATTTGGGTATCTCAGGAGGCTTCTAACCAACTGATGCAAAGCACTCGTGGTTTTTTTTTGTTACAAGCTATGTGATATCTCTGTCTCTACTGAAGCCTGTGTCATGCTAAACTTCTGTATTTCTGGCAGCACATTTTGCTCATTCCCTTCCTTTCTTCCTTCTGTAAACACTGCTGTAATTTTTGCCAAACTATTTATTTTTTTTGTTCTACTACTTAATTTGCAAGCTACCACCTGCTGGTTTTCAAGAGCAGAGGTAAGAAAGAGCAGGATTATTGAGCCTGTTTGTTGGTCCTGTGGTGTCCTCCTCCGCAAATCTGAACCGCTGCACTGCTACTGTGTTGGCTTTAGGATTCCTGGATGCACACCACCCATTCAGCAATGTGACCATGTCCCATTAGCCATTAATTTGCTCATTTCTGCATCTGTGCAATATGGAGGACTTTAAGAGGATTAAACGGCAGAATGCATAAATACGATAATTTCTTCTTTCTCTGAAAAGAGAAAAGATTTTTGACCTATTTGTCATGGTCTAAAATTCTTTTTCTGGGGGTTCAGGCTGGCACGTGGATGGTGTCAGCATTGTGCTTCCAGTGGAAAGGTGCTTGTACACTATTTCTGTAATTGAATTGTCATCTAAATTGTGGTTAGGTGAAAGATTGGGATTTTTTAAAAAATTGTTTTTGAGGTGAGAATATAATTAAGTCTCTGGGGAACGCATGAGGTTACTCTGAACTCTCTAAAAATCTGCCTTGGAAGGTTCACAGGTCAAAGTAAGTTCTTAGGTCCCTATCTCTGCTAACAAGGGAACTTCAAGGGATTATGCACTAGGTTCTTAAAATCATCCTGTGATTAAAGCCCGTTGCAGCTAAAAACATCTTGATGGGTCGCTGCAGAGACTCTTGATAGTTAGCGTAGCCTTGGGTTAATATACTCCATAAAGTATCCTCCTGCCTTGTTCTAGAAGCATGAATCATATTGGTCACAAAAACCAGAGAGTGCTAATAGTTACAGGGTGCTGGCTGGGGGTTATTTCGTTAAAGGTATTGTGTTCTGTGACTCCAGCAATATCAATTATTTAGTTGTTATTTTGGGAATGTTTGTCTGGCTTCCCAGTGACAGTTAGTTTGGGAGGTTTTGCCAGAGTAGCTTCCTAGTAATTATCTTTGTGGTTTGTCATGACAAAAGGCACATAGGAACTAAAGGTTTTCTTTCTCTTGTGAGTATAAAAATAAAACAAATCAAAATGATACAGTTCTAAAATTATAGTGTTTTGCTTTTGTTAAGTGCTAACTTAATTTCAGTTAGAAACATTGTGGAGTTTGGGGGAAAGGAAAGGGGATTTGCGTTTAGAAAAATAATACCTTTGAAATGTAGTTGCAAGAATAATGACACATCAAACCCTGCAAGAAAGGTATAAACCCTCCTATAAATCATTCTCATGACCTTTAGCCATCCCACATACAGCCCACCCTTTCTTTCGTTTTCTATAGTTGTCTTAGCAAAGCTGTTTGAAAACTGAAATTTATGGGGAGTAAATAATTAATACAGAAGTGTCTGGGAATCCCTAGGGCTTTGGAAAAAAACCAGATCGTGCTGTTTGAGAAGACTGACTTAAGCAAAATTGTGATGACAAGCTTTGTGGTTGATTATAATGTCATTATTCTAGGAGTGAATTGGGTCCAACGTTCCTATTCCACATAAGCATAATGGGAAAATACCAAGCGTTAGCCCTGTTCCAGTTCGGTTATTTTGATGAGAAGCTGTATTTGCAGTAACACACATAATACAAATACACGATGTGCATAAGATATGCTTGTTGAGAAGGGGAAAGAGCTATTGTTAAAAGTTACTTGCCTTTTTTGGATGTGCTATCTAAAAGGCATAATAATCAGCTGCACGTTCATGCTGGGAATGAACGCACGTGGTGCCAGAGACCTTTACCAGCTGGTACTTGTGGAGTCTGCACGTCCTGCCCCGTCTGTGCTATGTGATGCACGGGTGGACGGGGCTCTGCAGCACACTGTGCCTTTCCCTTCTCTCCACAGCCCTTTCCTTCAGGCAGAGCATATAAGTCTTCCCTGAGGAGCTGCTGTTGAAGGATATTTGTAAATATTTCATCAGGGCATCTTTTCTTTTCTCCTTTTTCCATTTAGTTTTCTCTATCTTATTATTTCACCTCTGCTCTTGATATGTCAAGTAGTTTTTTTTCCACAGCATTTCCTTTCTGGCTCTAAGGATTTGACTCAGAATCACATGTCTTCATTTTGGGCAGTTGGCCTATTTCATCAACGTTTCTTCTTTATTTTCAGCTTTGGCAAGTTATGCCTTTCTTGTTACAGAGATATTTGTGTCTGATGAACCCACTTGTTGCCTTGTCTGTCTGTCTGTGCTCCTGAAGCCTGTGCCACGTGCAGGGTGCTCACACTCCATGCTTTTGGAGAAGGCCAAACGTGCAGGTCCATCTACCCCCAGTCACTTATTGGCTGCTACGCTGAGCCTGACTTGGGTCTCTGTGCTCCTTAAAGCCTGGCTTTATCTTCTGATCTGATGGTTTTACGCAGTGACGGAGAGACTAGAAGAGTGCCCAGCAGGCAGATCTCATTATTATTCTGCTCTCAGGAGATGACGTTTGCCTTCTGCACCCTCAATGTTTGACTCCAAGACCACTGATTGCACGAAGAATAAAACAAGGAGGCTTTACTGTTGCTGCATCCATTACGTTTGGCTGCAACTCCAGTTCATTCAGGGAAGTCTGAGTGAAAATTTGCTTATCGGTCTTGCTTACCTTCTCTGCCACCAGACATGGATGCCTTAGCACTGCTGTTCATCCAGAAGGCACAAAGACAGAATTTGTGCTTAGTCTGCAGTGGTACAAAGACTTGCAACTTATGAGTAATCCCTAGCATAGTCAGGTCGGGCAAAACTGCATTCTGCGGTTGGAAGGAACCAAGGGATGTACAGGTCCTATATATATGGGTCAAGCAAGGAGAAGGTGGGGCATGCCCACACCCACCTTGGGTTGTGTGGATGCACATGTGCATCTCCCAGTGCAGGCAGAAGGAACTTTTATTTGAAGGCTGGGTCCAATGTTGGCAGCACATTGAGAGGTTTCCCAGCTGTCACTGTGCCCCTTTGTGTTTCTGAGCAATCACGGCAGACAAGGGTTGATGAAAAGCTCCCAACGTAACGTAAGGAAAAATTTGAAATAGTCATTTTGAGAACTTTAGAAGATCATGTTCCTTTTCTGAATGTTGATGCATGCTTTTAGCATGCAAGTTTGGCTAGGAGGTGAGGAGCTCTTGCATATGAACAAACCCTGTAGTGCTTCCCCTGCTCCATCTTGTTTAAAAAGGAATTGAATTTGGGTATTGATGATCTGCCTATCCATGTAAAATACTTGAAGTGGAGTATATGCTGTGCTGTAAGATGCTGTATTCCTACTACAGTGTCTTTGCATGTTGCTGTCCTGTGGGGCAGAGAGCCTTCCGGGGAGCTCCCAAGTGCCTTTAGCAGACGAAGGGATGTGTTGCTGATGTTCCGTGGCCTGTAACACAGTATGTTAATTACAGTCTCAGCAGGTAAGTGGTATCAGAGTTGGCATTAAGTGCAGAGGCGGAATTTGCAGTATGCTTATGTGAGGAGTCAGAAAGGATTAATGAAGAGACTAGTATGTTTTGGGGTTTGTTTTGTTTTTCTGTCTGGTTTGTTATTTTAACTTGGAGACAAGCCTTAAAATGTGCAAAAACCTTGTGGTCCCACCCCAGGTGAGGGCAGGCTGATTCTTAATTCTTTTTCCCATGATAACTGAGGACAGTAGGTGTTTTGTGGTTACCAGAACACCTACTTTGTTGTTTAGTTGTTTGATGCTTCCTACTTAATTGGGTTTTGCTATCTTAACTCTGGGAAACTTTCACTTCTTCATTGCATGATGCAGGTCTTCAGTGTTTGGCAAGAGGATACACTGCAGGCAACAGAAATTCTGCTTTCACCTACTGTGAAATTCTCATCAGCTTTTTCTGAGCGAAGCTGTGAAGTCACTGTTTTCTTTCCCTTGCTTGAATTGGTTAAGGAAAAGTTGACAAGCTGCCAAAATTAATGAACGTGCAAATACTCAGCAGCATAACATGGTAACGCAACAGTTGGACTTATTGGGGCAATGTGCTGCAAGGAAGGGATGTTAGAAATAAAACCTCTTCTTTTTTTGGAGCTGTTAGCTCTACCAAAGACTAAGGTCAAACGGCAGCGCAGGGAGGTCTGGTTTGCAGCACTGCTGCCGTGGAGAAGAGCACTGGGAGCTGTAGCTGTGCAAGTTCTCTAGCGACTGAGATCCCTTCTGGACTGTCATCTTTTGCTCCATGGTCCACAAAAGCAGAGAGAAGCAAGACCCCTGAAAATAGGGAAGACTGCACAGAAAACGTCTAAGCTTAGTGAGTCTTCTAGGGCATATAGAAGCGAAGGCTCCTAGGTCAGGACCGAGGTTTGTACACCGTGGGGTGGAACAGGCTGGCTGGCAGTGCAGTGGCGGAGCTGACACCTCATACCCCAGCCATCAATGCGTGATGAATCTGAGGAATAAAAAGCTGGAATTTGAGGTGGAAACAATGTTCCAGTGACAAAGTGCTGTCCTCAGGATGGACAGTTTGCTCACAGGGTGCAGACAATGTGCTTTCCGTGCTGTAGCTTCCTTTCCTGCGGTGCAGGTGATAGCAGCGTCATGGTTATGAAACCCTGATGTTCAATCTTGGGCAAATAGCAGAATCTCCTGGGGAGGCTGCATGAAGTTTTATGGTGCAGGTGCTTTGGATTCAGTTCCAGCAGTTAGGGAAGATTAATTCTTATTCCTCAGCTAACATGGATAACTAACGATCCAACGCTTTTCACCCCTATCAGTGGGAGAAGTGTGTGTGCGGACGTTTTCTTAAAACTACCACTGCAGAGCTGCCGTACTTGAAATGGAGGTGGTAGGCTCGTAAGATCAGTTACTGTGCCTCAAATACAGGGTAGTAACTGGAAGCATGAAGAGAGTTGCTTTTTTAAACTATTAAACTTGACCACAAGCACCCAGATGATGTGCTGTTGCAAGAATGTGTGGGGGGAGTGGTGGGGGGAGAGGGAAGGAATTTGGTGCCTGAGTTCAGAAGCTACGTCCAGAGATGTGCACTGAAAATACTGTCATAAAGAACACAGAGCAGTGTTTTTCCCTATGGAATCCTAAACATGCTCAATATAGAGATTATGGAAGGGATGAAAGAAAATCCCATGGGAATTTCCTGGACTCTCGATGTTCCTCACATAAGTTGGAACACAGTAAATGTTTTTCAGCTCCTTTGCGGGGTTCAAAACTTCACATAGACTGAGTCTAATGAGGGGCACCCCAAGGTACGAGGGATAGGGGTCTGTGGAGCCCAAATGTGCTGGTATTACCAGTTCCTTGTGCTGGAGAATAACAGTACTGCTCATCTGGAGAGGTTGCTTAATAATGTCTTCTTCACGCTTCCGTTCCTATTTAGATCGTATGTAACCTATTTTACCCTTTTTCTTTTTCCACCTGGCTATGTCTCTGCTGGTCTGTAAGTCTCCATTTTCTCTTCCTGACACATCCAAGCCCGAGGATTACCCAGTTTCTTTGCACCCTTTTCATTCCACTCTTATTCCTGCTTGTTTTCTTTACATCTGCCCTTTTGTTCCTTTCCCAGTCTTTGCTTCCAAGTCCTCTCTTAGAGGATCTATTGTGAAAAATGGAGTTTGCCAACTGCTTTTACCATACCGGGGGGTGTCCTTATTTGTCAACTTAAAAGAAATGCACTTGGCTTTGAAATAGTTCTCAGATCATGCCATGAGCTTCGGGATTGCACTGCGTTTTGCAAATAGATTATTGATGGCGAAGTTTGAGGTTGCTCTCAATGGTTTGTAATGGGGTACAGGTATCCCCTTCATTTGTTATCTCTATCTCACAGTGCTTAAAATTCACAGGGAACAGAGGGCTGACAGCTTGAAAAATATGTAAAAATTAGATTTTGATTCTTTGAAGTATCCAAAACCCATAGTCTGATAAAATACTTGTTCTGAAGTAAATTATGAAACAACATTCTTGCTAAAACCATTGCTCTTCATTCTGACCTTGGCTAGGATAGTTCTGAAAGAGCAACAGCCGCCACTCCGAGGTGCTCGTTGTGTCATCAGTTACTGCAGCTATTGATGGTTAAATCACTGAAGCGAGGAATGGGCGGCCAGGATCTCACTTCGCTGGTGTTCAGCTCCTGACATCGCATGGGCTTGAGCAAATGGCTTAAACGCTTATAACTTGTGTTCTCCTTTTGTAAAACGAGGCATTTGCCATCTCAGCTTTGGCATCTGTGCAGGTCACCCTTTATAAATTGCTCTGAAGCACTTGCATGGAAGAGAAGTATAAACCACTACCACTAGGAATTGTTTGGGGTTTTAGGAGGGTATTGTTATCTCTAAATATATATGGATTTATGCTCTCGTCTCATGGGTTGGATGTGTCGGGGGAATTTTCTTGAAACCTGACATCCAGCCCAATTATTATGACAAAGTTAACTCTATATTCCAGTGTGTGGTGGCTGAGGAATAACCAGGCTGCTGGTAACCCTGTTTGTGTTGTCTGGGTACAGTGCCAAGACACGGTCAACATTTTTGCAGGGGCTGTTGAGATTTGAGAGTATCCTTGCCTGTTTCGGGCAGCAAAGAGCCCACACAAGCAAACCCTGTAGTCCCTAGCCAGTTCTGGGCAGCACTAGCTTGGGTGTCCTCTTCCAGAGTGCAGAGATGCTGTAGGAGAGGGGCTCTGACGGAAGCCAACTGGTTCCTGAGGAGCTGCCTCTGAAACTGAGTCTGTAAGATGTGCCAGGTCCTAATCAGCTGGGGGGTGTGCATTTTGTTTCCTGGTATTGTGGAAAGGTTAATGGCTGGACGTGGTGCTGTGTGATCTTGTAGAGCTAATGTGGGTCCAGCACTGTCCTCAGGCACGCAAGCAGCCTTGGTGGTGTGGAGAGCGGCGGTCAGTGGTGCTGGGCTCTGCTTGGGTTTGGCTGAGATCCCTGTCTCCAGCTTGGTGTCTGGCAGTCCCGTACGGAGCCAGTCTGGCACAGATTGGGTCCTTCTGCACTCAGTTCACACCATTTCCTAATTTCAACTTATGCAAGATAAGAGTGAGGATTTTTTGCAATTCCTGGTTTTTTCTTTTTCTCTCCCCCTGATAGAGTCAGGCAGCATCCATGAAATTCGTGTTCCATTTCCAATTGCTTGCTCAAGATACTGAGATGGCATGTAAGGACTCTGCTTTCCTTTTCTATAGCAAGACAGGTCTTGAAGAATATGCACCGCTAAAAGGATCCTCATCCTCATGTTGCTGTAAAGAGTGTCAGGAAATAGAAGTGAAATATGAAAGAAACTTGAAAAATGCTTCTTCCTTCTTTTAAACAGAAGAATGAAGCTTACCATCTAGCATCTGCAGTCTGTCAGTTGCCACTAACGGCTGATGAAGCAAGATTTCTGCAGTATGGAAATATCAAAATGATACGAAAAAGGCTGAGTCTGCTTTGTGTCATGAAAAAAAACCCTGAATACTTGAAATATCCTTCCTCCAGTTCCCTTTCTTCAAAGTAATCCCTTTGTACACCAGGCCAAATCTGTCTTTTGACATTTGGAAGGGCAAAAAGTTGACAGCCCTGAGGTTAATCCTCGTGACATTTGCATTTGTCAGCCTGCGGTCTTCACCCTCCTTCACGTACGGTTAGCTTGCTGCTGTGGTAGGTGCGTTTCAGAGGAAGGGAAGCTATTTGATGACCTGTAATATGTTTTCTTGTGTGTAGATAGATATCTGTATCTCAGTGCACAGCAGAGTTGTAATTTTTCTTTATGATATCCCTTTTTGAAGCTCAGATTGATGTATGGGGGCTTCAGAGCCTGTAATTATTCATATAGGTGTTTGGAGAAGTGGTCTCTCCCCTACGTGTTTGTGCTCATGTCATGAGTAGAGCATTCATTGCCACGTGCAGATAAACCAGACCGAAATCTGAATTCCAGTGTCAGCCACGCAGTCAGGCTCCTGGATTCCCTATGTCTTTCAAAAAGCAGATTTGATTTCAGGGCAATATCCAGGAGCTAAAATAACAGAGAAGAGTCTAAACTCTTTATCCTTAAAGATAAAATTACACCTTTGACTTGGTGTTTTACTTTTGGTGCTGTTTTGTAGAGGCTGAAGGAGAAAGATAAGGAATGTGAGCTCTTCCTTGGAAAAGGTGATGATAACTGATGTTTGGATACCTAATTTGAGTCTTATCCATGTCAGCCTTAGAGTATATTGTGTGAACAAACAAAACCCAAGTCCTAAAAATAAAACAGTGAGTTCTGACTATTTGCTTTTGTTGAGAAAACCTCATGAGACATGGCTGTGAACTCGTACTGAAGGCTTCAGACTTTCTGTTTGCAAATGGTTGGTAATAGACTGCAGCATAATTGCTCCTAAGAGGCTTTGCTTTGATTTCTTTGGGGAAGGACCATCTTGTGTATTGCCCGAGAGCTCAGCCATATTAATCATGTTTATGCATCCGTTCAAAATTCTGCCTCAAAGTGCAGTTGTCTTCAACACAGACAGAGCTGTGTGGCTGTTATCAGATCTGACTGCTAATTGCTCGGTGAGTTGTATAATAGTTGGGTCATCACGTGCACATAAAAGCCATGTTCATATGGCTTGGCACCCACGTAATGCTTAATGATCTGATTTTTCTTTTTCCCATCTGTAGCATCTATGTAATTGCTCATTTGCTCCCATTTGCCACGGAGGTTGAAGATTTTAATGGCTTCTATTAAATCCTGCAAGCAGCAGGAGCTTGGGAGCCATCTACTTCAAAGTTACGACTTAAGAAAAAAAAAATTAATTGCAAGTGGTTTATTTGGACTGTCCTGTCCTGATCTCCAGTCTTCAACCCACCAAACTCATTTATTCATAGCAGTACTTTGATATACAGATGATATTAAACAAGGAGATGGTGGAGTTGTGGTTTAACTCTTGTTACTAGTTTTGCACCTCTTTTTCTCAGCTGAAAAAACTTGTGCCATGTTACAGAGCTGTAAGTTTGAGGGAACACTTTCCAAGTAGCAGCTGTAATGCTCTGTTGGCAAGTCCACATGCTTTCAGGAAGATGGTAAAGCTCTTGCATTGCTGTGATTTTTAGGAATCTGTCTAACCTTATCTGGGCAATGAGCTTGCCTGTTAAGAAAGAGGAGATTGGAGAAGTTGTAAGTAAAATCACAGTTAAATTCTTTAAAGTGCTATGCTTTTGTCTTATTTCTGCAGCTTCCAGACGTTGTGCTTTGTCGTGGTTTAACCCCAGCCACCAACTAAGCCCCACATATCCACTTGCTCGCTTCTCCCCGCGGTGGGATGGGGGAGAGAATCAGAAGAGTAAAAGTGAGAAAACTCGTGGGTTGAGATAAAGGCAGTTTAATAGGTAAAGCCAAAGCCGTGCACGCAAGCAAAGCAAAACAAGGAATTCATTCACTCCTTCCCACCGGCAGGCAGGTGTTCAGCCATCTCCAGGGAAGCAGGGCTCCATCACGTGTAACGGTTACTTGGGAAGACAAACGCCATCACTGCGAATGTCTGCCCCTTCCTTCTTCTTCCCCCAGCTTTCTGTGCTGAGCGTGACGCCATATGGTGTGGGATATCCCTTGGGTCAGTTGGGGTCAGCTGTCCCGGCTGTGTCCCCTCCCGACTCCTTGTGCACGCCCAGCCTACGCACTGGTGGGGTGGGGTGAGAAGCAGGAAAGGCCTTGACTGTGTGTAAGCACTGCTCAGCGGTAACGAAAACATCCCTGTGTTATCAACACTCTTTCCAGCACAAATCCAAAACACAGCCCCATACTAGCTGCTGTGGAGAAAATTAACTCTACCCCAGCCAAAACCAGCACACGCTCAAAATGGGTTCCGCCACAAATAAGGCTCAAAGGGGTGGGGAAAGGAGCATATATTTGTTTTCCAAAGAAATTATCTTTCTTTGCAGGTAACTGAATTGTTTCTTGGCTCAGAGTAAGAGACAGGATTTTGTTTGGCATTCCCAAGCGGAGAGTGATGGAGTTGTGCAGTTTGCTGTTCAGCCTCTCTTTCCTCCTTCCTCCTCCTGCATGCACCTACTGGAGCGTGCTGCTGGCAGGTGGGATCAGAAAGCAAAAACCCTGGTGCATTTTCTGATGTAATTTTACTCTGGCTTTATTTTGTGTTTTTTCTCCCCTCCAATGGCTTACGCGTGTATCCCTTCACACCCCAGGACTGGGTAGACCTGACAGCCCTCCTGGAAGGGCCAGATAATTTTTGCTGATTTACTTCTGTGTCAGGCACAAATCTCTCTGTTTAAAGCTTGTTCTAAAGTTAGTATATAAAGCAGAAACAAGATCAGTTCTAAAAGGACATTGTCTTTGGATTTTCTTGCAGGAAGGTAGTTTCACTGGGGTTGTGATAAATAGGAGTTGCTTTTTCTGCCGAACGTGCCTGCATAGCCCTGAGTGCGCAGGGTTAATGTGCAATCTCTATAGCATGGCAAGGCTAAAGGGAAAATGGCTCCTTACCTCTGAGTTAAGGACATGGTGGGAATCTGAGGGCAAAGCTAAGTGGGAGGATGAAACGAGGCTGTTGCTAATGGAGGGGAAGACAGGAAGAATTCAGGTCTCTGGATCAATACATGTGTAACTGGGGACAGTTTTAAAAATGGGCAGTGGAAGGGAGAAAGCTTTCTTCAGGGCAGCTGCTGGGAAGGATCCTGCTGGTAGCTGGATGTTGGGGTGCGAACCAGGTAATGTGGGATTATTCCCTCTATTTAGCTTAGAAATTGGGCTTAGTTAATTAATGTCCTGATTGGAAACTTCCTCATAAGTGTGCAAGTAGTACAGCAGGAACAGAAATGCAGCAGTCTGGTTTCTGTTATCCTTTTGAGCTGACAGCTCAATCACTATCGTTATTCTGGCAAATTTATGATACCGGGAAGTTTTATGGTTGGAAAGCTGGGAAATAATGTTATTGGAAAGATACAAGTATGATTAGTTCTCAAAGCGGTGTTTATGTGTATTGTTGCAGCTGCAAAGGATCGAAGGGGCCAAACTGGAGATAATACAGTTGCAACTTGTAGAAGACTTGCTTGATTTCTAAGTCAGTGACTGTGCCACTCAACGTCAGGATTAGCAACAAAACACGTACCAAAAAATGCTTCTTCTTATATAAAGAAGAAACTTTTCTTTATCTCGCATTTCCAGATACCACTCTATATAGCCCTTCATTTAAATAACATCTAATCTTCCCCCCGCCCCAATACAGTGAGCACCTCCAGCATAACTCTGAGAAGGTATCTAACACTGCCACCACAAAATATGTTGTTCGGATAACAGTTCTGTAGTGGGTGTAACTGTATCTGTTAGTCTGAGACCCACTAATTCAGTAACCAGCCCCAGTTTCGGGATCCTGGTCCGAGAAGTGCAGACGAGCCTGCGTGCCATACCTGGTGGTGTTTCAGGATATGCTGGCCGTTCCTGTGGGCTGGAAGCTCAGTCACCTTCAGTTTATTTCTAGCACTTTCAAAGCAGTGTTGGGAGGATCGTTGTCCGACACACCACTTCTGCACGTCTCTAAAATGGATATAGTAAATACATATTCATCTGCGCTTACCCCGTAAGCTGGGTAGTCTAACCACTGCTCATAACGTGCTTTGAATCAAAGCTGTTATATGAAGGAAAAGCTGGTTTTATTTGTATAGCTTTGCTTCTTCAGGAGTTTTAAGGTTATGAGGGAGCCTTAATTCAGGTTTGTTAGGCTCTAGTGGAGCTCAGTAAAGTCCCCTTGGCAATTTCTCTGTTTTTCTACCTACTTTGCCACTTAACTACATCAGGAAGGTGGTACAGCAAGCCATGTGTCCTGCTCCAGGGAGGCTTTGGCTAGAGATGTGGTAGGGCTCTGCAGCAGCCATGACCTTAATCCTGTTTTTAACCAAAGGAGAGAACATCTTTTCACTGCATTCAGAGAGATCTGCTTCATCCTGATGAGTCAATTAGGAGAAGAGGTGGGTGCTGGGGAGGCTGAATACCTGAGCTCTATTTTCTCTTCCTTTCTGAAACTGAAGTGGACTTTGAGGTGTGTGGCGTGATCAAGCTGCAGCCTTGCCTTGCTCCTTCGTTAGTCGCAGTCTGAAAAAGGAGTGTCCCCTCTCTGTGTGCTCATGGTATCATGTTTATTCTTCCTAATGCTGACAGGCAACATCCTTTTGATATGTTAAACGTGGCTTGTGGAGAAAAATATCGGTGCACAGTTGCTGTTTTTGTATTAATTGTATTTTCTTTAGCCCCCTGACCTGAGCACAGAGGACCGCCTGTATTCCTGCTGACACTTTAATCTGAACTGTCCTGCTGCATTTGCTCACTTCTTCCTGAGAGTCGTATCTAATCTGAGCTCTGGCAGGCACGTGTGGAGCAGACACATGCACATCTCGCAGAAGAATTTTTCTTTTATCAGTTGTGCTCTGGCCTTCGTGCATTACAGTCACATGCCAGTGGCATTTCCCCGGGGGATGAGAGCAAGGGCTTGTTTCAGGAGCAGGAATTTTCCTGCAAGACCTTCTGGCACAAGGTCTGTGCTCTCGGCTTGCTGTGCCGTGTTAGTTCAAGGAAGCACATCTTCAACCCCATAGCTCTCCTCCCTGCTTCCTGGTCACTTATTTATGATCATTAGAACAATGCAGAGGTGGCGCTTGAAATTTAGGAAGTACGGCACTGTTTTTGGAGGCTTTTTAAGCATATTGCAAGCATGAGCTTGGTAAGTAGCGCAGTAAGTGGCACTGCGGGGCAGCTGATGCACAGAGCAGCCCGTGACTTGCCTGGCTCAGATCAGGTTGTGAGGCAATGGCAGGGATGAAAACAGAGCGTGGCTCTTATTTCCAGTTCTTCCTCAAACTGGTTGGTGCTGTTTCTGCTCTCTCTGCAAAGAGCACTAATTAGTCAGGCCTGTGCTAGGGAGTGATACATGATGGAAAAGAGTTTTTGTTAATATATAGACTCTGCAATGCTTGGGCAAATCTTTGGGTTCTGGTGCAAATTACTTGAAAGTGATCTTCTAGGCCGTTTGTCCTTGGTGCCAGGAGTCCCTGTCACTGTCCTGGGGACAGGCGTTAATCCTGGCAGGGGAAATGCTCCATCCAGCTGCACCGTCAGGCGGCCTTAAGGCAAAGGACAGCTGCCTGTGCAGCTCCAGCAACTTACTGTGCATCTGAGAAGCTCCTTCCTCGTATCTAGATGGCCTTCTCTGTTCCTCCTTACCTCTGGAGTAAGTGACATTCAGCTCCGTGTCAGCCAGGTAACCGGAGATTTCCCTGTCCCTTCCTCTGCTCCACGTGAGTGCTGTGGCACTGGTGAGTACGTACAGCATTGCCACAAGCAATTGTCCTTTGTATTCCTCTTGCCAAACACTTGTATTTTCACATATTGCCCTAAAACGGGACAGATCCACTGTGAAATTGTGCCTGGTATTACAAGAAGCGCATGATCCCTGGGTTTTTTTCTGCGCTAGTACTCTGACTGTTAACAGGGACGTAGCTCCTGGCTTGAATTTCTTTTCCTCTTTAGTTGTAGTATGAGAGCTGCCCACACTGGCTATCCGTGATGCACCGGCAAGTTGTCAGTGAGCGGGATGCGTGCTGCCTGGCAAAGCGCCGGCTCCGGCACACAGCTTCCCTTGGCAGCCTGCCCGTGTTTACGTATGCCGTGAGCTGTGAAGAAGTGGCCAAGAGAGAACCAACTGCGAGGAGCTGTTGAAAAGTTTCACGTAGTAGCATTGCTGGCGTAATGATGGCCCAAAGCTGTAGGGAGGGAAAAAAAACATTTAGGAAGAAGTAATAACTTTAGGAGGCTGGGTGGTACATGGAGAAATTAGGGGGGTTCAGGCACATTTTGCCTTTCCTCAGGATTTTAGTTTGCACAAATGGATTCAACCACAAAGCTGTGCGGGATGCTGGAACTGGAAGAATCAGCTTTGTGGTCGTGTATAAATGAAACATAACTTAGTCTGGCAGTCAACAGGAAGTCCTTTCTGAGCAAGAAAAGTACTTTCATTCCCATCTTCCAGGTCAGTGCTTTGAAATCGATGCATCTGTTGGAGATACGTGGCTGTTACACGTTTAGCTGGAAGATTGTATTATTGCCAGGGACTCTGCTGATGCAAGACACAGAGGTGATGGCTTGCCAATAGAAGTAATAATAATCTTTTGTTATTTATTCAAGGGCATCATATAGCAAAGTAAAAACAAATCCAGAGTGATCACATCAAATTGCTTGTATTTTATGGACGCATGAACGCATAAATGAGGAGATTCAGTTTCAGAAAAGGTTAAAGGGAGAAAATCCAGTCTGGAACTAGTCCTGGCCAGTTTAAAATTGCCCTCCAAGCAGGAAATGCTTTACAGTACTTAACAAGTCTTAACAAATCCACATGATGTAGGCTTTCTCCAGAAAGCAGGTTGGATGGTATAAGGTCTGCTCCTCAGCGAAACATCAGTGTCAGCTAGTGACTTACACACAGGGAAAAGGCAGCAGTAAGTGCCAGGCACAAGAAGCAAATCGCAAAAATAGCTGTGATCGAAAAGCCTGAAAACAATGGGCTCCGCTGACAGGGATGAAAATAGAATTATTTTAACTTAGGGCATCTTATGAGAAGAAGCAATAGTAAAGCGAGGGAAGGAGAGTTTGGAGAGGAAAGCTAAACGAGCCATTTTCTGCTCTTAGATTACACCAGCGCAGATTGTCATTGAAGTCATTTACACCAGTATAACCGAGAACCTGTCTCAAAGCATTTCAGCAGCTGGAGGGGATTTATTTAGATGGAAAGAATGTGTTCAGCATAGCTTGGCCAAATTACACCTACGGTGGACTTGGCAGCTGTTAGCAAGTATTTATAGGATGTAAACAGCAAGGGGAAAGAGGACGGAAATAGAGCAAACCGTGGGGGAACAGAAAAATGGGATGAAAATGGGAAAAGGAGGATTTTAAAGTTGTATAGGTTACACTGCAAAGCATCCGTCCAGGTGGAACGAACTAATTGATTTATTTGATATTCATTGGACAAAGCATTTGAAACTGGAGGCCATAATTTTGTACTGATAAGAAGGCAATCAGCCTCCGCTGCTAAATTCTGTCCTGTAATGGTTCTGTAGAATGGACAGGGATCCCTCTCCCGTTAGGGGATCGCTGTTTATAAGGTCAGATCAAATGTTCCACCTATGCTCTCTTCTCTGGTGGGAGGTAGTAGGGATTGCTTCAGAAATGAGTTTTTGCAACAATTAGCAGCTTCTGAGCTTCCTGAACGCAAGGTTGCACCTCCGATTTTTCATGTTTAGTAGCCACTGACAGCCTGGTCCCTTTGATTCATCCAGTCCACATTTAAATTCATCTGTGATTTGACATCTTCAGCCTGTGGTAACAGTGGTTTCCCCAATTTGCGCTTCACCTGCACGTGTCTCTGTGTAAATTCTTTCCTTCACATTAAACTTTCTGCACGGTGATATCATTGGCTGGCCCTGCGTGTCTCCCATCAGTCATGATCTTCCCCAGTTGGAGATTTGAGTCTAGTTTCTTCTCACATGAAGTCCTTTCCATATTCTGGTTATCTTTTGTGCTTCTCTGTCACTTTCTAGTTCTGCTATTTTTTTTTTTTAGTGAGAAGTCTGAGCTTGCTTGCAGTTTTCAAAGTGCTGGTGCATCATGGATGTATGTTCTTAAGCTTACTGTTTTATTCTGGTTTCTTTGATTTGCCTTTTGAATTTCCACTGAACATTAGGTTAATATTTTTCAGAGACTATCCACAGTGGTTCCAAAATCTCTGTGTGTGAGCAGAGGTAGTTAAGAGCTCATTGCTGCAGGGGCATTGCTGCTTCTATTTCTCTCTTGTCCCATCAGCACTGAGGTTCATCTGTTGTTTATCCCTTGACTCCATCGTTGCTCTGAGTTCCTTCTGCACTTCTTGAAATCAAGGAATACATTTACTGTCCTGAAGGAACTTGTATCATCCTCAAATGTTGCCTCCTCATCTGCCCCCTTCCTGGGTCAGTGTGCAGACAAAACTTCTGCCTTCTCATCACTGTTTGTCTCTTCTTGCTCTTTGTTTTTCGTCTTCAAATTCATTATTAATCCATACGGTGACCCATCCCGTGATCCCAGGGTGGCTGAGTTTCTTTGAAGAATGACTGGAAAAGACTGTTGTGGAAAGGTCTCTGAAATCCAGCCACTCTTGGCTGCTTTGGAAGAACCCTAGCAGATTTTTGATGCATTGCTCCCATAAAGCCATGTTGACTTTTCCCTTGCATGTCCACGGGCTTGATTCTTGGCTGTTGTTTTTCTATCGCTGTCTTTCATACTGAAGTCCAGCTGGGTGATCCGTACTTCCTAGGATCATCAGGGAGTCTACTTGAAGATTTCTGCATTCATGACATCTTTTTCTAGCATTGAGGCTTGTTTAGCAAGAGATTGGCGGTTCAGCTAGTGCACACGCGAGTTCTCTTAGAAGGTGACATTCATGTTTTTATGCTCTTTCAATGGCTGTTTGTCTGATAACGTCTTCTTTTTCTTTTCTTGACACAGAGGATGCTCCCAAGTGGGAGTTATCAGAGCGCTGATCGAAGCTGGCATCCCCGTAGATATGATCGGAGGAACATCTATTGGTGCTTTTATGAGTGCCTTGTATGCCGAAGAACGCAGCTACAATCAGATGAGGATCAAAGCTAGGCAGTGGGCCATGGTAAGCATTGGAAATGTTGCACATCTCTGCTCAGATGGAGTGCAAGAGCTTAACCGCAAGCCTTAGCAGGCAGTAAAGCACAAGCAGCCACCCAAGGAAAGTGCAGCCATCTGCACTTTGGAGTCTGTACGATGAAAAGGGCCCCTGCCCAGCAGCGAGGGAGTGAATTGGGAAAGCTGCTCACTGTCATGCTGGCAGGCGATGCGAACACCCAAGGAGGCTGGAGTCAAATGCTTGACTTTGCTCTGCACAAACTCCAGTCACAGTATAAATGTAGAGTGATGTTGTTTACGTGTGTTAGCCTGTGTTTATCTTTGTTTTATCTTCTCTTTTTATGTGCTGGAATCTGTTTCCTTTCCAACTCTCAACAAATGTGTTTCTCTTTTGTATAATTTTCTCTCTTTCGTTCTCACATGCTGTCATTTTTCAGTGGAACTGATTGACAGAGGTAATCCTTCTCTAAACTAAATACAAAATGTGTAATTCACAGTGTAGCCTGAGAATTCCAGAGTGGTGGTACTCTGTGTCAGGAGAAATTTTTAACATTAAATATTTAATACAAGCAAAACCATATTTTCATAGTTAAACCAAGGTTTGGGAAGGTTGTTTTAAATAGTGACTTATTGATAGGATGTTGGGGGAAAATTGTACTAGCACCGGATTACACCTGGTTCAAACTGACTAATGGTGAAGATTATTTCTGAAGTTTGCTAGTTACAGTGTGATTCCAGCTTTGTATTGGTTATACCAAACCCACATTTTCACATTGGTTCTCTTATTGAAAGGGGAGCACCGTGGGGAGTTTTCTAAATTGGATTAAGTTCTGGGTCTGCTTAGATCTTGAGTCTTAGGGGGAAATAGGAGTCTGTAGTCGGCACATGTATACTGCTTATTTCTCCCAAGTGTCTTCTAACCTGCCATGGCTTTGAGACGGAATCTACTGTATCGTGGTAAGATGCCACTTACCTTGCAAGCTAGGTAGTCTGGGGCATTAAAATACATATTGAGGCCCCAGCACGTTTGTGCTCTCCTGGTGGGCAGAGGACTGTGGGTCTCTGTTTCACCTCCCTTTCACTGTTTGCTAGAAGAATGTGGATTTGGGGCTTTTTATTTAAGAACTGCTTGTGCCTGGCTGGGTTGGGAAGCACCCAAAACATAAACTGTTTATAATACAGAGCAGTTCACTGCAATCGCAAAAGTGGAGGAGGCTTGAGATTAAGGACTTAAAAACAACTGTACTGAATCATATCAGACATCCATTTAACCTTACACTCTTTATTTCCCACATTGGTCACTACCAAATGCTTGCAGGACAGCATCTGAGGAGGGTGAGCATGTGGCGATACCTCCCTGCAATGTTTTCCTAGCCTCCAGCAATCTGTGGGTCACTGCCCTCTCTCCACTGCTCTTGGTTAGGCTAGAGCGATGGAATTGTCCAGAGGAGTATCTCCTCTTGTTTGTTAACTTGTCAGATCTCTTCTGCTCAGGGGGTGATGCAGAGCTGGAAATGCTGTTTTCTGGGCTTTTCAGGGCTGTGCTCCCATCAAAGCTGGCTTCATTTCCAGCATTGCAGCTCTTGAGCTCACCGCCTAATCTGGAATTACACTTGCTATTACCAGGAATAGTTAAAGACGAAAAGAAAAAAATTAATCTATTGATTAACTTTTAAACACAGAGAACGTTTCACAAAGGAAAAGGCAGGTTTTGGCCCAGCCTTGGGCTGTTTCAGTTATTGGTACCTTGAAACCTGCAAATAAGTAGCTGGAAGAGAGGTTAATGACCTCTGTTAGAGCAAACATTTCATCTTATTAATGAAGAATGGATTTACTTGAGGTTTTTCATGGTTGTTCTGACAAGTTTGCCAGGTCCACATCCAAACCAGAAATTGTTCAAGGGTTTGAGAACGAAAAAAGAAAAGACCGCTCTGTTTGAAGCCCTTTTCACTGTTAACAGCACAGTCCAGCGAAATGGTTGCATTGTAAATTGAAGAAAGCCGTGAAAACCCTCTCTCCAAGTTCAGATCACAGCTAATGTACAAAGTAGCTTGAGGGATTATAAGTCTTTTTAACAGTGGCTATTCTGAGTTATTTTCTCTTGTATTGTGTCGCAGCAGCTGTAGACTGAGGAAGGAGAGTGGCTTCTTTCACTGAGCACCAGCTCTGTGTGTAATAGCAGGGAGGTTTGTTGGGGATTCATAGAAGAGCCACCCGAAGGGACTGAGTGTGAGCAAGATGACAAATCCATCAGATATGCCCCAAATTCCCAGTGTCCAAAAGTTGCAGGACTGTTCCTACTGTCCTGCAGAGCAGCATCGCTGCTGGGTGGGAACTGCTGCAGGAGGCGGCTGCCGTGCAAGAGATGCTCTGGGCAGTGTCTTCCGTTAAGCCACCATTATGCAAAAAGGCTTGAGTGCTCTCTGCTACAGAAGCTGCTGATTCTGCTCCTCTAAACCCTGTTAGCTTTTGCTGGTGAAGGTTATTGCTGAGTGCTCTTTGTACAAAACCTTGCAGCCTGGCTTTTTTAGCCTGTGGGGTTTTTTGAAATGTCTTTGCTGTGATGGATTAGATAACTCTGATATTTTTTAATTTATTTTTTTAATCCATCAAAATAAATGCTGGTTTTGTCCCGCAGTTATTTCTCCTTTTGGTATTTTTAGAAATTGGCATATCTCTAGTTGTACACTTGGGGCTGGGAGAAGGGATATTTTTAATGTGATGTGTTTTCTGGACCTAATGAAGCAGCAAAGAAACAAATGACTTTTTGTCAGAATACAGAGGGGTATGAAAATTACCAGTCAGATTAGCTAACGTATATTTTCCTCTGTGTCTTCTGTACCTGTGTTTAACCAGCAAAACAAACAAACAAAAACTTTCATGTTTCCAGATTCTTGGGTTTTCTTGGTTTTTTAATTGGAGAATTAATATTTCAAAGTATAAATATTTCACAAAGAATGGAATATTCTACTGTTGAAGGGAATATGGTTATAGGAATGTGTAGCTAAAAAGCTACATAATGAGAATTAAGACTTGCTGGGTAGGATGCTGCAGCCGTTTGCTGTCTGTGATTGCATGACAGCTAAAATAAATGTGGGGGGTTTCTGAGGTCGCAGTCATGAGGTTCTGCCTCTCCTTGACACTGCTCTAGTATTCGCGCATTGGGAGATGCTGTGGCTTAATGAGCTGTTCTGGCCAAAAATTCATCATTTTGGGGTTTTTTTTTCCTGTCATGCTAGTTTCTGGCCAGCTCAGCTCCTTGAGCTGCCTGCTGCAAAGGCAGCCGTGCTGGCACAGGGCAGCGGGGAGGCAGAACCGTCAGCCCCCGTTTGGGTTAGATCAAGCTGCTGTCAGGCTGGATCCCGATACTCTTCTTGATCCATTATATCTGTTGCTTTGAGGAAAAAAAGCTGTTCTCTGCCATACTGGGGTGATGCCTACACCCGTAGCGTGTGTGGGACTGGGTGCAGGTTAAGGATGGCTTGGGAGCGCGGAGGAGGAGCACGGTGGCAGCATGCAACCGACCGTGTGGCTCAGCAGAAGGGTTAGTGGGGAAGGTGCGATGCCCACGTGATGGGGAGCACAAATGGTCCTTTCGCTGTGGAAGTCAGAGGGAGGGCATCGTTGGTAGGTGCAGTGTTTTGGAAATCACTTTGCATCCTACACTCTTTTGTTCTGTTCGTATGCCAGATCTTCCTGTATAACAACAGCTACAAGGTCAGATCCCTGCAAACAAACACGAAACCTCAGCTGAGTAGGCAAACATTGCCAAACTGGACGGGCATGAAAAGCGGGCAGGGTATTATGGGAAAGATACCTCCTAACCAGAGGAGATCAGCAAAATAAACTGGTCCCAGTCCCCCAAGTGAAGGGAGTCTTGGTTACTGTGCCTTAGCAGTGGTTCAGTCACCACAAAAGGTAATACGAGCTAAAGCAGCTTTAAGGCGCACAGTGAATCCTAAAGAAATAAGAGGTTCGTTACAGATTGCACGTTAATGAATGTGCACATATTGTCTCTTAAATTGGGTTGATGAGCTGCAGCAGAGAACCTGCTTTGGGTGTCCTCCAGCCTGCTGGTGCTTGAGGACAGCATCGGCCTGCCAAGGTGCACTCTGCTGCGGTTTGGTGCTTTTTAATTGCATCCTTAAAACTTTATCAGCCAGTTTTGAAGGATTTATTCACTAGGTTTCTCTGCTCGCAAAAATTAAAACCGGGCAGATTGCTTTTCCCTTGTAAGCCAGCTGAAGTGTTCCCTCCGGTTGCCTTTCAGATGGAGTTCTGTATTTGAGATTATTAACAACAGAAGACAAAAATACTGGGTGTGTTTTTGTTAGATCTTAAAAATTTGTTACATCAAGAGGTACAGAAAAAATCTATTTTCATGTAGCGATAAGGCCTGATGGTTCATATTTACCATGTCAATCATATTATTTGGGGTGTTGAAATTAACCCTAAATCAAGCATTATAATTTGGGAAATTCACATAAAAGGTTGCACACAAAATTCAAACATGCCTATTGCTTTGCAATGCCCATCCTATTTGTACCCTGTAGCGATCACATCGACTAATGATCATGCAGATGGCATGGTAATGTTACAGGATCAGGACATCTGAATCGGGTTTTAAGCATACATTTACTTACCTTGCCTCTCACCTTCACCTGACTCTGAGATGGCTACAGTTTCTTATATGGATTAATTTTAATTTTCTTCAACTCTTAGATTTCTTAATAGTTTACCTTTAAATCCAAAATTCCATTATCTGTAATTCCTGCCTTTGGGATAAATGTGTCCCTGTAGTGCTGTTTATCTGAAACTGTTGGCCTGAGTTATGTTTTCATTTTGTCTTTAACATCTTTTTCTTTGTGAATTCCTTTGCTTGTTTCATTGAAATGTGAACGCTGAAAAGGCACTAAAGGAAATTCTGGATTCTCTCTGTAGTAGTTTAAAAAACATTTAATCTGTTCTGCTGTTTTAAGTTTTTGTTCTTGCAACAAGTTTTCCCATACCCCTGCTTTTTTTTATACTCGGGAACATTGAAAAATCCTGGAATTATCGTGGGTTTTGACACCAGTTTACAACCATTCTGCAGCAAAGAACAAAATAGCCAGAGATTACAGTTCAAGTTTCTTTTTGTCCATCACGGCGTGCGTTTGCTCTTGTTCCTTTGTCCCTTCCTTGTTGAAGTTGCCTTATAGCACGGGGTAGCTTTTAAAAATAATTTTGGGATTGAAGGTCTCTTTGATAAGAAAGCTCATCTTGCAGCAGAGCCGTAGAAATGAAAGTTCATGAGAAGGTCACAAAGAATTGCAAGATACCTGCTCTCTCCCAAGAGAGTTGCTAGAGATGCCTTAAGGCTGCGCTTCCCATCACCGTGCTGTAGGGAACCGAAGCTGCGTTGTTCTTGGAGACGCCAGTGTTGGCCCTTGTGCTGTTGGTTAGTAGAGAAGTATGAAGTGGAGCAGAAGTCAGGAGGCTCTGGCTGCCTTTCCAAAGGGTGATCTTTAACTTAATTTATCTTGAGAATGGTAGGTGGTAGCCGCTATTCTTGGAAGGCAGGGGGAGGCTGTTGGCCATTAGCGTCTGCTAAAAGGGCATCTTCCAGTTAGGAGAAATGAGAATATTAAGAAATAACCATTAATTAGATGTATTTTGTTCATGTACAAGATTACTGCAAGCAGTAATTGTAGGGAAAATGTAGAGGCTCAGCATTGTAAAGATAATTCACAAGGATAGCCCGACGTTTGGTGCCGAGTTGGAGAGATCTTTCTTCAGTGTTAAATAAAGGACTTTTTGTAAATGCCTCTTTCCTTGATTTAATCATTCTAAGTAATGTCAGAGACCAAATCCCTATTTTAAGTACAAAACTAATTCCATTTAACTCTGAAGCTGTGGGTAGCATGTCTATAGTTAGGTTGGCACACTGTCCTCACCCCATCAGAACCTAAAATGAGGATGTGAATGAAGGTGACAAGTTCATAATCGGTTTTGTGCTAAGGCTTTTGCTTTCTCCCACGTTTCCTGTTTATATACTTGTTTTTAAGGATCTTTTTTTCTTTTTTTTTAATACTTGGGCATGTATTCTCTGGGCAGATACCTCATATATATTTAAAAGCAGCTGGACATGTCAATGTAGGCTAATCCTGCTTTTCTTTAAATCATTGCTAGAGTAAAGCAAAGGCCAGATGTTGATCACAGATCCTTTAACAGACTGCAGTTTTAGAGGCTGTTTCATGCTGTAGGTCTCTGCCTGGGTACAATGCCATATTCTCTGTTGTTTGTGAAATTATAGAGAATATGTAGAGAGAGAAGATGTTTCATCTAATGGAAATATTTCATCCAGTGAAACCCTGTTTCATTGCAAATGAGTTAATTGGGTTTTTTTGGTCTTCTATTGCATTTTAACTGAGTGTGATGTAATATATTAGGCATTGAATTTTATTAGAATTTATTAGGATTTGAGACCAATAGAATGGTTATAGGACAAATACAGCGGCCATAATGCCATATAGTTTAGGTATTTTCATCATTTTATCTTGTAGGTTAGTGGACAGATGTAATGCACTTGAAATGGAGAAAAAAAAAAAAAACAGAATCCATGAAAGCTTAATTACAGTATACGTCTGTTTAGAAGAGACGCATTTGACAGTGCCTGCTGCTCTTATGTAATACAATAGGTATCTATAGTGCTTTAGGAAACCTAACGTGGTTTGGTTTATCTAGCTTATGTAGAGTGCCCATAGTAGTATCTAAATGCTGGCTACCAAGCAGCAGGTGAAGAGCACAATAACTCACTTTGGAAATGAAAAATAATTGACACTAATACATAGAAAGTGTGTTTAAAGCTCTTTAAAGTGTGACTGACTTAACCTCATTGCAGTCCCAGAGAATCACAGATATGTTTTTGTAAGTGCTTACACTTAAAATAAAAAAGACTTCAGACTGGAAGAAAAATGAGGTGTGATCCAGAAATGAGACAAGATCTACAAATGTTTACATCAATTCTATATTACAGATTTATGATTTCCTTTCCACGCAGGTGAACTGCACATACACTGTGGAAAACTTTAAACAAGCTGAAGTTTCAACTCAAAAGGATAATGAAGAGGGAGATAACTAATAATATCTTTCTGTTATTTAAAAAAAAAATCAAGAATTAAACTGTACCATTCACATGCATTTGTTAAGGCAGAAACCTGTGCCCGTGCATGGTGCTTTAGAGGGACCTTTTGATATGGGTAGAAGGGAAGCAATGCAAATGTACATTCTTCCATAGCCTTATTGCAAACTGGCTACGGAGTTTGCTGCTTTTTGTTTTAAATGTATGGCACCATACGAGGAGTTACTGGTGGTAGTTTTTGTAGTTGTGTTTCTGTCCCCTTGACAACTTTTGTACTTACAATAGCAATGCTTCCAACATGTTGGCTGTAGAATCTGGAATATGATGTCTCTTGAATTGCATACGTTAATGCATACATTAATATGGATTCTTGCATATATTTACCTTTGAAATGCTTTTTTTCCCCCTTTCTTTTTAGGTTATGAACTCCGTGTTTAAGACTATTCTAGACTTGACATATCCAATAACCTCCATGTTTTCTGGAGCAGCTTTTAACAACAGCATCAACAGCATCTTCAAAGATAAGCAGATAGAGGTAGGCTGCTTGTTCACTTTATGTATAGTAAATGATGTCACTGTATTCTGCTGTAGCAGAAACAGCTTTCTTACATGCTAATATGAGATATGGGGCTGTGGGATGACTGAAAACATCTTAAAACTGTGAATGTGATGTTACATGAATATAGGAAGGAGCCTATTCTTTCATTTTGGTGGATTTAGAAAACACAAGGAATAGATTATTTGTAGCTACTTCTGTTCTGTTTGACAAAGGGATCCTGTTGTCTGAGAGAAGTTGTTAAAATTGCGTCACTGAAATAGAATTGCTGAGACTGTTTTATCATTGCTTTTCTGCAAATCAGGTCTAAGAGACCCTTAGGGCACACCAGAAGAAGGTCTTAAAGAGGGTAGCAATGGGCTTGGCTTTTTTTAATTTTATTTGTGAAGCTAGAGTGAGTTTTTAGGAAAGGCCTATTGAACACTGCAACAACGTCAAAGTGTATTGTTTCCTGTTTTGCATATGGCGACCTTCTGTAATTGATAGGTGTTGTATGGTCTACCTGAGCTGATCATCACATTCAGAATCCCACCTATCCCCCATCCCTCAGCAGTAGCAATTTATAAAGCCCGTTATCAATGGTTGTCTTCCTAGGCCGCCAAGCTTAGAGAGTGTTTGGGTAGTCTTGCAATCTTCCCTCGTTTGCAGTTTTAACCAAATTATTCCTGTCTTTAGAATCCTTGTGATGAAAGATTATGTAGTAAATTAACACTATATACACGTTATATTTATTAAAAATAATCTAAAATGTTCCTTACTTAAATGCAAGTTTGAAAGTAAGTGATTAATCATCACACGGCTTAAAATAGCATTTTGCTGTGCAGAGTGGATGGTGCTGGGAACAAACAGGTTTTAGAGCGATAAGTCCTTCTGAGGCTGGAATTATTTTTGTTCGTTATTTGGGCAGCACCAGCCATACTCCCAGTTCTTCAATCACGTGTATCCCTTCCTGAAGCACTCCAGCTCCTATCTTTGGTTCCAGCAGTGCCTGATAGGAAAACATGGGATTGTCCAATGACTAAACCAGCTCCTCTCTACTTGCTTTGATATAGCTGAGGAGCTGCCTTGTGCAAAGCACTGAGACTTCCTCAGTGGTGCAAAGCACGGTCTTCTCTCGGTTAACTGGGTGTGAATTGTGGATGGTACATTGCAGTGGGATGCTGTAGGATAATGCTGAGCAGAGCTTTGGGAGGAGTGAGTGACAAAATGGAAGAAAATCTCCCCTGAGCTTGGATGGCCCCAGTTTCCCCTGGTCTACTATCGCTGCTTTTGGTTTCAGCAGTCAATTTATTGTACTTCCCTTTAAGATGCAGCAGTTTCCTTCCTTATGATTTTTAACAGCTGTAATTGTATGATCTGTTCTAACCTTGCAGTCACAGGAAGGTTTTGTCCAAGAGAAATCCAGTTCTGAGGCATGCAACAGCATCATCTTTGTGTGCGCGTGCTGAGTGTCATAGGCTAAACCCTTCGGTCTGTGCCTGAGGATTTCCTCACGTTGGAAGACTTCCATCAGATAAATAAGGAGAAGTGTTGTGTAGCTCTGCAAGGAAAGAGGCAGTTACTCCTTCATTGCAATTCGTGTTACCAGCACAGGTTAACTAACCACTCACGTCACTAGACAGATGGAAGTTGAAAGCTGCCGAAGTGTAAAGGGTAACTTGCAAAGTAACAGAAGCTGAACTAAGACGCATTAAGCCTTCAACAAATGTTTTCTTAAAGCATTATTTCAAAGCATCCAAACTGCAAACATCCATCTTTTCTCAGTAGTTGGAGTGTTTTTGGAGGGGGCTGGGTAGCAATGATTTCCAACTGGAAATACATATTAACAAGAGTTAATTACAGCCTTACAAACATAGGTTGTGTTTGGATGCTTGGCCACAACTGCTCCTTCCTGGGAGGATCCACAGCGATGGTAGCAGAACCTGAGAACTTCCTGCCCGAGGGGCTGGGGTGGGTGCTGGCCCTTGTGTGTCTATAAAAGCTTAAAATTAGGAAGCACTGGACCGGATCCTTCTTTTTACTATCCATGGGTGTGAGGTGGCACTCCTGCACTTCTCACGCGTGCCCTCATCCCTCTTCTGCATCAGAGCCAGGAAGCAGAAGCACTTACGTTGAACTGTTATTTCTGACAGTGAAAGGGAGGTTTCCATTTTTTCTTAAATTTGCTCTCTAACAACCCTTGTAACGTAGGTGTCTCCTGATTCCCAGCAGTGCTGTTTGTGGGGTAGCCCTGGTTACCAGCAACCCCCGTGATTGCCGCTACAGATGTCAGCCAAAGGCGGTCCACGAGAAGAAATCAGCCTGTGCAAGTTCTCCCAGGAAAGCACACAGAAATCCAGGGCAGGGCGCTTGAAAGATATTTCTCAAGAAATACAGTTATTGCTCCTCTGAAATTACCTACCCTTCTGGGAGAGCACCAGGCTCTGGAATTTTTATCTCCCATACCAGAAGGACAAAATGCTCTTTCAAGTCATCTCAGCTGGAGGTTCAGGTGTGAGGAATCAGAACAGTCTTATCAAGTCCTGTTACAGACTTGAATAATGCTCTGTCTCCAAAATAAATGAAACGAGATCTGAGAAATACAGTCTTTATTACTGCGTGATAGGTCTTGGTTTAGTTTCCTTTGTGCATGTGTTTGCATGAATGTGAAAGGAAGGGTCAGATAGACTTCTTTTCCTGTTCCCCTATTTTTGCTTAAAATGTGGTTGATGCACTGAGATCTGCAATCATCAAAATATCTTTAGCATGGAGAGGCACCCCCTAATACTCTCGTAGTCACACTTTATTCATCCGCCCTCCTATGGCATTTATACCAGATGGGTTGTAATACTTGTGCAGCATCTGTTAGTCCTCCCCAATTCCACCATCTTTGCAGAGCTGCTTAAGAGATGAAACTTGCTAGAAAAAAAACCCTCCTTCTTGGCAGTTCAGAATTTCGCACTGAACAGCACAGAAGCTTATACCAGAAACACAGACTGACCAGAGAGGGAGTGCTTCTCAGCTCGTACTGATAGCTGGAGTCCAAACCCTTGTTTTCTTGAGTTTAAGGCACATCAAAGCTACACTAGAGAAGGCCCAGACACCTTGTCTCATGAACGAAGAGGCTGACTGGATGGGGAAGCAGGTTCACCTCTTCAGTCTTGATTCAGCTTTGTGTGATTGACAGAGAACTATCAGCTGTCGTCCTCTGGGCATGAGTTCAATTCAAACAAGTCCTCCTCCTTCCCCTTTGCAGGCAACCCTTTCATTACACGCCATGAAGACTTTCCAAAACTATCCTTTCTCCAAGAAACTCATTTGGCATTTGGAACGCCACCTTCCCATTCATTTTTTTCCAGCTAGTGCGACATGAGTACAGACATGGCTGAAACAAAACTGAGAACTTCCCCTGCCAGGAGCAGGGCTTGTTGGTTTGGTTTAGCCCCTGTTGAATAAACTTGTAAAGGACTTAGCAGGGCCATTCTTTTTGTATATCATCCTTCTTAGGTAGGTTATGTACCAGACTCCTCACAGCTATTGTACTCTGTAGTATCTCAAGCAACCTCTGGGGTCTTCTTGAAGATCTACCTTGCAGGATCCTTTGTTCCTGTAGGTAATGCTGCAAAGCTTTCTGTTGTTCTCTTTGATTCCAGACAGCTTTGGGTCTCAGCAGCATTGTGCTCCATCTCCTGCTGAAATGACTAGCTTCATAACCACAAGGTACAAATTGAAAGTCATTTAGTCAAGAGGCCACGACTTGCGTCCTTCCCTCTCTTTGTCTTGGGCTCTGGTGTCTCAGGAACTGAGGCAAGGAAGATGCTGCCTGCTACAGTCTTAGGTTGGGTTCATGGGGAACTGAATAGTTGTATGCTCATCCATGGTGAATACGATTATGGAAGACTTGCTCTGCGTAGTGGATGAACCCCACCTTGAGTGGAAACAGTTGGGTGAAATGCAAGAATGACCGTACTGGGTGAGATCAAAGGTCTTTCTGGCTTAGTGCCATGTATCCAGGGGACGCCAAAAGCAGCAGGTATTTAGTGAACTAGATAAAAGCCGAATACATAAAAGATGTTGTCCTCCAGCAATAAACGGCCTAGGGATCTCTTTAGATGAGAGTTATCATCAGACCCCCACACTTCATCTGAAAGAACAACAGGTACCAGAAGGAAGGTGAACTCCTGGTTTGAGTGATGAGGTTTCTGTGCTGCTCTGTATGCTGGACGGTCTTCTGCAACAAGTGTTTCTTGCTATTAAAAAAAAAAAGGAAGAAGGAATTTTGTCTGCCTTGGTTCTGCATGAAGTGTTTGCATAAGAAACAAACTTCTGAACTTAAACACAGGGCTGACGGGTTTTTCTCCATCCGTGCAGGCATTTGTGTTTACAGCTCTGTCTACAGAGGCTGTTGCTTTGGCTTGTGTTAGGCATGGGTTTTAGTTTAAGTGCAAGGTTACAGATTTAGTAAAATTGGGACCTCATCTGTTGCAGGATCTGTGGATTCCTTACTTCACGATCACAACCGACATCACTGCCTCAGCCATGAGGGTCCACACAGACGGTGAGTGTGTAGGCAGCCCTTCCAGTGGCAGGTCGTAAATAATGATGTGAGACTTTGTGTCACCCCTTGTTCCTGGAATTTTTCTCGCCTTTAAATTTGTCTTGCCTTTTGTTTCTCCCTTCTCTGTTATTTGCTGAGCACCAAACTGTGGTGGTACACAGATAACAAGGAATAGAGCTGTTGGGAAGGAATTAAATGAGATGCTGTATTCACTGCATAGAGAGAAAATGGGTCTGTTGACACCATTCTGTTTCCTTAAAACATCCTGTGAAGTGCAGGTGTTTTAGCCATAAATCGGAACGAATGCAACCAAAACACTTTAAGATTCAAATTCCCCATAAATGAAGCTGTTTTCCCAATAAAGAGACTCCTGCACCTGCAGCAGAGGCTGGGTTAGGTTCTTATTTGTGTCCAGTCCTCTTTACTTCTCTGGTGGAAAACTGTAATGTGCTTTACTGACTGAACAGAGGAGAAAGGTCCGAGCTGTCTGCTCTGCTGTCAGGATGCGGTGGCAGCCCTGTGGGACACTTGCTTTAGCTTTTATCTATTTGGGGTAATAGTGCAGTGACTCAGGCTTCAGTGAGGAAAGTAGAAGCCTACCAGCTACCCCTTGGGTAGCTGAAGCCTTTGCTGCCACGTCTCTGATGTTTTGTCTTTTCGGCTGGTGTAGGTAAGGCTCTCCGTTCCTGCTGTTAGGGTGTGGGTTACTGAATCGCTAAATTATACTGACACCGGGACTTTGTTGACCGAGGACAACTACGAGAGCTAAAACGAGCAGACAAAGAATTAACCTTTCTTGGAGGTTTTGTATTCCTGTTCTGCAGCAGGTTAAGCCAACCTAGGTCAGGAAACTCACTCCATCCAGCTGCTTGTCCCTGCGGAAGTTTAATATAAGGATAGAAATCAGCTGGAGAATGGTTATAGTCATCTCCAGAATTCAGTGAAAGGAGAGGAAGTTCGTTCCCAGCTGCTGCAGTTGCCCATCTTGGTTTTGTCTGTGGGGTGTAACACAAGAAGTCAGCCTTTTTCTTGGATGGAAGTTCCAACTCGACTAAAACTATTAATAATAAAACCCAAATCTGCCAGTATTGACCTGTGCTAAACAGTAGGAGTGCTTAGTTTATAATTAGAAACAGAACTGTTATATATTTTTAAAAAGAAAAGAAAAAAATCGATTCCCAGTTTGCTGGAAAGAGTTGCTGTTTGAAGCACCAAGTAGTTAATTATTGAGAAGTGAGCTAACACTGCAAGTCTTATTTATTTTTGATATTTTAAAGATTTGTTTTTCAGACGAGACTCGGCCTCTCTGGAAATGCAGTGTCTTCTCAATTCAGCTGATGCAAATGTTAAGAGAGAAATGAGTAAATAAGAGCCTTAAAGCAGAATGTTTTACAGGAAACAGATCCAATCAATTTCTACTTGATTAAACTTTCTGTTTCTAACAGCTTAAAAGATTATAACTTTCCTCCTTACAGCACTATTAACAGAAGTGTCCTAAGAAGAGATAAGATCACCACCATGTACTCACACTGGTTTTACAAGTGAAAATATTTGCTTATTACAGAGCAGGGAAAACAGCAGAGCAGAGAATTTTGGGGCTTCTACAGCATATATTTTTCATGTTCAGCTCCAGCTAAAAGTCTGGGTTTTGTGGATCTCTGTAGAACATAATGGCTTTAGCTGCACTTCAATCTGCTTATTCTTTCTATCCGTTTGTCCCCAGGAGAAGCCTTTTCCTTCCCTTATCAGTGTAAGCTCAACAAAGCACTAAAGACGATCCCTGCAGTTAGGCATATGCTGAAATCTCCTTGAAGGCAATAAAGATGAGGCATGGGCTTAAAACTCTGGTTTCTAAGGCCTTTGCCTGNTCTCCTGATTATTTTAATGAGTGCAAAAGCCTATCCCACCTCTGTGGCAGTAATTAATGCTGTTGCCATTCCCTCCCTCTCGTTCCTGCAGGTTCTCTGTGGAGATATGTCCGTGCCAGCATGTCCCTCTCTGGGTATATGCCTCCTCTCTGTGACCCGAAGGATGGGCATCTCTTGATGGATGGAGGTTATATCAACAATCTTCCTGGTAGGTGCACAGATCAGTTGGGAAGAAGTTACCGAGAACACAGCCCATCAAACAGCCTGCAAAACTTTGTCATCTTTTTTTTTTTTTTTCCAAAAAAGGAAACAAGGAGAAATATTGCAGACACCTTTATCTCATGAAGGTTACCAGGAGTCATTGTTCTCAGTTTCCTAGATGTTTGCTTTATCATGGCTTTATTAAGACTAATTTTTATTATGAAGTATTTCCTAATAGACATATTCTGAACATGTAATTCCAAGCTAATTTTGAATTTATTTTAGTGCTCGCCAAAAGGAGAGAGCAGAAATTAAACTGCAAACATATAGTCTCTCTTTCAGTTTCTTTTCAAAAAGTACGAGTTGGATAAGAAATAATTCTGAGAAAGCAACAGCATTAACTCTTCATTGTTCAGACTGGTGTCAGCCAGAGTCTGAAGGGTTCAGCTGACAGGCATCAGTGTCTTGGTTAACTGCTAGCACGTGGCAGAGGTGGAATCACGTGGCGTTCAAAAGAGTGATGGGGAGTTTGGGGTGTTCTGAGGACTGAATCCAAAAGGGTCCAAGGCGTGTGAATTCACTTGTGTGTGTTTGGGATGTGTTTTATGTCAGGGTTGTTGTCATAGCCAGAAAGCATTGGAGGGTGGGTGGCTCAGGAGGGTGGCCAAGATAGAAGAGAGACATGTGGTGTCATTGCAGTTTGCGACTATAATTGTGTACAAGTAAAGAGGAAGGAATCTAGGCTAGAGACTCCGCATCTGAGCAACCTAAATCATTTACATGTTCAAGACAAACCCCGACTATATTTTTCCATCAGGGCTGTATTTGCCTAAAAACCAGAAATGGAAATAACACAAAATAGACCCCCAAAATCTGCATCTGACATAATCTGTTTGTGTCTGTAAGCAAAAGCATGAATTGCAAACCAAGGCACCTTTTCCACCTGCACATATTGGAGAGGTCAAAGAGCACACATGCAGCTGACACTGGGTGGAAAAGATACAATAGATTGAACGAGCCCAGGAATATAAATCCAAGTTACAGAACAGATCTGATTTAAATAAGTGTCTAAATTAAGCATCTAAATTGGCTCTTCAGAGCTGTGGTTTTCCTACGCATAACTATTCTGGAAACTGCAACTATCTTGGACTCTGGGGGTGTGGAAGAAATATAAATTCATTCTGTGAGGTACACGTCCTTCTCTCCTCTCCCTTGGTACTTCCCTAAATCCTCGCCCGTATCCAAAGGCTGCAGCTAGTCCTTTTACTGACCTTGAAGTAGGAAGTGTTGCCTCATTTCTCTCCCACTTGCAAATATGAATCTTTCTCTTGGATCCCAAAGCTTTTCTTACACTGAAATCCTCCCAGCCTCTCCTTGCTGCCTGGTTCCTGTGCTGCTCCTTTCCTTTATTACCTTCTCTCTGCAGGGTTGACTCTCCTCTTCAAGGCCACTGCCACTTGTTCTCTCTCCAGGCCCCCCAGATCTTTTGTTCTCATGAGAAATGTTGCACGAGGTAGAATTAATGTGGGTTTAATGTGCTCTTTCACATTATACCTACTCTGGTGTAACTGTGGACCTGAGCTGTGCGTGTCCCACCTCCTCTCCCCCGCTCCCTGCCATACAGTTTTGCTGCTGCCCTCACGCTGGTGCTGGTGACAGCATGGCCTCAGAGAGAGTCAGGTCATCCTGCCAATCCGGGGGAAAACGTACCCCATAAGCGACGTTTACCAGCAGTTCAGCAATGGGAACTCACCCTGAGGTTACGCAGGGGCTCGGTTGGTGCGGAGCAGGCAGCACGCTGGGATCTCTCTGTTAAAGTGGAGCAGGTGGAGTAGGAACCTCCCTGGGGAAATGGTCTCTCAGCAGAGTTGCTGCAAATGTTTATATCTGAGGCTGTTCAGAGACCCTCGTGGTAGGTATGATGTCAGGTTATATACTCCCTAGCAGTATGTATGTAAGCTTTGGTTGAGGAGCACCAGGGTGGGCAGCACTGGTACTGATACGACTTTCTTTCCCAATAGCTGATGTTGCGAGGTCCATGGGCGCAAAGGTGGTGATCGCAATCGATGTGGGGAGCCGGGATGAGACAGACCTCACCAACTACGGTGACTGCTTGTCTGGCTGGTGGCTGCTCTGGAAGAGGTGGAATCCGCTGGCTGAGAAAGTCAAGGTATTGCAGACTACATTAAAATGGTAGCTGGTTTTATGTACAGAGCTGGAAGCTTCCTCTTGTTCATTCAGGGAGCAAGCCTGGTGACGGACCGCCTTGTTTCTTCGGTTTGAGCTCCTACTTATGGACAAAACAAGCGGGGCAGTGCCCTGACACCAAAGGAAAGGCAGAGAGATGGGAGAGGGTAGAGCCCCAGTCTGGGAAAGGGATGGTAGAATTGTTAGAGTAATGAAACCTTTTCTTAGAGGTGCAGTAAGTTTTAAGAAAGTCAGAATTTACGAATTTTACCAACAAAAGTAATTCAGTGTTTCTATCCTATATGTCTCTGAACTGTTGATTTAGGGAGACTTTAGCACTAGGCAGTAATAAACATTACTGATAAACACTGGGCTGCAGAGTATGATTATTTTTTTTTCTTGTTGCATGCAGTCAGGCCAACTCTGTTACTTAATGATCTGGCTCTGCAGCTGTCCCCCAAGTGAATGTTGTCTTTTCTTCTTCCCTCCCAACTACAATTAACACATTCCCCTGTTGGAATTGGAAGTAAAATACTTGTTTGTGCTTCCCAAATTTGGGGAAAATACTACAAACTGTGGGTACTGCTCTGTAATCTAAAGGGTTTTTTTTACTGGGGGTGGTGAAACACTGGCCAATCAGAGAGATTGTAGAGTCTCCAGCTGTGGAAATATTCAAAACTCAGCTGGACATGGTCTTGGACAACCTGCCCCAGCTGACCCCTGCTTGAGCCAGGAGGGTTGGACTAGGCGATCTCAAGAGGTCCCTGTCAACCTCAACCATTCTGCAAAATCTCTGCCCTGGTACTGTAGAGATCATCACTGATTTCTGCCTTAAAGGGTCACTATGCCCCTCTCATCTCAGCACAGATCTCTCTCTTAAGGTACCACTATATCCTGGAATGAAAGACTCAATTCAACCGTGAACTGCAGAAATATGTTTGAAGGCAGTTCCGTTTCTGCTGTGGATTATGGAGACTCGTCGGCTAGCTGTCCACACTGCCTGGGAAACAGATGGAGGTCCTGATGTGTGAAGGCTTCAGCAGGCTTTTGTGCGCTCTTGGAAAAAAAATTGATAGATAACTTGGTTTTTCTCCATTGTGAATACAGAACATATTCTGAAATGAAATTTCTGAATTAATCGTGATTGGTGTGTCTGGCCTGGTTGACAGGTGCTGAATATGGCAGAGATCCAGACACGGCTTGCATACGTGTGCTGTGTGCGGCAGCTGGAGATGGTGAAGAACAGCGATTACTGCGAGTATATCCGGCCGCCCATTGACCGATACGGAACCCTGGACTTTGGGAAATTCGATGAAATCTGTGTAAGTGCATCCTGGGGAAGGCAGTTCCCCCATATTGTCGTTCCACAGAAATCTGCTGGTTTGTGGTGCTAATTAGTGCCTAAGCTATTGGAGCGTAAGAGAAGTCAGTTGGCACAGAGTGAATAACTGACACTAAATAATGCTGTGGAATGGGATCTTGACTGTGAGATTGGATTAACAGCAGAAGTCGAGTTAGTAATCTTGATTATGCAGTGACCTGTGAATGGATCAGTTGCCTCGCTCTGTTTCATGACAATTCTTGCTCAGCTGCTTGGTAAAAACTCTTGGGTCTGAGCTGCTTTGGGCAGTTGAGGTTTGTCAAGTGGTGTCATTTCTCTCCCTTGATTATGTAGCTTGTTGTCTCATGAAAGATTTGAAGAAGTCTGTAGGGGAGGCTATGAATCACTGAAATGGAGGGCAACATGCTGAAATATCTGGCTCGGTTAACGTTTCAACACTTCTATTAATAAAACATATCATCCACAATTCCTCTGCACCTGATAGAGTATCAGGAAAATGGCACCAATGTCAGTGGAAGGACGTTGTAAAAAGGGTAGTACCAGGTTACACTTCTCTGGGATTTAGTTTTGTTTGTATGTGTATCGGAAACCAGCATGGGAAGAACTGACTCCAGATGTGCAGCTGAATTGTCTTAGTGGCATAATTCAGCATTCACAACAAAAACATCTCTGCCCAGGCTGAGGTAATGATAGCAGTTCTGGCTCATTGTCTCTTGTCAAGGAAGTTATTTTACTGTCTCTTTCCATTCTTTGCCTCCTTCAGCCGTGCAAGCACCTTCCATCTCCAGGTGTTCCTGCAGAGCTTTGCTCTTCTCCAAGGCTGGAAAAAAACCCCCACCACCAGTTTTCCTCTAAGTTGATCTCCTTTATAGATATAGTGAGAACCTACAATACTTATTAGGTTGCAGGTTGATTTCTCTAATACTGTTTTATAAATACCAAACAAAACCAGTAATACAATTAAGCCCTGCAGATTCACATTTGAGAGAGTCCTTAGGACAGCAGCTATTCCAAACCACCAGCTGAGTTTCCCAATATAAATATTTTCTCAAGGATATTTGGTGTCTCATAGCTCCTGGGCAAACAGTGCTGTCTGCCAAGGTTGGATCTAAGACTCTGCTGATAAATAATATTCTTCGCTAGATGGAGTGCCCTAGCCATTTTGAAAACCTTGATGAACGGGTCTGGTAGTTCATCACAGTAACAGAAAGTAAGCTGTCAAATCATTGTTCTGTCTCTGTCTCATTTGGTGTCATTAAAGAGGTTTAAAGACGCCAGGCAAATTTTTCTCAGTGGAATAAAACTTGAGAAAAGTGCGGTTTCTCAAAGATGTCACTTTCTGTGAGCAAGTTCTTGGCATGAGACACTGCAGGTGTGGAGGGGCAGCACCTTCCTGGATTTTCATTCCCTGCAGTGTAGCTAAATAACTTTTGTCCACAGGGAAGCTTTGAACTGTGCTGACCTTGAAGGAAAGGGCATCCTAGGCATTCCTTTACCATTATAGGCTATGAAGTAGTGGGGTTTTTTATTTCAGCTATGTACCTGGATTTTACAGACAATAGAAATGGGCACCATATAACCATTCAGCACACTCAAAAGACCAAAAATCCCCTCTTCTTCCCAAAACCGCTCTTCTGGATCAGCCTAGAGTGCTAAGTCGGCTGCATGTCATTTCCTGAAGCTCAGGTTCTCACAGTTATTTTGGATCAACCTAACCCAGCCAGCTATAGATCTGTCAAGTCCCTTTTCCTCCTGAGTAATCACATTCACCCTGGGTTGAGAAGCTACGATAGATTACGAGAGGTGAATTCCAGCCTGAGTGCCTCCTGTGCTTTGAACCCTGGTCCAAAAACCAGAGGAGAGACAATACCAGCTCAGCCAGGGCTGCTTCCAGCACTCGGAGTTGCCATGCAAGCCTGAGATTTAGTGCGTGCTGCCAGCATGAGAGCTGGAAATAGGAACCAGGACTCCTGACACCTGTTGCCCTGTACTTTCGATTGGATTTTTCAACACCATTTCTACCATCTTGTTAGAAAAAGAGTAAAACTTGGAGCAATTGGCTTATTTTATCCAGTTGTTCCCATGCGAAGGACACAGCGCCATGTTACTATTCCAAGCGCAAATTACTTTATGCTTTTAAATTAGAGGAGCACGGCGTTTGTGGGTTTGGTGTTGTCCATGGGCCATCATTTCTGCTCCAGCAAACTAACGCTTGCACGTTCAGTGCTGTCTGGCTTAACTCATTGCAAGAGATTTTGGAACCGGGTGCCCTACAGTAACTTTTCTTTGCTAGACTTGAGCCAAGGGGGCAAAAGACACAAATTAATTAATACCTTCCTCCAAAGAAAAAGCCTCTACTGGAAGGGCGTATACATATGCGTCCTAAGCTTCTCTTTATATGGCGTTATTCTGGGAACAGCCTGCTTGAAGCCACTGCTGTAAAAATAGCTGTGTTGGGTGGCACTTTTCTTTGCGTACTCTGCGGTCAAAGATCAAGTTAGTGTTTGGACTTAAAATAGCACCTTGTTTGCTTAATTGTTCCCCTAATTCTTAGGCTGAACACCTTATGTAGCTGAGGCTGGAAGGTAGCAAAAGTACATCCTGGCTTTGGGGTAGACCTCTGGATTTCCTACTAATTTGCCGATGATGTGACATAATGGTTTTTTAGTTATTAATTACTTTTTTTCCCCTGACTCTCTTTTTTTTCCAGGAAGTGGGATATCAGCACGGCAAAACAGTATTTAATGTCTGGTGCAGGAGTGGAGTCCTTGACAAGATGCTAAGAGACAGGCAAGAAACCTGCAAATCCAAAACGGATGTAAGTGTTCGGTTTGAATGCACCGTTCTGCAAGAGCTACTTGATGCATGCCAGATTGCGTACTGCCCAGAAGCTGGGCAGGGGTGTGAAGGAGAATGATTGATTGCTTCAAGTCCTTATTGTGAGCATACATGTATTCGTTAAAACTATATTTTAGGCAAGAAAAGGTGTGATCATTTTTTCAGAAGCTTCTTTCCTTGAACCGTAGCCTGGATGAATGAGGTCCTGCACTTCTCTGATCATCAGGTACAAGTGTGGCCAAAGTGTGCTCTGCCAGAGCCCAAGCTCTGATGTCTGCCTGTCCATCCCTGATACCTGATGGCATGCCCATGCAGAGATCCATCCGAAGCCTCAGCAAGTACAATGCGGTCTCTGAAACCCCAGGAACTGATGTAGCGCTCTGTAGGGTGGCTCTCCTGTTGGTGTTTCATTCTAACAGGTTATTGATACCGTGTTCGTAACCTGGAATCGTTTACATCACAAATGTCCTCGAAGGAAGGCAGGATGCTCACCGGTAACCAGCATTTTCTGAGACGCGTAGCTGATGTGTACGTGTTTATGCACCCACCTTTCTCTTCTCCTTCCCTGTGTGCGTCAGCAGTCTTGAGGGCACTAAATGCTGCTGGCTGAGCTGCCTTCTGCACCAAGCGCTGGAGTGGGGGCTGTGACTGTGCCCCCGCAGGTCCTGCGAGAGAGGATGGTCTGTGGTTTCAGGTGGTGGGCCACATTTGTACCCATTGCTTGAACGCGCACGTGGACTGCCTCCTTGAGTAATGCCGGGTCGGCACAAGTAACCTTTTACGAATCATTTTTCTTTTATTCTTGTGCCACAAACTTTAGGTAGTACCTAGATATTGTTCTTGCTACTCTAAACTGGTCTGCCAGGGCAGCGGCTCTCTGCCACCAGCTGCCCGATGCTCGTCACAGAGGATGTGAATCGGGATCACTGGCATTGATCTCAGCCATTGCCGGCTGTCAGGATGTGACTCTAATAGCTCTCAGATGCTTCCAGAAAACCTGAGTTAAACCCTTGCTGGAGATGTGTTTTTAGCCAAGAGTTAAAATCCCTGCAGAGCCATAGGTTCCTTGCTTTGTTGCTTTTCTTCCTCACTCTATCAGAAAAGGCATTTCATAGAGCCGTCATTAAGGCTCCACAGAAGCTTGCAGCGCTGTCGAGGCACTGGGTTTCACACACCTTGTTCTGCCCGCTTCAGCACATCCGAGCAGTTAATGTACAGTTTGGTAAATGCCTGATTATGGTAAATCTACAGGCTACATAGTGTTGCTCTGTGGTTACAGTCCCGTTAAGATTCCTACTTAAAAGTAAGATAAAATTCTCTTGGCTTTACAGTTTAAGGATTGAGGTCAGCTTCTAGAGTTGGTTCATAACTTGGTGGGCTGACTGAAGTTCTTGGCGGGGAAGTTTCAGTTGTTTTTAAGAAACATTTATCACCTTTTTGAGGACTTGGGTACAATATTATAATATATTGGCTTATTATCCTTACCCTCCTTTGAATTCCTCTGATTTAAAACCCAAGTGCTACAAAAGGCTTCATGTTTTACCCAATAATTCATCTTTATCATCTTTTAGAGTTAGGGAAATGAGCAGTAATATTTTAAGTGATTGCCAAAATGTATCATAACTGTAGTGAGCCTCACTAGGGAAAGTCAATAGAGGTGAAAAATGACATTGAGGATTTGCAGCTCTTCCAGAGATAGGTGGTAGAGCACTTTCGCTAGGAGGGAGATGGCGTGAGCAAGGGGAGAGGAAGGGCAGTACTTGCAGGGATGGGCATTAGCCCAGCAACGAGGGGTGGATGACGCCCACATCTGAGCTAGTTGCTCTAGACCCACATTTGTCACCAGAGAGAGATGAGCCTCTGGAGGGTGTGAGTCACTTGATGAAATGGAAATGGCTCCATTGGGATAAGATGAATGGCACTCTCGGCTCCGGCCATGTGAAGGGAGCCAAGGGGAACTAGTGCCAGTGGCTTCCTATCATCAGATGAATCCCACCCAAGCTGCCTGGCAGGCTGAGTGGCTTTGGGAGGAGCACAGAGGGACTGAGCTTTATGGGAAACTAGCAGGTGATCCGAGTAGCCTGAGGAGCCCCAAAACTCATCAGCTTGTTATTTCTTACTGGGAAGATGACCTGGACTAGGAGATACGTTAGTCTGAGCTGCAGCAGACGGGTTCCCATTCTGCCTCTGACACCTTGTGTTCAGACTAGTTATAAGCTGGTTTGTGTTTGTTTATGTGTATTAATAGTCATAAGGAAAAGTCAAGGGAGAGAAAATTGTGTGTGTCTCAGAAACGGTTATATGTCCTATTTCATCCTCTAACTTTCATCACCAACTCAACAAGCTCAAACATTCATTGCTGTAACAAATGTTTCATTTAAAGAAGACTTCTTTTAAAATTGTCCATTATATGGAATACAGTAATTCAGGCTAATATTTCAGTTAAATCACAATATTACAGCTGTGCATCAAGCAGCATGTTGAACATTTATCACAATCTAACCTGGCTTTTATGGCCCTTCAACTGCCCTGGAGATCAGATACGTCACATACTCATTGTAGACATCGCCTGTCATTGCATTTCTGTGTATGCACTTGATAACAAGGCAGAAAGTGTTGATTGCTGAGGCACCAAGAGTATGAAAATAATGGGTTCAGGGGAGTGACTCAACAAACTGCCGGGTTATGGAGCGGGAGCCATCAGGTTTGTGCATTCTCCCAAAATTGACACTAAGGCTCAGTTCCAGGCTGTAGTCCCAAGGACCTAGGAAGTCTTCTGCTCTTTCTCTGAAAACTCTCGAGTCCAGTAAAAACCAAGATTTTTTTTTTTTGTTTGACTTTTGTTTCAGTAAATTTATTTCTACAAAATAGCAAGTATTGCAGGCTCCCGCTGGGGTGTTTGTCATCTTTTTCTTAGTCCATTAGAGTCACTTAAGTCCTTTAGCTCTGCTATCTTCCAAGGATAACAGCTGATATTTTTAACTTGCCTTTCATTAGCAAAGGCTTTGATGCTCTATATGTTTGAGTTCTTCAGCTATTTCTGGCGTGTTCAACATCTGAGATAACTGAGCACAGTTTCTTATCATCTTGTTTCCATGTCGTAAGCATTGGATTTTTACTTAAAAACTCCAGATATTTAATCATTTAGATACTTCTCCATTGCTTTCATCATTCAATCACTGCTTATCTTGTCTCAAAACTGCAAATACTGAAGACACAAACAACAGGAACCTTACATAAACTTCACTTGAACAACCCTTACTCTTCCCCAGCACAGAATAATGCGATACCGTTAATTGGATCTCCTCGGGGAAGTTTTGTCTACTGAAGTGTTATTCATAGTCAAAGCTAAATATAATCTAGCAGACTACAATAGTAACTGTCTTTCTCCTCTAATTTATTTAATAAAGATTGTGCCAAAGAGAATACTTTCCTCCGTGGGAAAAAAAATATCAGCAGAAAGGTTTTAGAGTAGGTTTCAAATGAATCTGAGACACTTATTTGCCTCGTGTTAAATGACGGGAGTGTGGTTTTGTCCTTAAAATTAGTAAGAGGAAGTGTTTAAACATTAAATTCCTGTTTGCAAAGCATCAGATGAGCGTGGGAAGACACCTGGTTTCCCACAAGTGGCGTTCCAGTCTTAGTGCTAAGACTTTGGGGTGCAGCCGCCTCAGTAAGCGTCCTCTAACAGGCTTACACGTGGGATCGTCTGTATGTCAGCGACCGTAACAGATGCTCCCGTGGGTACAGTCGCGCTTACGACTGCCTTCATACTCATCTGTCCTCACAACTTGTCTGCGGGAGCACATGAGCTGGTGGTGGTTTTCCTGAAGCACCTTTTGGCGACGGTCGCTGCAGAATTTTGTTCAGCTGTTCATGCAGTGCCCTGGACTTTTGTCCCCTCCAAAGCTAGTCCCTGTCTGCTCCGTGCTCCCAAGGACAGCCTGGCACACATCTGCCTGAGCGCTGGGTGCAGCCGCTTTGTCTGCTTGGTAAGAGTCCATGTTCTTAGAGTACAGGCGATTGCCTCCAACATTGCTGTGTCTGCTCGGTGGCCAGAGTTTGCACATATCCCTTGCTTAGTCATATGGCACAAAATGAAGATGTAGGTACTTTTTTCTCCTGTCCTGGGGAACAGCCTTCTGCAAACGCTTCACTGGGACCATTCAGGTCAGATGTTCAAAATGGGACTGGACTGACTCACCCTGCTTGACGGTTCCTTAATGGTCAAACTGAGCTTCTAAGCTTCCTGACTTCTTTCCTGTATATTTTAAAGTGTGTCCCCTAAGCTACTGCTGTTTCACTTCATACAGGTACCCTTTAAATTCCCTCTGAGCTTTTCTCTGTCCACCGCTCCCCACCAGCTGTTTGTCCTGGATCCGCACCTTGCTTTAGCTGTACCAAATTACATCAAAAGTTAGTTACAGATTAAAGGTCAACTGAGAGCAATCTGCTGCAGCTGTAATGGGCTTCTGCTGTGACCCCCACGGGGGTTGTATGATTCATAGTATCAGTGCTCTTGCCAGAAGAGCAAAGAATTGCTCATAAAAACCCTGTGTTAGGAAACTGACCTGTCTGGAAGCACGTGGACAGGTCTGGGCATTTAGAAAGACGGCTGTCACAGCAATTCCTGGCAGCCCAATGCCGAGAATATGCCCCCTGCCAGGTCCTCCCCGTCTCTCTCCTCTGGGGGTGTGTGCTGTTGTACTAATTAAGATCACTGGTTTTAAAACAATGTGAGGGGTGTTCAGGTTTCCATCTGGTGACCTTGTGCCTGGCCCCGAGGAAACAGGTAGGGGTGCTCAGGGCACGGCATGCGGGAAGACCAAAACGGTTCTTAAATGCCAAAGTTAGGTTTTATTAGAGGAGAAACTGGAGCAGGCAACTTCTCAAAATAGAGAACACTCAACCCACTGCTTGGGTGAGACAGAGTAAAAATAGAAAGAGTTTATTGAAAAGAGGAATTACAGTGGGAAATATTTCTCCTTGCGGGCGGACCACGTACCTCAGGCTCTTGCTTGCTGCAGCACCTCCAGCTCCACAGCTTGCCGGGGTCCACAGGTGGGTCCTGGTCACCCCAGTGCCTGGGCTGCTGCCCGCCTGTCCGTGCAGCCTCCCATGGCATCGCTCGGCAGGCTCAGGGCTGGGCCACGTGCGGTGGCCCACCTGGGCATTAGGGCTGCTTCTTCTCCCAAGGGAAGGCGAAAGCTCCCTGGGGGCTGCACCTGGCCCAGCCGGTCCCTCTTATAAAGTAACGGTGCTGGAGAACAAACAAGTAAAATGAGCACTGTCTGTCACAGAGTCCAGACCCTCTGGTTCTTGTCTTTGTGGTGTTTTCTATAGTTTGCTAAATTTTTTAATAAGGCTTCCTGTTGCATGGATGGAGAAGGAGCCATTAGAGGTTGTCCCACTGTTTATACTTGGGAATCCCGTCTCTGCCACCAGACCTGCATCAGGAGAGTTGTTTTGTGAATTACTCACTGATGAGTAATGGCTTTTGAGGGGGCAGTTGTGGAGAATTTATGTGTCTGGAGCTTTCTGTCTGTTCAATATCATTTTTATGTGATAAAAATGTTCGGATTTTTTGTGTATATTTGTTAACATACATAAAACTTAACACTGTGTTTCAGAACGTGACCTGTCCCACCACCTCTTTTACGGACCTGGCAGAAATTGTGTCCAGGATCGAGCCCGTGAAAGCACCCGTGGCAGATGGTGAGTCGGATGATGCAGCTGGTGCTGCGGAAGCGTTGGGAAGGGCAGCGAGGCAGGGATGGCTGCTCGTTCCTCCTGCATCCCTTGTCTAATGGCTTTCTTTTAACACCCCATGCTGTAAATTGTGGCGGTTCAGGGCTGGCTGCCGGCTCCGGTGTCTGCTGAGCAAAGCCGGCAGTGGCGGGCTGTCTCCCTGCTTCATCCAGAGCCTCTGCCTGCAGGTGTGCCTGAGCTTGCCCCAGGCCAGACCCCCCGTCTGCCTCCTCTGGGAGAGGTTGGGGGTCGGATGTTCCTGCCACGGTGAGATATCTGCTGCCAGCCTGTTACCGGTGTGGTCCAGCGTGGTTTCCCAGTGGGATTAATCCCTCGTCAAGTTAGTCTAATCTGAGAAAAATAACACGAGTGGCTACTCCTGCAAAGACAGGCTTTCATTCCCCTTGTGCTGGCCCATGTCCTTGCGATGGCTTTGCTCTTCGGTCCATGTCCTTTTGAGACGGGAGGAGGCTGATTTAAAGCTTTCCCTGCTGTTGTGAGTAGGATCTGGAGTGACTCACTGGCTCCATTGCTTTGTGTACGCTCCCGTTACAGGGAGCGCTAGTGAACTAATGAGGAACAGGTAACGGCTCCTGCATCTTTACAGAGAGGCACTCGAGTGCCTTGAGCCTCAGCCATGCCCTGCGCAGCCGTTCCCCGTACGTGCCATAACCGAAGCTCACTTAACAAAAAGGATCAGAGCTTTGCAGGCCTGAAATCTCTGAGCATTTCACCAGTGCTAGAGCTCTTTATAAACAGTCTCTCCCCTCCTCCCGATTCTTGTTCTTGCAGAGAGAAATCTAAAGTTAGCAGTCCTCCCATCTGTGACTGTTTGTAGAGATGTCCCTGTGGTAATTTGAAATGCTAATTGCAATCATATGCCTTATGAAGAAAATATTAATCAAATGTGGTTGAAACAGCCATTGTGAATAAGAATGAAAAGTTCATGGAACATGGTTACTTAAGGCATAGGCACTGAGACCTGCGAAGATTTAACCAGTGTACTTGGATGGATCTCCCTCTTTTATATATTTTCTGATTATTTGCCCCCATTAGGAAGACCTGCTTTCTGCTGGATGAGGCCGTGAACACGAGTGTAACAAAGGGACACGTCTTTCAGAAAGTAGATATGGCAGATTTGGGGCTAAGGAGGGCCCGTGCAGGGGCTGCCTGGGACGGGATGGGCAGGTGCCACGTGCTCCTTGCAGATACTGAAAGCTGTTGGTTGTAGAGCCTCTAGGGGAGGGGGGTGGCAGGAGGGAGTCACACGTGTGGGCGCCCGTGTCTTGAAGGACCCTTGGTATTCATGTTGTGGGTGACTCCATGCACTGCCTGCAGAGACCTTGCCCATTTTTTTTAGTGGGCAGTGGCTGTAAAGGCATTCCTCTGAATGTGGCATCGCCTCCGTGCCTCCAGGATGGCATCGCTTTTGCTAAAGAGGTATCTGGAGCTATGGGGGCAGTGGCCTGTACCGAGGCGAGCTCGGATGGAGGGTGACACCTCCCTGACAGTGGCCTTGTGGCTGTCAGATGGTTCCTCGTACGTGCTGGTGAGCCTTTACGTTTGTCTGCTCGCAATGGTGGTGAGGAGGGTCTGACTGCTTTTGCCCCATGTAAGTAAGAAGACAGAGTGCTTCTTGGTAGCGGGGCTGTGAAACGGCACTGTCAAAGACAGTGAAACCTTTTTTCTCCCTGGAAATCCCTTCCTGAGAGGACTGCAGGGATTTAGAAAGGCTCTGCCTGTCCTGACAGCATACCGCAAGTCTCAGGCTGGGTGGAGAAATTGTGTCAGTAATTATGTTCTAAGGAAAGAAAATGAAAATGATCATGTTGTGATTGACTGGGAAGCCCAGAAGGGGGAAATGTCAGTACAAAGGATGAAAGGCCCCGACGGGCAGAGGCTGGCAGAGCCTCCAGGTCAGAAGCCGTATCTTCTCTGGGGGGAAAGGGCAGTGAAGTTTCTTCTCCACTCTTGAGCAAACGGAGAGCAATGATTGAAACCACTAAAAAAAAAAAGGGGGGGAGAGGCTGTTCCCCAGGAAGGGGTGAGTAGAGGGAAGCCGGGCAAAGCCCTGCGCTGGACCCAGGGTACCTGTACTGCTGGTGAGCAGGTGCGGAAGCATCTGTAGGAGAACAGAAGCTTGTTTTCACAGCTGAGCCACTGCAATATTTGTGGACGTGTTTCTGTTCTGCATCCAAACACTTCCTCGATTGGGATCATCTGTCTTTGTTCAGCTGTAATTGCATTTTACACAGCCGTAGCTGTGGCCAGGGGAGCACAGATGCCATCGTCTGAATGCTGAATCTCTGGTCATACTCCCACCTGCAAGGGATTTCTGAGGACCAAAGTTGTGCAGGCTCTTTGGTGATTTCCCACAGCAGGTTTCCTGTCCCATTTTTCAAAGCAGTGATGCTTTGGGCTGTCCCCACGGCCAGGTCTCACGGTATGAGGCAAGGTAGCGCACTTGCTGCACGTGACAGCTGAAGGAGATCAAGTCGTGTAACAGAGCAATTGCAGCAACAGCCATTTGGGAAAGAGAAGTGTTAATCGTGGTGTCAAATGCCTGGTCTTGCAATACAGCTGAAGCAGGAGACATCCCAAACCTCTCAAGGGACACAGTTATCGGGCACTAGGTCACCCTCTGCATCTTTGCTGCTTAAAAGATACTTCTATCAAGAAGCGCTAATGCACCTTAGGTTGTGATGAGCTACCAGATTCCCTGATTCACATCGAAGCCTGTCAGTGTTACTGAAACAGAATCCCTCTAGCCACACAGCATCAATTTTCTTTAAATGTGGTGTGGTCTGCAGTAATCAGGCGTATATAAAAGAAATGCTGAAAGCTACAGAATCACAAAGCAGATCTTCGGCATGAGAAGTGTGACCTTCCTGCTGTGAACATGCTCCCTCCACTAACGGTAGGTTTGGGTACCTTTCTGTGGCGTAATCCCTTCTTCGCTGGCTCATTTTTGAACTGCAGTGTTTGGGTGTTGGTGTGTCGAGCAGGGCAATGAGGCCTCGGTCCTGCCTGATGCTTCTGGGAGTTTTTGTAGTGTAAAGGAGCGGTCGCCCCTTGAGCCCCAGATGCTTGGCCTCGAGCAGGGCAGTGGAAGATGATGTTTAGGGACAGCAGGACCACCTCCTGTTCTCCTTTCCCCTCTAGTCCTCCAGCACCCAGAGTTGCTGTGTGAAGGATGTGAGAAGGGACACCCCTCTCTTGTTTTTTGTATCTGTGTAAAGACCTGTGAAATGCTGAATAGTGCTTGGAAAATCAAGGAGTTTGGTTTTGATGGTAGTCGGTTTTATTGGAGCTGTAAACTTCACACTATTGTTTGTGATGTCTGTTGCTGTTCAGATGAGTTTCCAGTTCCTCTGATGTGTTTTATCAAAGATTATCAGCAGTGGTTTTAGTATAAACTAATGATAATTCTCTGATCCACAGGAAAAAAAATCCCTAAAAAATAAAAAAAAAATGACCAAATGTCTTTAATCGTAATGTTCTAGCAGTTGGTCGTAGTTATTGTGTTAGAAGAAAATGCTGTGGAACAGACTGTGCTGTTGTCTTCAGCGTGGAGCAGATGCTATTGACTGTTCCCAAAAGAAATACTTAATCAAGAATCCAGTTTAAACACGAGCCACTTTCTTCACTAGTGGGCTGAAAAACAGGTATTGCTTCAGCAACTCAAAGCACACTTGAATTAACTCATGACAGTGGCAAAAAACCTAGTGACAAAGAAAAAAATAAAATTCTGCCATTTCAATGCGTTAACTTGCATTCTGAAAAACTGCATGCCAGAAGCTGTGCAAAAGGAAGGTGGCCATCTGCCACTTTGTTTTGCTGCCTGTGTGCCTTGGTTTCACGCTTGGTTGGGATGGGGCTCTGCAGTGGCTGCTGGTGCGTTGGGTGGTGTATTGGGGCCGATGGCGGGCATCTGCCCATTCGTTGAGTGTGGAGTTGATGTGGGAGAGAGTCAGTCCCGTTAGCAGGTGACTCTCCTGCTGTCTGTTTACAGACCCTAAAGTGATCTCCAGGTGCTGGAAGAGTCATTGACTCTGCACTGATATATCTCATTCCTTGGGAGTGCGATTTGGTGCTGGGGACTGGGGGCTTGGTGGCACGTCCTGCTGCTGCTGACTGCTGTGCCTCAGTGAGCACAGCTCTTGAGCTTCCCTAAATTATGTTGATCTGCTGGCTTACCGGAGACAGCAGGTGATTGTCCCCTGTGGAGAGGAGGGGAGTGTAAGTGTCACTGTCCCCTGTGGACCAGAGATTGAGACACACATAATTATCATCTCTGCACCAGGAAGAGCTCGCTCTATGCCTGGAAGTCCCTGTTTCCAGTGAGTCTGTGACCAATGTGTCCAGGGGAGTTTGGATTGGTAGCTCATAGGCTCGTCTTCTGAAGGTATGTTACAGGTCTTGTCTGGACTGACGGGTGGGAGACAGCAACTATTCTGTGAAGAGCGTTCACCAGGAAGTGGGAGCATCTCCCCATTGCCAGCGTTTGTGTCCTGTTGGGCTGGGCAGCTGGCACCCACCAGAATAATACAGACAGTTTGTATCTCACTGCTCTTGCTCCAGGCTCTTTGGATTCTAGAGGGTTCCAGGACACCAATTCACATACAGGACACAGTTTATTTTGTGATCTGGCTGGAGAGCCAATATCTGCGTTTGAGTAGACCCAGTTCCCTGAGCTGCAGAGAGTTGGCCAGCAGTCACCCTGCTCTGCGCCAGCGCTCATCGGAGACAGCTATCGTTCCTCTTCCAGTTTTCTCTGCCTCTCTGAATGTGAGTTAAAACCAGTGTTTTTTCTCTCTTCTCTCTTTAGATGAGTCAGACTACCAGACTGAGTACGAGGAAGAAATTCTGGACAACCAGAAGGATGATTATATCAATTTCGTAAGCAACCAGGTTGAAGAAGACTCTGACTCGGTACGAACTGCCCTGGAAGCAGGCAGTGTCTGTGTTGTTGCCGAGTCCCGTGTGAATGGCACGTGGCGGGTGTGAGGTGGAGGTGTCAGGAAGGACACAGAAAGAAGCACCTGGAAGGGACTTGCTGAGGAGGAGTGTGCAAAAATAAGTTTGCTTTTTGTGTAGTACAGACACTAAATGACACGTGCTCACCCTGTTCAGGTCAGTCATCTACAGTGGTGCTGTGTGTGGCAAAACCTGGCCACGCTTAAAACCTGGCCACACAGCTCCGCAGGTTTGCTCATGAGGTGGGTCAGGGCTGGAGAGTATATGGCACGAGGAGAGGCTGAGGGAGCTGCTTTCTCCAGCGCGGAGGAGAGGAGGCAAAGAGAGGACCTGACTGCTGTGTGCGGCTGCCTGCTGGGTGGTTATGGAGGAGACAGCAGCAGAGATGCACAGCAAAAAGGCAAGAGGTGACAGACACAACTTGTGCTAAAGGAAATCCTCACTGGGTACAGGGGGAAATATTTCCCAGTAACCGTGGCTGAGAACTGCAACGGGCTGTGCAGGGAGGTGGTGGAAACCCCATCCTTGCAGATACTTCAAAACCAAATAGATACCCTGAAGAACCAGATCTAGCATTAGAGTTAGTCCTGCTTAGAGCAGAAAATTGTATTGTAACCTCCAGAGGTCCCTTCCAACCAAAGTTGTTTGATTCTGTGGGACATCAGGTCCACCCTGAGAAAAACGTGTGCTGAAGCCAGACTTCACATGATGTGGCCCACAGCCTGAGAAGCAAAGCTCGGAAGGGTTGTATCCCTGCTGCTCTTACTCCGGCTAGAGTGGCTGGCAGGTTTAAAAGGTGAAGCTGCCTGTTGTGTTGGACACGAACAGTTTCCCAGTGGGAGCATGTGAGCGGTTTGGGAAGGTGCCCGGCCTGGGTAGCTGCCCAAGTGAGGATGTAAGATGGCTTTGGTGCTTTGAGTGAGGAGCTGGAGTGATGGCGTAAAGATTTTGTTTGCTGGGCTGATCTCCGGTGGGTAATGGTTGGTGGACAAAGAAGAGGTGGAGGGGAAGAGGACAGATTTTATGCTTGGAGAGGATGCTGAAGAATGCATTTGTGCTTATTTATTTATTTATTTATTTATTCTCCTTCAGGATGAAGATATGCAGCTAAGAAAGCGCAGGAATCTCCCCAAAGTGGACGGCCAGGCAAGCAGCACGGGAGAGCCAGGCTAGCACTCAGAAGAGTCTGACCTTGCTGGCTGAGAGCTACATCCCATTGGTACTGACAGCAGCCGTATTTATTTATTAAATATTTGAAAAAACCAAAACAACGTCTAGTTGAAATTAAGCAAGCTTTCATCCTTCTCCAGACAGGGTATGGGGCATTCAGCTGCCAGCACTAAGCACAAATATCTGCATCACACCCAAAGTCCCCTTGGACCTCTCGTGAAGGGTGGCTGATGTGTGCCGTACTCCCTCGTACAGGTGCCAGTATAAGCGTCCAGTTATTAGTCACTCTGAGACTGGCAGAGGGGAAACGTGCTGGCAACGTGCAGTTAAATGCTGCCTTGATTTTTGCTGCTGTATGTTCTAGTTGCTGTTTTTACTGCGAAAGCCCAAAGAATGATGGGATATTATCCTGCCATGTGCTGAAAAGGCTCCGAGCAGCAGCACTAGAGAGAGGAAGGGTTTTGTGGGCCGCAGCAGCGTTGCTTTCTTTTCATATGAATCAGGTACCTGTGTAATTAACTCCTCAGTGACTTTCAACCACGTATGTGTGAGCAGTGCTTTGACAGGAGCAAGTCTGAATGTATTTCACTGGAAATCTAAACCTAAGAAATCAATTAATGTGAACGCTAGCTATAGAGCCTGTATGCTCAAGCCATCAGCAGAACATTTACTGACGGATCATGGAGCTGACATTTGCCGGGCAACTCTAGAATCACTTCTTGGCTGTATTTGCCCTGTGAAATAAAGTTATTCTGCTGGATTGAAATGTCTGCGTGGTTCTTTGTATTGGTCCCACAAAGAGAAAGTTGTCAACAACTAAGAGCCCAACTTTGCCTCTGCTTATATCAGACTTGCAAAGAAACACATGCAGTTTTCAATTCCTAATGCCGGCAGGAGTCACTCGGTGTATTATCAGGCATTGGAAGGAAATCTCCAGTGCTCTTCCCCACCCCGAGGGCTGCAGCAGTTGATGTGACTTGGACTGTGTTCAGAAGTCCCCCAGTGCTTGCTCTTCTTGTCTCACATCTGTCGTTGCCGATAGCTCCACTTGGCTGGATAATCAAGCTAATTCTTGCTTTATGTGAACTCTTCTGCTCAGCACTAGCTCTAGGTGCTGTTGCCTTGAGGGGATTTGTCATCCAGCCAGAGCACTGAAGGCGCTCCTCAAAGCTGCCTCCTTTGCAGAGCTGCCCTGGCCCTCTGATGTTGAAGTGTGTCAGGAGCCAGCGGTGATGCCTCCAGACATGACCAGAGCTGGGCACCACAACTTTGAGGCCACAAACGTGTTTGGGGGCACCACCGAGGACTGTGGTGGTTGTAAACACTGTGAAGTGTGACCTGTTCTCTGCATTTAACCTCCTCTCCCATGTACTCCCTCGTGGCACAGGCTCTCCTTCTCTACCTGCCCCGCATCGTGTTTTCCTCCATCACGTCCATGAATGTGCAGCCTTTACCCAGGGAGGCCGTTCCCCTAACACAAAATGACATTTCCAAGTGTCAAAGCTTCAGGTCAGTGTTTTGTTCACAGATGGGCTCCAGCCCTCCCCTTGGTGAGACCACCCAGCCTGGCCGCACCTCCGGCGGGCCCCAGGCCCGTTCAAAGTGATGGAAGCGATCGGGGACCTTCCCTGCAAAGACCATCCAGATCTTTGCTGCAGATTTTGGTTAATGCCATTGTACAGAAAATGTTGCAGTTGCTGGAGGTTGCTCCCTGCTATTGAAAAGAATTAATTCTTGCAAAGAAAACTTAAAAACGGCTTTTGAAGTGGAGGTAGAGCAGCCAGCAGCCGGGGGCTTCTGTGAAGGTGCAGGCTGCCTGCTGAGCTGGAGAACTTAATTTCTGTTGAGATTGGTTACAGCGTGGTGTCGGTGTCCATTATGAGGAAGGCTCGTAAGCTGGTGACAAGGCTAGGAAGACTGGGAGCGAGCGCATGTGAGTGCCCACCTTACAGCTGTCTGCTTTGTATCTGCAGAGCTGCTCTGAGCAAGCAGAAGAGGAGCACGTCTCGTTCAGCAGCAGTGGCACAATTTAGAGCTTTGTGTTTTTCTGATGAGGGGATGTAAACCAGATGTGAGTCTCTTCAACATCTGTATTTATAGGTGGTTACAGTACAGGAACCTTTCCCTCGGAAACAAGGAATAGGACTAATCCTAGAGACGACCGAGGTCCTCTGGTTGCCCTTACTGAGCTCTTCGCAGGCCAGCGGTCTTCAGCCTTTGAAGGATATGCTTAAAAACAAAAGTACCTTCAGCAGAGGTTGTATCTCTGCATGGAGCCTTCAAACCTCCTGACGATGGACGGATGCGGTTTGTCAGACACCTGCGTTGTGCTTCCCATAGCAGCAACAGATTCTGCTTGTTCCCTTTGCCCCAGCTGCCGAGCAGTCTGGGGCAGGACGGGCACCGTGGGCTATTTTCCAGAAGGATGATGGGTCCGTCAGCCTGAACCCAGCGCTTGTTGTACTGCTCTGTGCTGTACCAGGAGAGCTCTTCCCCTCTGTTCCAATAGGTAATTAATTTCCAAGTTGTGTATTCTAACTCTAAACTTCCCAGCAGCCAGACTTGCTCCTGGAGCCTGGGTGTGAGCCACTGGGCTCGTGGTTGCATAGGTCGAAGGAATTACAGAAAACAGAAAAATACTGGGCTCCTGGGTGTTCTCATTAGAACCACTGTATTTGCTTTGTGCCCTGTTCCATGGGGAAATGGCACTTAGTTCAGACGTACGAAGACGGAAAATAAACCTTTGATGTGAGACTGAAAGTCTCTTCTAAATAATTGATCACAGCTTGTCTCCCTAGCTGCGTTCTCCCTGGCTGAGCCCTGGACATTAAAACAATCTTTCCTTCTGTGCAGAGGAATGTAAAACAACTATGGTACAACTTTAAAAGCAAAATTGTTTTTCCAGCTTGCTTTGCTGCTGGCTGTGGTCTGCCCAGCTGCCCGGTTGGGTCTTATCGGTGCTTCAACCCCATCCAGCACGTACATCCTTACACCCAGGTGCTGCTAATGATCCTGCACTTGCGTGTGCAATTCCATGTTCGGAATTAAACAGTCCCTGCCCACTTGGACACCCAACCCTGTGCTAAGGACTTGGTGCTGGATCACCCCTTCATGCCTCAGGCTCCACAGCGACAGTCCCTCTGCTGCTGTGCTAGAAGTGCAGCAGAAGGTCGATTTAGAAGAGCCCTGAGTCTGCCTGTCTCAGCTGTCCGAGCCCGGGCCACCATCCTGCCAGTCTTCGCTGGCCTGGTGGGTGCTGGCTTTGGCTGGAAACCGCCTGCTCTCTCTGCGATTTCTTCATGGGTGCGTTACATCCCCCAAAAGGTAAAGTCTGACCAGAAGCTGGATGAATTTGGCCTTGCTGGAGGAGACAAAACAGCTGCTGAGGCCTGAAGGTTTCATCTCGGGTGAAGAGGACACGGAGCTTGTTCCCACAACAAGCCTGACGCCAGCCGTCACGGAACATGAAGTAGCAGGATCGGAGCAAGGTCCTGAGGAACCATGGCCATGAGCGGTAGCTGCACTGGGAAAGGTTCCCCTCAAAGCCTTTGATTGACATGTCTGATGGTTGCTGATTGCTGGGGGCAAAACCTTGAATGGGCTTTCAGAAACATATCCCAGTGATGGATTTGCAGCAGGTCAAGCACCAGTCCTGCTCGGTGGCCTGGGCTGAGCTCATCCAAGCAGCCAGCGTGGAGAACCAGGGTGAGAAACACCCGCAGGTGCAGCCTGTGCTGCCCAAGGGCTCTGCCAGTGACCGTGGCTGCTGCGCTGAGGGGACAGACGTGTCCCCAGCCGGTGATTTGAGAACCAGGTGCCCGCTGGAAGGGCAAGCCATGGAGGAGGGAGGGTGTTTTGAGGAAATTTGTTTGCAGGACTCCAACTCCGGCCCCAGTCCCTGCAGGGGAAGGGCCAACAGCGCAGCTGCCATCTACGCCTGGCGAAGAGACACCCATAGCTGGGCTCTCCCGACCTCCCATGCTGGTGAGCGGTGGCACTCCTGTCCCCATGGGGCAGCACCTTGGGGCTGACCTACTGCAAATGCCTCGGTGCAAGTAACGAACTTATTTAGTCGCTTCGTTAACGCGGTGTCATGAGCTGTTCAGCTCTTACAGCTCTGGTGGGATTTGGGAAGAAGAATGAACTACTATCGCCCACGTAGCAGCTGGAAGCACCTGTCCAAAACCTCTAGGAAGCATTGCCTGGGCAGGGGGAGAGCTTTGATCTCATGCTGTGCAGCTCTGGCTCATGCACGGCTGTTTGCAATGGCTCCTGCTGTGGCTTCTCGGGTTTCTCGCCCTGTGCGGAGCCAGTTGTGTTCGTGTAGCCCCTCCGGGCTTTGCTCCATGGGCAGGAATGGCCTGGGCTGCAGTGGGACCCTGCGATGCTCCTTCCCTGGCAGACGTCATTCTCGCTGCGTATTGTTCCAAAATTAATCTCATCTTATTTACTCGTGCTCCCCTGACCTCCTCCGACGTGTGATTTTCCTTGCGTGCCGCCTGAGGACTGTGTTTAAGCTGTTAAGATGCGGGGGCTTTACTGCGCCTCTGGGTTTAATTTACTGTTGCTGTGAGTAAGAGCTGGTAATAAAATCAGCAAATGAGAAATACAGCAAATATTTTCCCCTCCCGCAGGGGCTCTGCGGGGCCGGACGGGTGCCCGCTGCTGCCCACCGTGCTGAGTGCCCTGCCGAAACATGGCCACAGGATGCCACAGGGCCGTGGCTTCCCAGAGGAGCCGGGGCAGGAGGCATTAGGGTTATTAAGACATTGTTTGTTTGATAAACATGATTTTGTGATGTGGCTTTTGCTGGCACCAGGGCACACCCTCCTGTTAGGGGTCCCTTCCTGGCCAATGGCTGATTCATCTCCCATTGGGTCTGGCAGGGTTTGTGTCCATGCTCCTTGTCCCCATCCCCTCCTTGGGTCACAGAGGGTCCGACCCTGTTTTTCCCTGACAGCCTGAATTTGGGTTTTGGTATAGATAGTGCTGTGAAAGGTGCCGGGAGCTGGCAGGGCATCCACGCCTGCGCCCGCATCCCACGCCCGGGAGCTGCCTTGGGAGATAGGGATGGGGCACAGCTGCCTGCGGGCAGCGGGTGCGAAAGCTGGGAAATGCCAGTGTGTCCGGCTCACTGGAGCCTGGGGGCATCCATGCTGGGCAAGTCAGCACTGCCAAACCCCCTTCCCTTACTGAATTCAAAGCTTTTAGGGGAAACTGTGGCACTAGCAAAAGCAATAAAAGCATTTGCCTGTTGTTCAAAAAAATAATAATAATAATAAGGAAAAGCAAAACCAAAGTGGTATTAATGTTCATCCTGGTTTTAGAAGAGAATATGCCATAAATCTATATAATTGTGTGTCAGGATTGTTCCTGGAGGCACGTTGCACGCTGCAGGAGCAACCCTGAGCAGCGTTTCGAGCGCTGGGAATGCACCTGGGGCCTTAGCGTTACTTAGCGCAAACGTGGCATTTTCACAAGTAATTGGCAGAGCCACCGTCACCGCTCTCCGCTGCAGCCGCCACCAGCAGGGATGGCTCTTAATTAAGCCTCACACCGTCAGGGGGTTATGGACAGGAATGCGCTTCCCGTCACGAAGCAGCCAGGCCTCCAGCTCTGGAAATGCAGTCAGGTTTATCAGTGAGGAGTGACATTTTGGTCCAACGTGGCCTCAAGACAGAACTGTGCTGTGCTGAGCCCAAGGCCCCCTGGATGGCACGGGATGCCCCTGGCACCAGGCAGGAGTTGGTACCGATGAGATACGAACTCTAATGATGCTGCTGGAAATACTCATTTTTGGAAATCTTGTCTTTAGCAGTGGTATCCGTCAGGGAGGGCAGGCTTAGCAGCACCGGCGGGCGATGCTGTCCTCGCAGGGACGAGCACAGCCTTACGTTATAGCACTCATGCGGTGTATAATTTGGGATCAGAAAGAACACCAAATGTGCATTAATTTTAAATGTACCATAAATGACACAATTTTTTCTTCGAAGAAGGCACATTAGATGTGATGCACAGCCCCAGAGGAACATGTCAAATAAGGCCGGTGCCTCGCTCGAGCAGCCCTGACCTGCCTGCGCGTCCCTGGGCAGGACGGGGTGAGCTCTGTGCCGTGCCTGTGGCCACACGCTTGAGCATGTTGCCACTGCGTGGACCACTATGGGTGGTCGTGGGTGGCCCCAAATGCCCCGCTTGCCCTTCGTGTTTGCTGCCAGGATGCCCTGCATCCCACCAGGCTCAGGGAGGCACAGCGGGATGCTTTTCGGCACTCGCTGTGCCCACAGCTGCACTTGCAATCAACATAATTTTTTTTTACTCCGTCGCAGGTGTATGTGTGCCCTCTTCATGGGCTGAGTTGCAAAACTCAATTTCCTTGCAGTGACTAATGGCTGCCTCGAGGCAGAGGCACTCTGTGGCAGTTTTCAGCTGGTCAATGCCATTGCCAGAAGGGTTGGTTTTGTTCTTTGAGTGAGAATTTAACGAGGCTGTGCAGCTTGTTGGCTCTCACGTGGTTGGATGTGGCAGGGAAGGATGCGTGTGCCGGCTCTGTCATTCTTGGCTTCATCATTCTCAGTCCCGTCTCAGTGCTTTCCCTCTCCTGCTGGTGTGGGTCTGTTCCTGCAACATGTGACCAGGCTGTTGCTGCTGTCCCTCTCCCAAATTAGGTGCTGAATTAGCTGGAAGTGGCCGGTGGGTGACTTCTCTCCCCACCTCAAAGCTGGGGGATGCCAGCCCAGCTCAAGACATCCCTTAAACTGCTGCCCCGTGGCTCACCCACAGCACTAAGTCACCTGGTGGCTGTAAAATCCCTCCCCTCCGCTTGCTTCCTCGCTGGAAATAGAAAGCTTTTAATGAAGCAAAGATCAGAAAAGCTTTTAGAGTGGGGTTGGCAAAGCGGTGCACCCCCGGGATTTTGGGGATAATGAGGCGGGAAAGAGCTGGCGAGGAGGAGGTTGTGCCGGCCTCATGGATCGGTGCCTGGGCCATGGCTGAGAGCGCCAGCACGGGGCTGCCCAACCCAGCCAGCCACGGCCACCTTCGAGGCTCCTGCTAGGACACGTACCTGGTGGTGAAGGAGATTCCGGTCCCTGAAAGCAGAGGCGAGAGCTGAGCCTTGCAGGGGTCATTGGGGTGAGCGTGCCTCTTTCTGGGGCTCCTCTTCTGTGAGCAGTGAACCTTTCAGTGCACTCCAAGTGTCAGGAAAGAGGTTTTCTAAGTGCCCAAGAGCTGCCTCAATTCACAGAGATGGCGTCTGCACTGCAGCTGTTCCTTGGTGCGAAACGGGTGGCAGGAGAAAAGCGCTTCCACTCCTGTCCCTCGCAGTAAAACCAGGATGGTGAGTGGGGATTTTAAAGCGCTGGCAGGGGACAGATGACTTAAATAGTACCTGGCTGGTGTGATTGGTAGCACCCTGCCAGCCCCTATCCCTCAAGTGCCGGGATCGCACGGACTTGGAGAGCTGAGCCTGCCATCGAGCCCTCAGCACAGCAGCTGCCGGGGGAGGCTCTACAGAAGGTCAAGGCAGATGCATCAGCTGCCTAGCGATGCTGGGGCTGAGCCTAGTCCCTGCTGGAGCTGCAGGCGGGGCAGACACCAGAGCCTGGGCATGGACCGGGCATCACAGCAGCTCCGCTCCCCATCACCAGAGTCAAGCTGGATGGGGCTCCACAGGGGACCAGCTGGGCTGGCTATGCAGTTTGGCCGGCTGGGAAGCTGAGTTGTTGAAGGCAACTCCCTTGGGGACCCAAATCCAGGCTGCATCTGCGTTGGTCTGGGAGCTGCTGATTTTGCACATGAGACAAGAATAAAGTGGAAGCACAGAGCCCCAACAAAAAGGCTGTCAAGTCCCCACAGAGCAGTGCCTGCCTGGGGGCCCTGCACGTGTCCCCACTGCAGGCAGCCCTGGCTCCTGCGGGACCCTCTTCCTCCTCCCCAAAATCTGCTCCTGGGTCAGCTGTGCTGATCTGCAGGGAGGCAAAGAACCATGTGCTGGGGCCACGGTGCCCCGGGGGAGCCATTCCTGGGGCTGCCAGCGTCCTCCCCAGCACGTGGCTGAGCAGGGACCCAGCGGGGCGAGCGCTTTGCCTTGCCAAACTAGGTCACACCGTGAACTTGAGCGATGCGGCGGACAGAGCTAAAAATACTGGCAGAGCTGAGCGTTTCTCCAGCAGCTGTGAAGGGCCGTGGCCTCACCAGGTCGGACTTTGGCCATGAGATGCCCCGATCCTGGCTCCATCCAGGAGGGTCACCGGTGCCCTTGGGCTGCTGGGGCTGGGGGTGATTTAGGAGCAGATGATGAAAAAGCCCCTCTGGGGCTGCAGGTCCAGAATCCGCCCAAGAAAATGCCTCTCTGCTGGTGGTGTAAATAAGTCATCGCGAGGCAACTTGCAGCTGGGCCCCTGCTGCCTGCAGAGACCCTCCTGCGAGCCTTGGATGCCTCATCTGCTTCCTCAGAAAACCACCTCAGCTTCCCTTTATTATAAATGTGTTAACAATGAGTGGCAGAAAATAATGCTGAGGGGGAAATGTCACCCAAGCCTGATGCAAGAACTCAGCAAACCAATTTTTTTTCTCTTGGGAACTAGAGTGCTTTCATTGTAGGATCGCACTTTAGGAGGACACCAAGAGGATGGGGACGAGCGGCCTGGAGTGCGCTGCTGGGACGAGCGTGGCCGGGACCCTGCACTGCTGTAAGGAAGAGCTGGTAGTAGGTTGGGGGCTGGAGCCTGTCCCCAGCCCCATGGCTTGTACCAAGCCCATGCAGCTGCTGCCTGCAGCTTGGTGATTTTGTCTATCCCCTCTTTGGGACTTTGTCTCCTTTGGGACTTCAGCCGTCCCCTCTCTGGCCACAGCTCCTTGCACTGCAGAAAAGCACAGGCAGGACAGTCCTGCTCTTCTCATCCTCTGCCTCCAATTTCTGCACCTGGGACCAGCACTGTGTCGCTGGAGTGCTGCAGAAGCAATTGCCTCTGACTTACCTTCCCCTGATGATGTCTAGATTCTTTGCATCCCATCTTTTTTGGATGAAACATTTCCTTCATTCCTGTTTGAAAGCTGGCCTATTTTAATACTGCCAAGTGAAAATGGGTTTGCGCACAGAGAAGATCCCAGTTGCTCTGTATAACTTTGCTGTCATAATTATTCACTGCCAGTCCTCCTGCTTCCAGCAGCTGTATAATTTATCAGCTGTGTTTTGTGCTCATTTCTCAATCAATGATGAAAACATTGATTAGTGTCAGGCTGGGACTGACTCCTGCAGAATCCCTCTAAATCATCTGTTCACTGATGACTCCTTGTTTTGGAGATGGGTTTGCAGCTCTCCATCCATTTAATGTGGGCTTTACTGAGATTGTATAGCGCTAAATTTGTAATTAGGGTGTCATATGATATTAAGTCAAACACGCTGCCAAAAGCTAAGCAAATAATGGCTACGTGGTAACCTTTATCTACAAACTTGTAATTTTCTCAAAGGATGAAATGAGGCTCATTTGACAAGACATTTTGCATTGCACCACACTGATGGGTGTATTTTTAATCCTTGAATTCTATATTAATTGAATCCTCTGTGTCCTCTCCATTTTTCAATCTGAATGTCATGCTGGACCAACCGACTGTTAACCAAGGCACCCGCTTCGCCCGCCGAGCACCACATTAGCATCCTGCCAAACCTGGCATCTCCCCAGGCTTCGAGCTTTTCAGCAGCAAGTGAACGCAGCTCAGCTCGGCACACTGCTTGAGGGCCCTCAGGTGCAGATCATGTGGATCTGCTGATATAGAAACCCCACAGATGTCACCCAAGATGCTCTGGGTTGTTAGTAGACCAGAGAGCATTTAATGAGCCTCATGTCTTACATTCCCATCCTTTCTAAATGCAGAAGAGACACACTGAGGGCCTTGTCACTAGCAATGCACCTCCTCATCTAGAAATGCTATGACTTCTCCATGCTTGGAGATTTTCAAAATTCAACTGGGCGATCCCTGAGCAAGGCGGTGTTGCTTTGACGCCGGTCCTGCTCCAAGCAGGAGGTTGGACTAAAGACACCTGAGGTTGCTCCTCACCAAAATCTTTTTATGCTTCTCTAAGTCTATGAACCTGCAACATCATTAACATTTCTTTTGTTTCTCATATGTTCAGTGAACAACTTTTTACTGGTCGTGGCTTTGCCAGGCATGGATTTTCCTCTGTCTGTTTACCCTCCTCTTTCAATATCTCTGCTTCCTAGCTCATTGTGATTGCTGCATATTGATTGGTATCTATTGCTTTCTTCCTCTTCATATATATTGTCATTTTGCTTCCAATTGCCGTTTTCAGGTTACCAACTCACAGGACGGGCTTTCAGCCAAAGTTATATTTTCTTGACTCTGCAATATTAGCTTTTCTGCCCTGTTGCAAGCTCTACTCAAAGAACTTTTTTTTTCCCCTTCAATTTTCCTCATAATTGTCACCAACTTCATGAATTTTGTGAAGCTGCTGGTTCCATGAGTGATGAAGAGACCAACAAGCCATACCAGCCCATGGGAGAGTTACGTGACTCCATAGCACATTGGCAAAGCAGGCTGGAGCAGCTGTGCTGAGACCATCCCGTCTGACCTGGTGCCTGAGGGAGGCTCTGCTCCGGCTGGTCACATCCGATACAGCACCTGAGCAGCTCTTCCCACAGTGGAGCACCTCTGCTCTCCCTGGCAGTCTGTTCCACTGCTTCACTGTCCTTAAACAGTTTTTCTTTGGGTCTAACCTGAATTTCCCCACCACAGTTTAATCCCATTGCTTCTTGTCCTGTCTTCAGCCTTGTACATAACTGGAGCGTGTTGCTGTGGCTCCCCCCAAGTCTTCAACTTTTTGGGGTGAATCGGTCCCCCTTTCAGCCTTTGCTCACAGGCTGCACTTTCGCACCATCTGGCCCCTCCTGGTGCTCCCTCTCAGCTCTCTCCAACCAGCCCAAATCTCCCCTGAAATGCCGCAGCCAGAGCTAGGCCAGGTCCTCCCACTGCTGTCGTACCAGACCTGTGCAGCCTGTGCATGATGGCACATTTCCACATTATTTCTCATGCTGTGACGTTCACCTTTTCTGCACAAGCACAACACTGTTGGCTCCGGTTCAGCTGAAGATTTGCAGCAGCATCCAGGTCCTTTCCTGCAAAACAGTGACAGATTCAGCTGCTGCCCATCCCAAGCCCCCTGCCAAATCTCACTCAGCACCCATCTGATTTCACTGTGAACCTTTGGGGGCTGCTCTTCTTCCTCCCCGCAGAACAGCTTGGAAACAGGGCATGGGCAGGGACAGGGACAGGGACAGCAGAACAGATAACCCCCTCCTACCACACAGCACACACCATAGCCACTCCTTTCCTGTGCCCTGGGCTATTTTATTTGCAAATGTGGAATTTGTTATCCCAGAGGCTCTTTATTGCCTCCGCCTTTGTGCAATGCCCCAGCTGAAGCAGATGGCACCTATTTTGCTACACCCTCACCATGGCCAGGAGCTGCTGATGGCCCTGAACCTGTGCGCAGCCCTGCGCGAACCTCCCCGCGCTGCCCAGAGCCGCTTCTTGTCGCTAGCACAGACGCAGGTATGTACTTCAGGCCAGAGAGAGAGGAGCTGTGGAAAGCCCTGCAATGCACACGATACAGCAAAGCCCAGCTCTCCTCTTTTCCTCACCTCCCTTTCAGCTTCTCACTCCTTCTGCCACAACCATCGCAAATAGTTTCCTTCCGCCCACCAAGAGGGAAAGGCTAAATGCGTCCCTCCTCATCCTCCAGCTGAGCTTTCTGAGTCATCCTTCCCGTACATTTCTACCTGCTTCTCTCCTTGCTCCTTGGCCTCACTCTATGCAGGATCGGTCCCCACGTGCACGACTGCAGCTCTCTTGCACAGCCTCGTGACGGGCAGAGGGAGGGAGGGAGCTGGCCCTGCCGTGCCCTGGGCTGCGTGGAGCGTGGGTGCTGCCTTTTCAGCTCTGCCTGAGTCCTTTTGCCAACAGTAATGGTAAATGTGCAAGACAGCTGGAAATGGTTTCATTTCTGTGCCCAGCACCTTTAGACGCAGCAAGGATTGGACATGGTGTGGCGTAGGGTTGGAGTGGAGCTTCAGGAGTGAGATGTTTATAGGGATGCAGTCACCCAACTCCCCTTTAGTAGCAACATTTTCTCTTCCACCTTAAATATAACACAGCCACTTCAACTTTTCTTCTGCTGCGTGGTACCAATGTCAGGACAAAGTCAGACTGTTATTTTGCCAAACAATGAAATACTGAGATGTGGATGGAGCAAAAAGTGAGTAATTACTGAATCATTGAGCAATCAATTACCATCAGATCTGTTCCTGGAGCTGTTTCGGGAATCCTGACCTTGAGGAACCTCCATCGTAAAGGCCAAGTCGTGCACCTTCACAGCTGCTGAACAGTCCCGGCCGGTGCTGGGGACCCTGGGAGTAAAACCTGTCTCTGGTATGCACAAAATCAGTTTCCCTTCACCAGGAGGGTGGTGCAGTGTGGGAACACGTCACCCTGGGGACAGGGATCACCATCCAGCAAGAGCATCACAACTTGGCCAAGCAAAGTTGCTCTAGCATTGGCAACAGTCCTGCTTCGAGCAGGTAGCAGGACCAAGGACCTCCAGAGAGCCTTCGCACCAGTGCTTCCAGATTTCTGTGGAGAAGTTAAGGAATCTTTTCCCTGTATGAAATATCCACATCGTTGTTTCCTTTGTTATATCAATTGGTTTTATTTATTGTCATTTATTCTGAGGGACTGGCTTATGTCAGTTTGATGCCACTAATTTAGCCAACAGGAATGACATGATGTTACCATCCTGCTCAAATCATCCCTCCTGCTGTAGCCAATGCTCATTTCTTTTGTTTCTCTCCACCTGCTGTACCATTTTAAGAAAAAAAAGAGGAATATAATATTAAGCTGCTCTAGAAATGCCCACTCTCCTGTCAGCTCTCCTGACTCAGAAACGTGGTGTCTCATCCAGACTCTTCCTCTCCTGGGCAGAGTGACTTCCCTCGCAGGCATTTAGGAGCACGCTTTTGAAAAGATCCCATCCAAGGGACTGACACAGATGGCAGCAATCTCACATGCTCTTCAGCAGCTCCGCTTGCCTGTATTGGTTTTGAACATTACAGACTCTGTACACAGTTGCCCAATATTGGTGCTCAGGAGCTCTTGGGCTCAGTAAATGGCCAGAAAACTGACTCGGCAACAAGGAACAAAGGCTTTCTGCTGACGCGAGATGGAGAGCAGGACTGCATGGCTGGGAAGGCAGGGGGTGGAAAGGAGCGATGAGAAACACTCTGGCTGTGGAGTTTGGGAAAGGACAGAGGGATTTGGGGAAGGATGGAAGGGGCTACGTGGTTGGTGGGGTCAGTATGCTCTTGTCCTCCCTTAAGTGTCTGAACTGTATTATTATTATTATTATTACTACTGTTATTACTTTATTAATTGGTGTGTATGCATATTAACAAGGGTATGTATGGGACTGAGTCTGCCCGGCTCCAATCTACCTGGCGCCAGGCACGTCTTGCATTTAGAAAATGATTTTAGCCTTCTGGGGCCACGTTTTAAGGCAGGTTTGTTCAAGGCTTCACATTGCGAGCCCTCAGTCCTGAGTGGGCTTCCCAGAGTATCGCAATACAAATCTAATAAATAACAGACATGGCTGAGAGGTGAGACATCTTTGTGGCTTGCATGCGAGCTTGTGTCACCTGGCTGTTGTAATGCCAGCGAGACCTGGACGGAGCAGCCTTGTCGGGCTCAAGATTTCAGCCAGCAGAGTAATAGCTAATTGAGTGTATTTCAATCATGAGGTCCACAGAAGGAAAGCAAACTCCACAGAGTAGAAGGAAATTGCATCTTAGAGTAATCTGAATGTGGGTAGATAATTAGGGCTATATTTCATGGGAACATTTGCTGGGCAACATAATGAAAAGGCCAGGAACATAATTTTCTTTAAGTAGTGTGATGCCTCCCACTAGGGATGGGCCGTGCCAGTGCTGGTGCTGCAGTGCAGCGGGAGCAGGGAAAGGCATTGCCCGGCCAGAGGGACTGTTGCGCGACAGCACCAAGCTGAAGCCAGTCCTCCCCATCTCTAATGTCTGCTCAGAGAAAGCTGCTAAGGCTCTGGCACTGGTCTCGGCAAGAAAGTAGAAAAATAAATCCCACAGCCTCATCACCTTCCCATCTCTCTGAACGGCAGCCCCAGCAAAGTCTGTTCAGGTTGCGCTTGCAGAGCTGGACAGACCCAGGCCAATTCAATGCTGCTATGGGAGTCTCCCAGTGGGAAGCCAGGCTGCTGTCACTGGACTCGACTTGGAAGAGCTCCTGCTCTGAGTCATTGTCTGATCCAGCTTGGAAGGTCAGCAGGGGCTGACGAAGCGGCTCTGCAGCTGGGGTTTGAGGGAAACGCAGCCCGGCTGTCTGTGCCCAGGAAACCCACTCGTGCGAGAAGCCCAGCCCAGGGAGCGGCAGCACACCGTGCCCTCTGAGTCGCGTTCGGCCGGTGCAAGTGCTGGGCTTTGCCCTGAGCAAGTGCTGGGCTTCGCCCTGAGCGTTGGCAGTACGTGCTGTTAATGGGCTGCTGCACTCATCCCAAGAGAGTGCACCAGCCCTCAAATCCCCTCCAAACTATGGCTATGCATGGGAAGTAAAGCTCCAAGGCCTTTCTCAATGTTGTTTTTTTCCAAATTTGGGGTAGAAAGGCTCTGCTTTTCCATGTCCTCCATCCCCACCTAAGCACAGATCCTCCCTTCCTGATCTCCAGTTTGGACCAGGGCTGCTTCTGGCTTGCTCTGCCAGGGACATTGCTGCCTTTTGCAGGAGCAGACAGATAATATAAAATAATATTTGGCTGCTTCATAATGCTGGCAAAATGAGAAGATTTGGGAAAGCGCGGTGACTTTGGAGAGTGGAGGAGAGGGTGTAATCTTTGAGCACAGGTAACCCTGTGATCAGGGGTCTGAATTCCCCTCCTGCCAATGCTGCACTCATTAGCACATGAGGGCTGGTATGTGTCACGTAACAGAAAGAAAGGCTGAAAGGCTGTATCCAGCCCTGAAAATCACTGATTAGGCCTTTTACTAAAAATAGCTGCTGGCCTAACATTGGGTCTGAGTGCTCCGTATCCCAGCTGGTTCAGAAGAACTGTTCATCCAGTGACCAGGACTATCTTTGGTACTGCATTTGAACAAGCTCTTATTTTCTGATGTCAAATGCTTGGCCGTTTAAGAACAGCTCTGTCCAGATGAATCTGCTCAAAGCAAAACCATAATTCTTGGCTAACTCCAACTTGTTAGCTATTGATATTGCTTCTGTGATGTATTGCCTTATTTTAATTATGCCAATGTTGAGAAAATTATTTTCTTACCGTGCCTCATTAGAGTGAAGTTTCTAATTGTTGAATTTAACAGGAACATCTTGAAGTGACTAAATTGGCGAAGGGGGAAGGTGGTTAGATGATATTTCAGAGTGACCTCCTGGTACCTGGGAGACCTTGAGCTTCCCAGTGCAGTTGGCCATAACTGTTGTCCTCAAACTATTTCCAAGGAGTGCTACTCAGATAAACCCCGACAGCTCCTCCAGCTCCCCCACCGCCTTGGTGTTATCGCCATCTCTCAGGGCTGTTGTGACTTGTCAGAAGAGCTGAATTGGGACACCATGTTTATGGACAGTGGGCACATCAGTTTGCCTTCTCTTTTCAGTCTGGTACTTCGCCCTTCCATTACCACCACACTTAGGCCAGTTGTTTTGTGCAGAACGATGGGAGCAAAGGGCAGGGGGCTAAACACGTCCCTACCTGAGCCAGTCCTCTCTGTACCACTTCTGCGCTCTCAGCACATCGTGTGCCCGGGAGCCATCCACACCTCGGCTTGCACTGCGGTTATGTACAGCTCCGGGAAATGTCCCTGGGGAGGGGGGGTCCCACAGCTCCCTCGACACTGCTAACCCTGTTATTCTGTCCTTCCTAGTAACTAAATAACTGACTGTGTTATCTGCAGGGACCACAAATGATCCTGGTCTCAATTTGGACCAAAGAAACTACAGTCATCTCACATGGCCAGTTAAAGATGATGCTTTGTCCTGTTTTTATGCTTACCGTACTGCTGAGTCCCTTCCCTTTACCTCCTGGGGTTGTACTCCCTCCAAAGCCAGCGACCAGTGTGGGAGGCACAAATGCAGCTTGGGTGGGGACGCTATTCAGACGAACCTGGGAGAGAAACAGGCCATTTCTGAGGATAAGGATCAGTGCAGAGCCCAGTACTGTACTGCTGAAGTTGGGATTGTTTTTCTCCTGTGTCCCTATCTTTGTAATTATCTGCTCTGGATGTCCTGAGCCATTTTATTACCTAGTTACTCTCATGAGGTCCTTGTATAACTCTTTACAGTCTCTCATGTATTTATGACCCTGAATACCTCAGCATCATCAGCAAGCTTTGTCACCCCTTTTTTCAATTCCTTTTTGTTATTTCTGAATATGCTGAAGTGAGCAGACCCCAACACAGGTCCCTGTGAGGCTCCATTCAAGTCCTCCCTCTATTCAGGAGCCTGACTATTGACAGCTACTCTTTGAGAATCCTTTTACCAGTTATTTATCTATTTCAAGCCTTTTCTGTTAATCCCATGGTATCTGCGTTTCTGTAAGAAACTCCTGCGACGGACCTTTTGGGAATCCAGGCAGACCATACCACGTGCTTATCGACTCCTGTAAAGAACTGTAATAGATTTACGAGGCATTCCTTTATTCAAGGAAAACCACCTTTTTTTTTTTCTTCCCAGTATTTCAGATGTATCCAACTATGCAGTAACCATATTCTGTATTACAATTTCTATCAGTTTGGCCAGGAGGGACCTCAGACTTCATGGCCTGTAATAACCCCAAACCCTTCCCATTTGTCACCTTGAAGCTCTCAGATACGGAGGCTACATTACGCACAGTGGTTACATGCTACAATTAAGTAATTAAACCGTTTCATCTCTGAGTTCCTGAGCACTTAGTTGAACCATCTCAGTCTGGTGAACTTGCACTCTTTGGTTTGGCTATTTATTCCTCAACTTCTTCTGCTGACACTTGAATACGAGCCAAATCCAATGCCACGTCCATATGAAGATGACTTTTGGCACAAGAAATTCTCTGAGCTTTTCCTCACTGACTACAGATGCAAAATATTCATTGTTTTTCTGTTCTGACCTTATCTCGTACGAATGCTCCTCTTGCACTGTGGCCAACTTCTGAATCTCCAGACTCCAACAGGCTTCTTGTGGTTGATGTGTTTGAAGAAGTATTTATTATTATTTGGCTTTGCCTTTTGCAGGTAGTTCCTATGACTGGTTTTGGCTTGCCTTATTTCTCTTTTTGCCTTTAAATTGTCAGGATACACATTCTTTTGCTTGTTTAGACAAAAATGGCTTTTCTAAACATAAAAAAGACTGTATCCCTAAAATCTGAGAATCATCAGGCCATCTCATCTCAGCCTGACCTAAGACCTAGACCTAACCAGGTCTAAGGCTCTGGGTTTCCCACTAGGCAGAAATGTGCTGTTTGGTTTGACAGGATGCTGAGACACCAGATTTTTAAAGTCTGACATATTTATATGGACAAAAATTGTCAGTGGCCAGGATGAATTTTGCCTGGCTTGGGCTTCAGGATATTGCACCTTCACCGGTGGAAGGAGGGAAGCATTTCTCTGACTAGCTATGACTATTTTGGAAGCTGTTTTGGGGTGTGCTCCCCTAGGATGACGTGAGCTCAGCAGAGAGAGCCCCATGAGTGGAGGTTTGGGGCTCGGGCAGAGGGACCGCGGTGCTCCCTGCCTCCTCGGCCTGTTTGCCTACGTGCGTGCGTCTGGAAGGCCTGTTGCCATGGAGAAGCGATGGGGAACAGTCTGCCTGGCTTGCCTGACTTTTTTCCCAGCACGAAGCAAAGGCGTCTCTCCAGCTGTAATGAGCCAGAGGCCTGCTGCCTCCTCTTCTGTGCCGCACGGGGGTAACCCAGACCCCCAAATACCCGGGAGAAACCCAAAGGCAGGGAGGAAACCCTAAATGAAGGTAGGGAAGGAGCAGAGAGCAAGAGGGGAAACTGCAGGGAGATGGACCAGTGCTTGTGGAGTGCTCTGCAGCGATGGAGCTGGGCGCTTCTCAAGGGTGCACAGACCAACAGGCAGTGGGCATCTGTTGCAACAAGGGAAATTCCTGTTAGATATATGGAAAAAATCTTTCCTTCTGTGAGAGTGGTGCAGCCCTGGGACATGGACCGGAGTGGTGGTGGCATCTCCATCCTTGGAGGTCTTCAAAACCCATCTGGCCAAGCCCTGAGCAGCCCATGTGTCTTTGAAGTGAGCCCTACACTGGGCTGGACCCTCCCAGCCTCAAAGAGCAAAACCTTGCCAGAAAATGGACAAGGGAGAGTTTGAGAGAGCTCCAAGAGGCACAAGTGTGGTCTGAAAACAGGATGAAGGTGGAGGCATCCCTGCTTTTTAATTTTGGGAATTGACAGTACTGGATAATGCTTCACTCAGACTGTGACTGCTTGCATGGCTCAAGTTCTCTACAGTTTTTTTAAGGTGCTCCCTAAAAGCAGATGAATTTTCTCTCATTTTCTGTTGTAGAAACTCTTTGGTGACATGACTGTACATCAAAACACGGGGGGAGGAGGGGATAGTCATGAGTAGAAGTTTAATGGGAGTCATCTTCTGTGGGAAGAAATCCAGTGCACTGACACTGGGTTTTGTTTTGTACCTGAAAAAATGTCACTATGAGCAACTTTGGGGTGTTTCCAGGTAGATCTGGTGCAGATTATGTTGGGGATAGAGTAGACCTGTCTGTTAGTTTTGTTTTGTGTTTTTTGTTTGCATTTTTAAAGAATAACATTTGCCACAACTGAGAAAATATTTAAACATAGAAATAAAGAGCATTCNGAAAAAAGGGGGGGAAAACATAGTCAAAAGGCTCAGGCTGACCTTATTCTCAAAGTATTCCCATGTATTTCTCTTTTCTCCCTTCTTTTGACTGTGTGTGCACCTTCAGATCTCTGTGTCTCTGTGTTTCTAGTGGCATGAAGCAAGGCTAGGCATGGAAATAGATGAGCATGCATCAGCTCTGCCACACTTGCTTCCAACACACAGGACTGAGGCGTACCTGCCCTAAAATCTGTTCACCAGTATTAGCACACGGGAACGAGACCGTAATGTTTAAGTCTTAGCACTCAGTTTGGTGCTGTGTAACAGCAGAGCTGTGTTCATCCTGCTTGAGATATGAAACGCCACGGGAAGAGGAGCGACCCTCATCCGCAAGAGCAGCTCTGCGGAGCGAGCGGGACACGGAGGCCAGCTTACTCGGTGGCAGTGAGGGAGCCGCCAATGTCACTTAGCACCTCTCCTTTGGTCAGCTGCTCTAAGCTAAAAAGCAGGGTGACGTCTTTATTTTGCACACATGGTACTTTTTCCGCTCACAGCTTGGGTCTAAGCAAAGATGCATTTCTGAAAGTTTGTTATTCACAGTGAATTCCCCAGTGTATGATAAAATTCCAGCCGATGAGGTATTTACATCCCGCTCCTTGTGTCCACACACACCAGGATAGTCGGGTACCTTATTCATCTTTTTTTCAGCTCTCTACATGAATTACTTTATTTTTCCATTTGTAGATTAATAGACCAAATCGTTAGACTTAATTTGTTCAACGCCTCATGTGTTTTGGCTCTGGAGTCTACGGAGAGAGAGGACTGAAGCTTTTCCCAAACTTTCGGTCTCTTCCGTGCAGGGTCTCTGAGGGACAGTGAAACATGAGCTTATGCGACAGCCTTTCCCCAGGTACAGACAAGACAAGGTGTGTCTGTTTGTCTGTCACTCCCTCCTTCAGCTGCCTCTTTTCACAAAGCTTGTAGGAAGTTTAATTATCTGTAAAACTTTTACCCCTCTGTCAAATATTGTTGAATGAGTTGGCTCTGAATTCCTGGGATTCGTGCACTCGCTTGCAGAGCCAGGGGGACCACCCAAGTGCTTTTTCTGTATATATTGTGAATAATATGTAAAACCTTGCTGCCCCCACTCACTCAGGTGCCCTGAAAGGAGATTTATAGAATAATCTCTCAAGGAAAAGCACTTTTCCAAACCCTCCTAGGGATCAAAACCTACATCCATGAAATTGATCTGAGGGCTGGAACCCCTCTGCTGTGAAGAAAGGCTGAAGGAGTTGGGATTGTTCAGACGGAGAAGAGAAGGCTCTGGGGAGACCTTCTTACAGCCTTTCAATGTATAAAGGGGGATTATAAGAAAGATGGAGAAAGACTTTTTACCAGGGCCTGTAGTGACAGGACAAGGGGCAACTGTTTTAAACTGAAAGAGGGTAGGTTTAGACTGCGCGTAAGGAAGAAACGTTTTATGATGAGGGTGGTGAGACCCTGGAACAGGTTGCCCAGAGAAGTTGTGGGTGTCCTGTCACTGGAAGTGTCCAAAGTCAGGTTGGACGGGGCTTGGAGCAACCTGCTCTAGCGGAAGGTGTCCCTGCCCATGGCCGGGGGTTGGACTGGGTGATCTCTGAAGGTCCCTTCCAACCCCAGCAGTTCTGTGATTCTATGAATTGAAAATCCTCTGAGGCTTGGCTGACCGAGCGGCCGATCAGCTCCTTGCGCTGGGTTCGTTTTCAAGCACTCGATGACCCCGAGGAAGGTGTTTGCTCTGGCAGGTGACACCGGGGACGAGGAGGTGTCTGGATGCCCAGCTCTGCCTCATGGCTCTGCCGCCTCCAGTCACCTCTGGGAACCCCCGTCCTGCCCTGGGGGCCGCTCCGGGACGGTGGTGAGCAGCGACGGGCCGAGGGGACAAAGCAGCGGAGGAGAAGGGGCACTTGGGGCAATCCTTCGGAGATGCCGCGTTACAAACCTGACGGCCCGACCTTCGTGACCGCGTCGGCCCCGCGAGCAGCGGGACCCCAGCGCACCCACCCACCCACCGCCCCGCCGTCAACGGAGCGCCCAGCTGCGGGAAGTAAACCGTGCCTGAAAGCTTTCACCGGTTCCGTCAAAGGCAGGCTGTAGTTTTATGTCAAAATGACTGGGTTTTTTGCAGGTTGCGGGTCTGTTCGCTGACGGGAGCGCGGAGGGAGCATCCCCCCGGGCCTACCCCTCGCCACCGGCCGGGCCTGCCGGCAGGCGGCCGGACGTTCACCTCAGGTGCGGGCAGAAGCGGAGGAGGGCAGGACCGCGGTGGACGCGGGACCC
>WAAD01028341.1:126839-154128 GCA_013389945.1 Fregata magnificens
GGGAACGGCAGCCTGGCGTAGGGGAGCTCGGAGGGACCCTGGCGTGTGCCCGCAGGACGCGACCGGCGAGGCCCCCTCCCTGGCTGCCGCACCAGCTTGGGCACCCCCCGAAAGCAGCCACCCGCTTGCAGCTGGCGGGGGACTGTGGGCCACCGCGCTCCCCCCGCACAGAGCGGAGCCTCAGCCTCGGGAGAGGCGATTTGTCTCCAAAAGTGCCCCCGCTTCTTGCTGCCGGCCCGGCTAACAGCGGCTGCGGGTTTGCTGGGTTGGCAAGGAACAGGTCAAAAGTGGATTTGTCAGGGCTGGATCTTCCTAATCTTTGGGAGTTGGAAGCACGGTCGGTTTGCTCAGTGGTTTCTCATCAGCTGAAATGCCATCTGCGTGTCCGAGGGCAAAGTCAGCAGCTTTCTTCAAGGGGTCTTGCTCCTTTGAATGGAAAACCTATTGCGTGAAAATCTGGACCCACCGCATCTGCCCTCCCCGGCAGTGTCCCAAGCCACTCCATTGACCACTTAAAAGATTTGGGTTCTCTATTGTGCCTGTCATGTTTTTATATTTTGTCTTACAGCGTAGAATTTCACTTACTGTCTGGTCCCAGTGCTTTTTAGCATCAAACATGGGAGATCCTAGAAAATGTATATGTTGCTTGATCGTACTTAAGTTTAACAAGTTATCGCAGATGAGCTTTGCTCCAGTGCCCTTTGCCCAGAAGGATGGAAACGACCCTTCTCCCACGCTGCAGTGCAAGTGTCACGGCAGTCATCCGGTGACTATTTGGGGGGCATTGGCGCAGCTTTTTAGCTGCTCCTACAGCACAGCTGTGCAAAGGGGTAGGTCTGTCAGTGTCTCTGCTACATCTAGACTAGCTCTTTGCTGCTGAAAAAAATAGGAAGAAATAAACTTTTCAGCTGCATTATATAACACCTTCTTTGTGTTAGACAAAATTGCATTAGAATAACCTGGAGTCATGTGTAGGACTTGATCCGTGCTGCTGGGAGATCTCAGTCACCTCTTTGTGACTGTAACTTGGCATTACGGCATCTCTTCTGTGCTGGGAGGAAAGATAGTCTTGTGACTTGAAGTGAACAGATGCAAAGATGTCTATATATTGCTGTCTGTGTTGTAAAGAAATCCATCCTTCAAAGTCTGGAGTGCCTCTGGAGAAAGCCGTCTGGGCAGAACCTGGAACTTTTCCCCACATTATGATGCACCCTGTTCAGAACCAGTAACGAAAATGTGAGCGCTTTCAGCGGTGTTCAGAGATCTGGAAGTGGCATTCTTTTTGGCAGATGTCAGCCAGGTGGATGTACAGAAATGACACAAAATGCACCGTAGCTGTTGTAATGGGGTTCTGCGTGTAGGATTAGACAGCCAGTCACACAAACGACGTATTCGGTAATCAGTAAGATTTCGAGTGGTAGCGTGGGTGTTTGACAGCGACTAACACGTTTTGAACACAGTGGCCTTTTAGCCCGCACCAGAATGGTCAGATGCTACTCAAGTAGTATCAACTCTGTAGAGTCCCAGAGGTGTCTCTGGGATTCTGGTTTGCTACGTACCTGCTGTAACTACTGACAAGCTGCTGCTACGGTTATGTGGGAGCTCCGAGGTCTCCCTTGGTTGTGAGAATTGTGCTGGTTTGACCAGAAGAGTTAGCTGAGTGGACTTGGGCTGGGGAATGTAAAGTCCTTGAGGAGTGTCTGGTCATGTAGACCATGGCACAGCACAGGTGCTCTTATGTGTCTCCCTGTTCATGCCCTGCTTTAGAAATGCCTAATTGAAAAAGCCTTCGGGGAGGGCAGAGAACTTGTTGAGGAGCTCCCTGCATTGCCTCTTTGCATGGAGAAGGTGCTGCTGGAGACAAGCGCTGCCAGTGTGCCTCCATCCTGCCATTCCAGGCATGTCTCAGTCCCTGCCTCATGACGGCTCTGCCACCCTCAGAATTTCTACAGTGGTGGTGACCCACCTGCTGAAAGGTTTCCTCCGGGCTTCCCAGAGCACGTCGCACACAGCTCCTCTGCTCTGCCCTGGGTCCTCCTCCACGTATCCCCCGTGTCCTTATCTTCCTTATGTATAGCGAGGAGGCTCTGCAGGACAGTAGATAAGGCTACAAAGATAAACTATTCTGTCCTTCCCAAGAGGGTTGGGGACTTGGATCACCTGTGTGGGTAGCACTGCTGTGATGATCAAGTCCCCTGCAGTTTCATGTAGGCAGCTGTGGGATCCTGTCCTCGTGCTGCAGGAGGAGATGCCCTGGGGTTGTTTCTCTGCACCTCTTGAGCTCTCCCCTGTTCATATTTCTCCTGACTTTTCTTTTTGAGAGAAAAATCATCTCCTGAAATTTTTTGCAAGTCCAAGTGGCTGCTGATGTATATTTATTATGCGTGGCTGGAGTGTGTGTGTGTGCATGCCTTTCACTGTCTTACTAAGCAGGGAGCATCATTTGTTTGCTGTTGTGAGTAACGTGATCGAAGAAGAAGGTGCAAGCTCCCTAGATTCTTAAATTAAAATCTTTGCAGAGCGACTCAAGGGATTCTCCTGTCCCAGGAGAATTAATTAAGGCTCATGCAGTTTGTTGTGTGCTAGGTCTTTTATACAGCTTCTTACAAAATAACAGTATAGTTGCTCTGTGCTAGCATTGTTGAGACCATCTGCGATGCTCCGAACTTTGGTCTCTGTAGTCTTGTCCTCTCCTGAGAGAGTTACAGCAAACTGTGCACTGATTCTGTGTACAGCACCCAGAAAGTGACTGTGGCTTAGTGCTGTTGCTTTGATCAAATTTGAAGTACTTGTATGTGAGATCTCACTGTCGTACTGTGTTTTCCTTCCTGCGTGTGCTTTTTTTGCCTTGCAGCTCCTGGGGCACAAGTGCTGAAGGCAGGGATGACGCAGTTGTCCTTGAGTCATGACCTTGGTGCTGCCCCTCCGCTGACAGCTCCCAGGCTGCTGCGGTTTGGGCTTGTGCAGGTTCTCTTCAGGGTCCTGTCCTGCGTGGTGTCTGACACACACTCCTTTGCTTCCTCAGCGCACTTTCAAGGGCATAGTTGAACCAAAGCCTGTAGAAATGAGCTCTCTCTGTCCTTGCTGCCTTGACACCTACAGAACAATATTGGTACCCCAAATGTGGCAATAAAGTAAGTCTTTTCCTGCAGCTCTGCTTTGTATTACTCTGGCCTACAGTTTTACTTTGGGAGTGTGTGATAGTGTGAGCAAACAGACATGAGACTTTTGCTCGGTGTCCCAGAACCATCTCTCCTTGCTATAGTTAGCACAAGAAATATTTGAGTTGAGCGTGTGGTTCATCTTACCCAATTTCAGGACTTTGGCGTCTCGTCCAAGATACCCCACAGAGAGATAAGAATTTGGTCTCACTCCCTCTCTACTAACTAGGGAGAGCTAGAGGGTGGGTTTAAAACAGGCCACAAAGCTGCGAAAGGGTAGATCTTGCACTGACAAAATGCCGAGGTACTTGAATGCGTTCCTCATCCCAGTTTTCTTACTGCATGAGCAATTTTTGGCTTAGGTCGGGGTTCTTCATGGAGTCTAGATTCCTTTTTTCCCCACTTGTGAATTTTCTTGTGAGTGGTATGAACTCTCTCATGCTTTGATTACCTTGTTGTTTTAACTTCTTCCTGCTCTGTCCTCTCTCCTCCTGCCCAAGCTTTGTGACTATAAATTCCTCCAGGACTATGGGGTCTTTGACTTTAAGATCCATTGCTGACATCCGATTTTCCTTTCTTGAGAGTGAAAATTTAAAATTTTTGAATTTAAAATTAAAATTTTCCAGCTACCATCTCCCTACATAGAGATTTCAGAAAACTAATTTTTGTCAGGGTATTGTTACTATTAGGTTTAAACAACGTAGGTGTCAACAGTCTTTAATGACTGAGCTGTTAACTATGGATATGCTGGCGGTGTTCCCCTCTCTGCTTAGTGATAAGAGCAGGATTGCTGCTGTAGGAGGATGTAAGTCCTGATGATGCAGGAGGTCTCTTCTCTCCTGTTTTCCTGAAGTGCAGCACTGACAGATGCTGTCAGAATAGATTCCTGCTGCAACTCCTCTGGGCATTACTTCTGAAGGAACATGAGAAGGTGGTGGGTGTGCTTTATTTTTCCATGTAATATTCCTGAATCGTCCAGGTTTTGCTTAGTGTGCTGCTATGCTCTAAATGGAGTTATCTCAGGTCTTTCATGTATCTCTTGAGTGTTTCAGTGCACAGTTCTTCACTTAGTTCAGTGTCAGTTTGGTGGATTGCATAAATTTGTGTGCATCAATTTCTCATAGCTGCTAGTATTCATCAAGGCCCCTTTTATCCTGTTGATGTGATTATTTCAGAGATATGAAGGCTATTCCATGCTCATCACGTTGTAATTGAGATCTTTGTTATTTGGCGGCTTTCCTCCTTCTAGCAAATGTATGTCTAGACTGTCTATGCTTCCTCGCAAAATCTCAGTTAGTTTCTCTTCCAGACCCGAGTCCAGCTTTGCCATCTAATGCACAGTGAGTACTGAAAAACGCCCTCCGAAGGGCAGCTGCCTTTGCTGCCTGTGTTGTGCTACCCCATCCACCCTCCACACTCTTGAAGTCATTCTGATGGAGAAGAAGCCGGAGAAGATGGTGGTGTTTTCTCTGAGGCAATGACAGTCTTGTCTTTACTGGTTAGACTCGGTAGCGCAGCGTACCAAGGCTATGGTCCCTGGTTGATGTCCTTTTGTTAAATCAAGCTGTGCTGACTGTGTAACATGCAGGTCTGATCTGCGACTAAAACGAAAACCTCTCTCTAGATGAGTCAGGGCTAAACTTGTCATGTCATCAGCTGATTACCTCTCAGTACTACCTGCTCATTTGTATGCAGCTTTTGCAGTGTCATACACTCAGGATTATAGCTCATCGGCCCCTGTATCTAAGGCACCTTGTACTTCATCTCATTTATGTGAAACAAGTTTCCTTTTTTATCTCTTGCCAGTTAAATTATCCTGAGGTGTCTCTGCTCTGAGCCCAGTTGAAGGGTTTTCTGTCCAATGCCATCAGAAGGCTTGATGGGACTTGGAACTACATTGGCTGTGACGGTGGAGGCAAAACTGAGCTAAGAGAAAAGTACGGTTGTGTGACTTGTATTAATACAATGTATTGACAAAAGAAATATAAAAGAATGGGATGAACAGAGCAGCTACCCTCTGAATTTTGCTCTGACTTTATTTTGATCAAGTCAGTGGGTAGCCAAGGAGAGGGGGTAAATGGCACGTTAACGATACGGGCAGATGCTGGTAAACCGTGGTGACTGCAAGCACAGTGAGGGCAGCGAAGGAACACAAAAGGCTTGGCAAGGGGAGCCTAGGCATAAGGAGCCAGCGTGGCCAGCAGAGTCCCCTTGGCAAAGGGCACATGCAGACGTCTGTGGGAGATCAGCTGAGGCACCGCCAAGGAGAAGCCGGTGGCACTTGGGAAGCAGGAATGCAGAAGGGAACCACTGAGATAATAGGCAAAAAAATTAGTCTGAAGTTTGCAGTGTAATTGGCTGGAAAACCCCCGTCGCACGTTGTACTGTGCGGGCATCACTGCCTTATTAGCTGTCACTAAATAACTGTGATCAAGCGTCCACATTCGTTTGCTCTTAGGTTGGCCTGCAGTGTCTGAGAGCTGTGGAAGTGGAACGGTAGTGACAGAACTGCGGGTTCAGCCTGGGCCGGGCAGCAATGTTTTCGACTAGCTCTGTGCTCCTTGTCTGTGCTTCTGATCTGCAAGGAGAGGTCTGGGTATCGCCTGTTCTCTGGGAGCTCTGGCACTTGGAATTTTACCCTCCTACCTTATCTGCTTGGGAGAACAGGAGAGTGAGGTTAGAGACACTGCAGCACCTTTAAACTTGGGCTCTTATTCTGAGTGACGCTATTTTCACCGTTGGAACAAGGTGGGATGGAGGGTGGCAGTGCTTTTCTCTGGCTCCATGCTAGCCATTTGCAGTTTGGGTCTTAGGAAGTGCCTGGAACTAATTTTTTGAGCCTGTGGATTGCAAGCTAAGGGTGAAGCGTTGGTCCAGATTTTAAGGCAGACGGATCAGCTTCAGGCATTGGCAGAGAGTTGAATGGAGAGAATGATAGATGGACTAACATGCTCTTGGAGCTTTTGAACTAGTTACAGACTAAATTTTATCATCATATTTCAGCATTTTTTGTGTAAATCACCATGTTCTCTCACTGATAATTTACCTGAGAACTTGCTCGTTATTTTTTCTATGTGGAATGACTGCTGATGCACAAGAGAAGCTTCAACATCTTTCCCAAGTGTGTAAGTGGCCCGTTTGTGAATGGTGTTGATGATGCCTTGCAAGGACAGACATTTCCATGGGAAACCTTGGAGTCCCAGAAGTCTTGGTGGCAGAGATCTTGGAAGTCTTGAGCCCAGCCACCTGCTCAAAGTGTGGCTGTTGCCAGTGCTAGGTGAGATCAGCTGTGGCTTGGGCTGAGCCTTAACCACCTCTAAGATGGAGTGCAGGAGTAACTAAGGAGTGCTATTGCAGCTGCTTACCCTGATGTTAGAATCATAGAATCATTTAGGTTGGAAAAGACCCTTAATATCATCGAGTCCAACCGTAAACCTAACACTGCCAAGTCCACCACTAAACCATGTCCCTAAGCGCCACATCTGCACGTCTTTTAAATGCTTCCAGGCATGGGGACTCAACCACTTCCCTGAAGTTGCCACTCTCCAGCTCTCAATTTACCTGTGTGTGTTGCCCCAGGACCAAGTCCTGCTTTTTGCCCAGACAGTAAGGTAGTGGGTGCAAGGAACATCCATGAGGCGCTTGTCCACCTGTATGAGTGAACCATGACGGTCATCCCTTTGTTCTTTGTAGTGGGGATTGCGTGCTAATTGTACAGCTCTCCCATGTGAGCCTCTGCATGACCATCTCTGGGGGTGCTTAGGCATTAAGGAAGACAATTTGGGCAACTTCCACCCCAGGCTAGTGTCTAAAGGTACAGACTGGTACTAGACAGGCAAGAATCTGGAAACAGAAAAATCCTCAGCACTGTATGTTAGCTTGTAATGACGCAGAAGGTTAAACCTTGCTTCTTGCACAGCTCCGGCTGCGCTGCTCCAAAGCATTTTGCATTTGGCTGTGCTGAAATTTAGTCCCAGGGAGATTAAATTACTCTTTCTTCATCGTTCATATCGATCCCCTGTTGCTGGCTGTGGATGACAAATGGACTTCCCACTCCTTCCAGCTTTAGTCGCTCTGGGAGGTGTATTGTAGCTTTGTTAATCTTTTCCCTTTTGGGAGGAGGTGTATAAAAGCAGTGGGGGAAAATCCTGGCTACACAGGTTGGGATGTGCTGCTGTATCGGGTAGCAAAGCAGAAGGTTGTTTTGGAGGTCAAAGCCATTTTCCACTTAGACGATTAATGGCTGTTGCAAGCGTGGCCTTTTGTGGCATCTTGAACTGGAGAGGGATGTTCTGAGGTTGAGCACCTCTGAAGGAAGAGGACGGTGGACGTGATGCTTTGGTATGGAGAGTCTTCCCTGTTGCAGCAAGTCTTCATCTCCTCCCCGAAGAGATGCTGGTGTGCTTGCAGGCTGAGAGTGCTTGGCTGCTGGGTTTTGTTGGCTTGGCTTGCCAAGGAGGTGGGTGGCTGTTTCATCTCACTGTTTGCGAGCCTCCACCCTGGGCTGTCCATTGGCAAATATCAGCCTGACTGTGATGCTGCAGACCTTGGAGGGATTGTTCTACAAACCTGGGCAAAATGGATGGCTGGGGAAAAGCTGGTATTAGCTCTCTTCAGTCATGGGTCTATTGGGTACAGGAGAACAAGCACAGCACCAGGTTGTTACAAATGTCCTGGCAATAGGAGACTGGAGATTGTATTTACTGTATACCAGGGAATGCATGCCTTGACCAAGGATTCCTTTCCTGTGTGGGTTGAAAGCAGAAACCTTTTCCATGGTTGGAATATTCATAGGTTTGCTCTCTTATGTAGGCCGTGATGTGTGATAAGGGTTGAGCTCACCCTGCCTGGTTGAGTCTTAATATATTTCAGTAAAATCTCAGTTGTCCACGGGACCTGAATCCATCAGAGAACCAGGAACTGCTTTTGTGGGGTGTTGTGGGGGTGTCTCAAATAAGGTTGCCCAGTAACCCAAATACTGACATAGCTGGTGCTTGAAGGTAGGTGAGATGGGTATTAGCATTAACATCTAAGCTGTGGTAGCTCACAGATAGGAGCATTCAGAACCAGAGTAGAAGGCTGGGGTGATGGTTGGGGTGGAGATACCTTCTTCCCTGGGCTGCCAGGAGGAGTTTAACTCAGGGTGGTTAGAGACAGTGATCCAGTTCCTACATGCATCACAGAAACAAGGCCAAGTTTGATGCAGGTGCATTTCAATTTTTTTCAGTTTTAACAGAGAAGCTAAAGACTAAAATAGTCCTGGGCTTGTAGTCCAACTCTGCTTTCCCCTTTGGCTAGGTGGAAATGGAGGTTTGTTAACCAGGAAGCCCCCAGTGCTATTGCAGCATGTTTAAATTGGTGTCACCTGAAGATGAGGGAACGGCAGCTGCAGGAAAACAGCAGTGTATTGAACTGTTCCTTCTTTCCTTGGCCTTTAACCATTACCCATCTCTTTCTCTCCTTTGCTGCCTTCTGTGATGCTTGGATATGCAGAGCGGCAAGGGCTTTTGGAGAATATCTTTCACAAAACCATCCCGAAGGTAGAAACGGCTCAGGTAAGAGAATTGACATACCTTGTTTATATCTGTGTGTGCATGAACCTATTTATTAATAGGCCTTAGAATAAAAGTGCATTTACTTATCATATAAAAGCTTGGTGTCAGATCTCAGCAGCAGAGAGGCAGGAGGAGTTGCCCGCTAGATCTGTGAAGCCCTTGAGGAGAAAAGGCAGTTTGGCCACTCAAGGGTTGAGTGGGCTGTGGGGCCAAGCTCAGTGTTAGTGGACAAGTGCCCTGTCATAAATTCACCCTTAGAGCTGATGTCCGTGGAAGAAGTTTCAGCTGAGAAGTGAAAGACTGCACTGCACAAGGCTTCTGCACTGGTTTGGCACTCCTAGGTCTTGCTTTCACTGGGGAATGAAAAAAGGTGAGTTATAGTGTGTTAACTGATGTGCTTAGTGTATGTGCAGCAATCTGTCTTTGCTGAACAGGTAACCTCTGGATTTATTCCCAGGGTTTGCTTCAACAGGGGTTTAATTGAGATTTGCCTCGTCTAGTTGAGGACACCAGCATGCGCTAGCTAACGTGTTAATTTTTTAGACGCAGATATTGTCTCTGTCAGCTTATGATGAGTTCTGCTTGATGGGCAAGAAAGCACAAGAGAAAGTCACTTGACTTCCAAGAAGGCTGTGTCTCCTCTGTGAGGAAAGAAAACATTTGCAGACAATAAATTCACTACAAAACCTACAGAAAATCCTGTGGAATCCACAGAAAATCCTGTGTGAACAAGTAGCGGATTGTTCTGTAGCATTGAACTGTTTTGCAGGGGATAAAATTATTAAGTAGAACATAATGTAGAGTGATGTTATCATTTTATGTAAACTGTGTGTGTGTTTAAACCTCTACAGGCAGGAAATGCCTCTTGCTAAAAGAGCAAGCCCAATCACACTAGTCTTTGACAGCCAGCTGAATGAGTCCCTGCTTTTTTTTCTTGGATCTGTTCTAATGACCTTCAAGTTGTCCTTGGCTGAATTATGCTAACTTTGCGAATGGAAGGGCTTTAAAACAATGTACTGAAGTTTTCTTTGATTTTTTTCAGGCAGGAGAAACTCTAGTGACACATTACCTACAATATTTGGTCTAAGAACAACCCATGGTGGTAGGAAGGGAAGGGTAGAAAAAGGCTGGGGCTTTAATACAGCTGAGATAAAGCGTCTGTGAGGCAGAGGGAAGGAAGGGGTTGGACAGACAGTGCAGAGACAGGCCGGGCAGGTCTGAGGAGGCTTCCCAGAATAGCAAAAGCATCCTTTATCATGGCCATTTTTGCAGCTGCTTCTGTCAGCTGGAGTCTTTGCTAGTCCTTTTCTGCAGTCCCCAACCCCAGTTTCCAACAGGGAGGAGAGTTGTCTCCTGCTCACTTCGTAGTGCCCTCATAGTACCTGTGGGGTCACATTCAGGCCAGAGAGAGAGTCTCTGATGGAGGTGAGGGGAAATGGCCGATCTGTTCGGGTGCCTGAGACCTGGGGAGCCCTGGTCAAAGCCAAGGAGTAGGAGCCTCTCTGATGTGCACTTACTCAGCTTTATGGGTGCTCCTAGTTGCTCGTTCCTCTCTCTGACTATAGATAAGGAGAACATGGAAATGGAGCTGATGTGACTCCTGGATAACACGCCACTGTCAGGATCCCCAGACCAGCGCTTAAGCTCTCTCTGTGCTTGTAACATATCCGTAATCTCTCCAGGGAAGCCTTCTCATACCCACTGCCCTCTTGGTGTGTCAGGCTTGAGATCGTATTTGAATCCAAGCGAATTTAGTTGCCGCAGATAAGAATCAAGCAGCAAGAGGTACATGTGGATATACCACAATCCTTATGGGATCCTTAAATATTGACTTGGAAATAAATAAAGTTCCCTAGAAAGTACTCTAAATGTTTATAGAAGAGGAAAAAAAAAAATCATCATTTTTTAAGTCATCTTTTGAAATTCTGCAGTGTATAATTTAACACAGTCTGTAACACTTCTTTGTAAATAACCATGGTAGGAAGGTTGCTATCCTATAAAAATGTTGAGAGTAGAAAATTTGGCTCCCTTTTGTTCATCCCCGTAGTCCAATAACAGAGAAGTCAACTCTTTCCTTCCTACAGAAAATCTGTATATCTCAGTATCGCTTTTGCAAGTTTCTGAACGCTTCACCTTTGGCTCAGCAGAGCGCTTAAGCTGTATGATTAGCTTTCATCCAATGACTCCAGTGAAACAAATGTAGGGCCTCTTCTACATAAGTTGAAGATGTAGCACGTATATAGAAGTACCTGAATCTGCTGCAAGTCATCAGCTTGGCTGAAGAGAGCAGGGAGAGGCAGTGTTTTGGCTGTACAAGCCCACCGGTATCCTGTAGTTAAATTCCTACTTGCATGTGTTCGTGGCTTAGGTCCAGGAAGCTCAATACACTGAAGAATTGAGTCCTCAGTGCATGTATGTCTCTGTTCATAGCACTCTGGGCTTTCACCATGAGTGTGTTTACCTGGTGGGATAGGCCTGCTTTCTGCTGCAATAACCCCAGCTGTACACATGGATGCTCCCTGCACTGCCAGGAGACTGCAGCTGGGATTAGGGCTCTAGCCTAAATGTGAATGGAAGGAGGCAGGCCTTGACTTCAGTAGTTTATAGTCCAGAAAAAAAAGGTTTAAAGTCATTGACGAATGCGGTGAGGGAAAAGGGTTGTGGTCTTTGAGGAGCAGGAAGGTGGCAGAGCCGTCAGTGGGACAGCGGAGGCCTAAATGGAGGAGGGAAGGGCAGGATCCTCTTCTTCTGTGGATCCAGGAGCTAGAACCCTCCTCTCTACCTGCAGAGGACAATCCTCATACAGAAAATGAGGTGGGTGTGAATCTTTGGGATGCCAGTTCTTTTGCTGCTTTACCTGCTAATTCAACTCATTGGCAGAAGGGTGGAGCTCTGTAACTCCCCAGGCAGACACAGGAGACCCACTATCTGGATGGAGGTGCCAAGCGTGCAGAGACTGCCCCAGCTTACTCAATTTCTGGTGGCTCCTCTGGAGAGCTTGTGTGTATGTGTGTGGCAGAATGGCTTTGAGAAACTGGGGAGTGATAATGAAGAACTACAGAGGAATTGTATATCAGCAGGGTGGGCCAGCTGCTGCGTCTGAGCATTTTAATGAGGGGTGAGTTATTTGCAAGGTTTTGTTTACCTTCTGTTTTCAGTAAAGTTGCAGTCTGTCCGTGCTCTGCTTCCTTCACTAGGGCAGTGGGTACATCAGCAGGAGGTAAAGAGGATTGCAGGGTACTGCAGGGTGTACATGTAGTGAGAAAAAGGTGAGGGAGAGTATATGTTGTTGGTTACAACTTGTGATTCTTCCTGATGTGAGGCCTGAGAACTTCATGGCTCAGAAATATTGAGTGACTGTCCCTATGCAACTCTTCGATGTCTTATGCTGGAGGAAGTTTTTCCAGGTGACTGGGGAGGTCCATTTACCTCTTCTCCTCTGTTGCTCGGCTGCACTGACCATGTTCTGTGAGGTTACAGGAGGGATGATGGCAATACAGATTTTTCTTCTCTTTGCTTCCCTTTTGGAACAGGGAAGCTGCCTGGTGACAGGGTATGAGCTGCTGGCAGAGGATGAAGGGATTGTCCCCTTGGGATCACTCAAGATTTTTTCCTCCTGATCTTTGAGATATTGTGAGGAATTAGAAAAAAGGGAGGGTTGGACTCTGCTGCAGCTGGCAGGACGTGAATCTGTTAAGGGAGCTGGTGCTGAGGTGGTAATGCATCTCCTGCTCTCTTCCTGCCTCTGTTCATTGCTGGCTTATTCATGCAGGCTGAAGGTCTGGGAAAGTTCGCAAGAAAAGGACTCTCCCATGTTCGGCGTTCATTCTGAGTGCAAGGCTGTTGCCAGAGTCCTTGCTGACTCTTGTAGCTTTCTGGTACCTTCCAAAGACTTTCCATCTTGTCTTTGGCATGGTTTTAGTGTAGGCGTGGGTGTCCCTTGAGACAGACCTAGAAGAAAGACAGGGAAAAGGATTGAAATGTTGTGAAAGGGAAGTGTAAAAAGGCTGCAGAGAGGAAAACATAGAAGAAATAATCACTTGGAGTGTCACCAGAGCTCATGGGATAAGAAGTTTTGGACATTCCCAGAGTCCCCTCCTCCCAGCTTAGGTGTCAGAGGCCCCACAATGAGATAATCCTTTAGATTTCTTTATTTCCATGTACTGGAACTGTGAGAGGAAAAAGATATCCAGGGCATGGGGCAGTGAAATTAAAAATGACAGCAAGTGGAGCATTTGAGAAACTTCCTGCTCTCTGGGGGAGCAGTGATGCATCCTGGTGAGATGGGATTCAGACACAAGGATCCTTTGCTGAAGAAAGGAAGGGGGTTATGCTGGATTTTTTCCTGATACTTCTATATCAGGCAGTTTCTATTTTGCTTGGTCAGGTTATTTGGAGCGTGGCTACTGCTGCTGCTGGAGTGCTGGGGCTGTCACTGTAGGATGCAGCGCTGCTCTGCCTGCTGCAGGCTGACTGCCCTGGGCAAGCTGCGCGTGAAAGGCTCTGGAAGCAAGAGAGAGGGAAAGATCCTAGCAAGTATAAGGTGTGCTTGGTGCTGCAGAGATGATGGGCCTTGGGCCAGAGCTGTCTAGCAGGTCTTGATCCAAATTCGCTGTGGTTTCAGCGTGGCTACTCTGACTGGTTTGCATCAGTACAAACCAAAGGGGATAGTTACCTGAAACTGGAAGAAGCTTCTTTTTAAGCTCAAAAGAAGTCATCTTTGCTTCTTTCTTTTGTTTTTCACATGATGTTTCAGCCATCAGTGAAAACAGTGAGGGTGTAAGGGGCACCTGTGAGCTTCCGCAAGCCAAATAGCAATGCGTAGTGGTGGCAGGAGAAAAATGTGTTTGCTGAGACTACTGTGCCACGTGCAGAGACTGCACTGCTTGTGTTTGCACCCTGGGCTTCTGCCGCTTCAGAAAAGAGGGGGGGTGAGTGCATGTGGAGGGCAGCAGCCATGCAACAGAGGAGGTTCCTGACACTGCCAGGAACTGATATGGCACTTGAGAAACTCTAGCGTGAGGCTTTGCAGGTGCTTCGGTCCAAGCAAGTGACCTGCGAGCTGTGTTTTTTATGAAGCCCTGAAGTCAGGCTGCAAGCTATACAATGCTCTAAGAGGGACCTTCAGTTTCCAATGTTCAGACTGTGGAGCTGCCAGTGGAGCCTGATTCAGGGTGAGCGCCAAGTCTGCCTTTTTCCCTAGAGGATGTTTCCCTGTCCCCAGCAGAGACCCCAGCAGTGCATCTGGCCCAGCTCTCTCAGTGTATCCCTGTGCTGACATGGTGTGGCAGGCCTTGAGCGATGGAGGTGGCCTTTCTAGAAGGAGCCCATGCTCCGGAGGGGTTTGTAGGCAGCCTGAGTTCAGGGCAGAGCAGGGATGTGAAATCTCATCTCTGAGGGTTTCAGGCTGCGTCCGGGATCAGCCAGCACAGGTATGGTGTGGGTGTATCTTAGAACTTGCCGTGGATTATGTTGTTTGCTTATAAAGAGAATAAAAACATAGGTCACAGTGTTACCATGGAAATGCTAAGGCCGGTGGTGGAGCTGCCACTTGCTCCTTTGGGTCGTGTCTCACAATAACAATTTCATCTATTCACATTAATGTTACAGGCCAGACTAAAAGGTTACTCATCTATGAGGCACAATGTCGACAGTGTCTTCAGTTTGTTTGTTTTCTAGGCCCATTTCAGCGCAGAAGACTAATTGGAACCATTTTGTCATAGTTAAGTGACCTTCTGTTTTCTCGGAGCAGCTCCCTTACTGAACCGGTCCTTGCCTTTTCTCTGTGGCTCTGCAGAGAAGCATATGACGTTCCTTCCTCAGGAGCGGTAGGCTCAGGGTGCCCGATAAAGTCACGGTGGGGCTGGCTTGGTCAGGCTTTGGGTAATTCTATAGCGAATGTTGTGCATGACATTCGCTCACTTGACTGAAGCTACTGCAAGGCTGAAATGCCACTGTGACCTTTTTTTAAATTGCTGTATCTCCATTTTTATCTCCCTGCCTCATGCTTCAATATTTTGAACAAATTTCCTGGTTTTTACCATGCCTATTTCTTGACTACATTTCAACCCTGCAGACCAGCGAGGTCGGCTGCCAGCCTGTCTCTGGAGGCAGGAGCCCTGTGCTGGTGGGGTCATGCTACGGTACGTTAGCCTTGGGAAGAACAGAGCTGACATGGTAGGGAGCTTTGCATTATGGCTCCGATGCACGTTCAGAGAGGGAGCAGAGGAGACCAAGACCTGACAGCCTCTTAGCACACCTGAGGGTCAGTGGCAAGCATACGGGATGTCTCAGAACTGAAATTGCAAGAGAAACTGCTCAGCTGTGCTGTTTGAAAAGATGTTACTGTTTTTGCAATGCCCTGGGCTCTAGCCAGTGCACCCGTCTGCCCTCCTCATTGAGGGTATCACCTGGACTCCTACTGGTGTGAAATAAAAAAAGGCATTAACTTCATTCCTCCTACTATGAACAATGCTGGAAGTCCACATACAGTAAACCTAAAATCTTTCCATTCATCTTCAGTGGCTGAGACAGTTCATTCATATAAAGTTGGTACCATAAACATCAGGTCCACAGAGGTCCAGCTGAGGTGGAGCAGGGAGGAGAGAACTGTTTCTCTGAAATTTATTTTTCTGAGATGATGGGTGTTTTTTTAATAGAGTTTATCTGGATTCCACTTTGCCACTTTGCTTCTGATGCTGGAGCTGAGGTTTTAAATCTAAGGTGCTTTAATGATTAGTTTGGCTGCTACATACAGTAATAAATTTGGGACTTTTTTTTTTTTTAAGCTTCTGTCTATTCCTTGTGGCTATATTCTGCCTTGATTTATAAACTTCTCATCCCATGGGGTTACAAGGCAGTCTGCATCAGATAACAAGTTTGGCTCGGTGAGTTCCTCCACTGTTCTGAGTGGGCATCAGTCAGCTGAGGCTTATCCCAGCATGTTACCTCCTCTTGAGAAACGTTGTGACAGCAAAAGAAAATGTGAAGGTCCTTTCACGGTTAGTTACCTCGGTCCGAGCAAGTGCTCAAGTTAGATTTACTGGATGAGAAAGGATATATCGTAAGTATCTAATAGTAATAAGTGTCTAATTATCAGGAACTAGATGTACTCAGAAAGTGGATTCTTTCTTTCCCAAGATACTGCAAATTACCTAGTACAGATTATCACTGCTTTCGGTGGTCATGTCTTTGGTGGTACACATGCCCTAATGAATGTGTTGACCAGTGCTGTGTGGAAGGTGAAGAAAGAAGTATCAGAGGAGCAAGTGAAGCCAATGAGATGTGTTCAAGTAAATAACAAGGGGGTGGGAAGGGGATTGGCCCTTGGGGCTGGACTGTCAAGCCCCCAGGCTCTGGACAGGCTGTTAGACCTAGCCCAGGTAGACAGGGAAGTGATGAAAATACAATTTGGACGTTGTTGTTACCAATAGACCATAATCTACAGATCAAGCACACTGGTCCTCTTCCCTTCATCTTGCTGTTCAATATCTCAGGCACAATAAATCCATGTAGAACACAAATCTAGATGAAAAGAAATCCGTTGAGGAACCTGATTTGTCTGCTCCAAGGTAGCTTTACAGCTGTGTGCGACAAAGGTGTTGCTGATGAAAGTAAGTGGGAGAGCAGAGATGTTACCAGGTCAGCTTCATCGGAGTGGCTGGAGAGGAGGGCGCTGTGCCAGGCTTCCCGCGTCACGCTCTCCTGGGCTGGCGTGGCAGTTTGATGGAGCAGCTGGTTGTGGGAGAGGTGGCAAGAGCAATGTGAAAATGAAATGAAACGGAGCAGCAGTAACCAGGCAGAGGGTGTTAACAGCAGTCAGCTGCAGCTGACTCTTAGAAGGCGATTCCAGTTATTGCTGAAGTCCCCTGTTACTGTGTCTTGGTTCTCTTCACTGAACATCCCTGTGGCTCAGATTTAATTCAGCATTGATTTTTGGACCAGCTTGACTTCTTTCCTAGCAGAAGCAAACTATTAACCTAAAATGCCATAGTGGAAGCAGGTGCAGTGCTTTGGCACCTGAATCCAGTTCACTGCGAGCACAGACAAGGGAACCTGTCACTGGTAATGTCTCCGGGCTGCTGGTGTACGTGAACGCATGTGTGTGTGAATGCTAGCGCAGACTTGCTCCCTGAAACGGTGCAGGTTCGTTTTCAGAAGCCAACAATTCATTATGATGGATGTTTGAATCTCTTTTCTTCCCATACTAATTTTTTTCTGTAGATAAATTCTTTATTAACTAGAAGTCTTGAATAAAGCTTCACGTTCTCTTTGCATATGAAGTTGCTTCTCCAATGTGTAGTTAACTGAAGGTGCTAAATTGAATGAAAAGAAATAATTATCCGATTGTTTGACAAAGAGAAAGTATATTGGTGTGGTGGCAGGCCTTTGTAGTGTAGACTATGAAAACCCCTAGATAAGTACAAGTGAAGACACCTTGAGTAAGGGACAAGTAAGGTGGGAAGAAAGGATTATCCTCGCATTTTGCACACTAGATCAGACAGGTAGTTTATGTCAAATATATCTAGTCACAAATTGTAACCCTGCCGTGATTTCAGTAAAAAATTGGCTCTTACTTGAAACAGTCATGTCCCGCTTACATGTCTGTAAATTTTATGGGGCTGAACCGACCTCAATGCTTATAAAACAAAGATTGGAATTGGTCTCTCTGCGCTTGTGATCATCAGCATTTTCAGACGTACTATACTTTGGGTGCTTCATTTTTCCATTTACCCACAGATACCAGAGTTCAGAAATTCTCGGATCTCTGAATTGTGGTGCTGTCAGTGCGTGGGTAAAGGTGCACAATCCTGTGTGTTTGCTGTAATGAGGCTATACGTCTTCCATAGAGGTATTCATTTCAGGAGGAACAGGGGCAGCTGTCAGCCACTATTTTGTGGTGTCTTAAGAATTATGTAGCGTCATTGTGCCCACACAGATTAGTAAGTTTGACAAGTTGAGACGAGTACTTAGAACTGGCCTTTGTTTTTAATTTAAAAAATGGCGTGCTTGGCACTATTAGCCAGCACAGATCTTGGCAGATCTTGACAAGTCATTTGGTGGTGTTTTCCCAAGACGTGCCCACTCTAGAGCACAGTTACTCTTGGGACTGGAGAAAGTCTGAGTCGCTGTAGAACAAATGTGGTGGCCTGCTGCCTCTTGAGAGGTAACAAGTGGTTGGAGAGACTTTGGAGCCTGTGAGCGCTTTCTGCACTGGTTGGTCCATGACATCGTATCCTGCAGCTGGTAGGACTCAGTGGACAGGCTGTTGAATGACAGCTGGTGGAGCAGCTTCTGCCACTTGAATGGCTTGCAGTTGTTCTGGTGATGGCCCTTGTAGTCCATCAGGTTCTCCTTCTGGAGGGAGGTGCAGATGTGCATGCTGTCGATGTGCAGGAGACCATGGGTGAAGTAGACCACTGCCTGCCTTTCATATTTTACTGGACAGTATCAGTGAGGTGCATGACTCCTCACTACACCTAGGCATGCATTTTAGACTTCGTGTGAAGTCTGGAAAGACAGCATCAGCTATAGATTCAAGAGGCATAGCTCGCTCTTTAGGAGTCCTGCAGGCTTCTTCTGCTGGTCAGCTCAAGGAGTCACACAGCTGCCAGCTACAATATCTGGAGACTGGGAGGTCTCACTAGGAGACAAGTGAAACAAACCTGAGTTGTGTCAGCCCGAACGCTCCTGACAGTCACTTCTTGAGCGGAGTGGCCAGAGACATATTTCTCTCCTAGTGGTGCTGGAGGAAGTTGTATCTCAAGCAGAAAAATGAGATAAGGGTGACACACTGTACCAGTACCAGCTAAATTCAGTTGTCTTGGCTGCAGACAGAGCAGGGGGAGAGGCCCTTGGCAATGTGCGCACAACCCAGGGTGGGCTTCAGATTCAAAAGCTGAAAGTGTACATCCTCAGCTTGGGAAGGCTCTTTTCAGAGGGGTGCAAGAGCACTTCATAGGAAGCAGAATGTGGCAGCAGTGAAAGGTCCATGTTGCACACATACATCAGACTTGTCCTGAGATAGGTCTCTTCCTCCTTCATCTCTTCATGGCCAGCTACAAGGCTGCCGAGCCTCAGATTGTTGCTGAGTTCTTCCAGGCCGTGGCTCAGTAGCTAAAGGAAGGATGTTCATTAAATATCTAGTGCAGTAAAGGCTTGGGTTTGCTCTCTGCCTCTGCTTAAAATGCTGTTGTCTGTGCTGGACACTAATGATTTTATTTTTTCTGGGGTAGTAGTCACATGAATAATGCATTCCCTGCTGAGCCTTTTTAACAGTCCCCTAGCTGCTTCCCATCTGAAGGGAAGTGTAAGAGGTAATTAACAGCCACTTGAAAAAAGGATTAGCAAGTGGGTGGGAGCTACTGTTGGGTTCATGCATGGAATTGCCATGGAAATGCTGAGATTTCCTGGCACTTCATCCAGTGTGTGGGCTCCAAAGATAGTTGCACTCATGGGCCTCTCTCCTTTCGATCTTCCTACCCTACAAAGGGAGCGGCTGCATTTTTCCTTCAGGACAGCTTCCGCAGGCTGTGCTGTCACCATCTGCACACCCAATGAGGCCTGCTAACCAGGGGTGCTGCAGAGAGCGGGACGCTGTGTTGCAGCTGTCGGCTGAAGTCTTTTTGCATTTCTTTCATGTCAAACCAATTGGCAGAAAACCAGGGGGAAAAAAAACAAACCTGGTGGTTTGCCCCTTTTCCTTAGTTCTAAAGAATAATAACTTGGTGCACAAAACACTCACTTTGTCACTGCTTAGAGAAGTTGGTGCTGGTCCTTCACCTGCAAACTTTCACCAGCTCAGTAGCCCTTGTGTGGCTAAACCTGCTGAAGCAGACAGGACTGTGCAGCTGAACAAGGGCTGTTTTGCACGTAAGCATTTTCAGGCTGTGCAGTGAGACCTGCATTTGCTTCTAGCCCTGTTTGGTGGCCACACATGCTTAAAATATTGGGTGTATTTCTGAGAAATGTCTCTCATTTCGGTACCAGCTCTGGAGGTTTAGAAGGCTATGGGCATGTGTTCATCTGAAAAGGTTCCTGGGGGAGCCTACCATATCTATCTCCTCCTTCCCCTTTCTGCAGCAGTAACAAAGAGCCTCCTGAATTTGTTAGTGTCTCGGGTGCTTTGGTTTTAAGGAAAGTGTGCCATTTGTTTCAGATCACCTGTTAGCAGACTCCTACATTGGACAGGAGGACTCCCCTGAGATGCAGCAGGCGGCACAGAACAAGCGCAGGCTCTCCGTCATCTCAGACGGCAAGTTTGAGAGGAGCTTCTCTGAGGAGCAGGCAGAGAAGACGCCAAGTGAGGGACCGAAGCCACGAGTCTACACGATCTCCGGCGAGAGGCCGATGCTGTCAGACCATGAGAATGAAAGTATGGAACTGGTGGTGATGAAGGGGGCTGCCCAAGAGGAATGCCAGCACAGCCACCAAGTCCACAGTGCTGGCGGCTCTCATGGCATTAGCAGGCATTGCAAGGGCTGGCCAGGCAGCCGGCAGGGCTCCAAGGAGTGCCCAAACTGCACCCGGCTGGCTGCCCCCTCCCAGCATTCCTTTGACCTGGAGCAGCATCAATCCAGCGAGACTGGGTGGCACAGAAAAAGGCTGGAGAGGATGTATAGTGTCGATCGAGTGTCTGGTAAGTAAGGGTGAGTCCTGGGTGCCGGAAGGACACAAAGGGACTCATCGACACAGGGGTGAAGGGTGACACCCATCTCATCCCAGCATGGAGGTTTTGTTGAGGCCCTGTAGTGTTTCCCCTTCGGCACCTTGCTGGTACCTTGCACCGGCATTCATGGAAAGGGACTGTCAAAGGAGGAGTTTGAAACAAGCTGAGCTCAGTTTGAGGCCAGCTCGTCCAAGCTCCGTTGTCTCTGCTTCTAGCTTGTAAGCAGCAGATGACCTGGGTGGTTTTCATGACAGCTTCACGTAGCTTAGTGAGGGTGATCTCTGTGGGCTCCCTTTCTGTTGAAGGAAGAGCACCTACATTTATCCTCATCCAGGAGGCACTTCAGAGCAGGACCCTCTCTCTTCTGCCTCATTCTGGGGCTGAGGCAGGTGAAATCTTCGTGAACGTGCCAGGGTGCTCAGCGGGAGCCTCAGCTCAGGTACGGTGTTCTGTATTTTGGTGCGTTCTTGAAATGCTCGTCTGCATGGCTGGAAGCAGTTTAGCAGGGTCCCTCATGTAGTGCCACCTCATGGGCTTTCCATAAATACTAGCAAATAACACAATATTGGACTTTCTTCCCCACTCACTATCCATTTACTCAGTCTTTTCAGGGAATAGGGCTTGTAATTATTCAATTACATTTAAAACATCCCTGACTGTCTTTAAAAACTTAACCATTAATCAAATATATGTCACAATCTATGTGCTTTGAATTATAAGCTAGTATGCAGTCCATCTTTGCCTGTCGGCTCTATATGTGGCTGGCAAAGAGTCTGACCTAATTTTTTTTTTTTTTTTTTTTTTTTTTTTGTAAACACACGTCAAGGCTTTTAGAGCGGAGTGTCCAGCCAGGAAAGGTCAAGGTTTTCTCCTTGAAAAGAAATTGAATATAAGGACTGTGGAGATCAAACTACATCTTTCCTGGGTTCATAGTTTTCTAGTAAATATCATAGTGGTATTTACTACAGGTAAAATCACTGAAAGTTTGGGTTCTGGACCATATTTTCATGCCTAGATGCTTGAAATTCTGTGACTAAATTAATACATGGCCTAATACTGAATAACATTAATAAAAAAAGAACTGATTATCAAATGTGCAGAACACCTACTGTCCCACTAACTCCTGTGCATAGTTTTTAAGCATTGTTCCTCTGTTTGTTGCCTGTGATTTTTGGGCTTCACATCAGACACTATGTGTGCAAGTTTAGACTCATATTATTTTTATTGCTTAAGTGCAAGAAAAGGAGTGAGAAGAGTTTTCCCGTATGGAAAGCTTTTATGGTTTTATGATCATATGTGTTTTGCCTGTTAAAAGATGGCTCTGCATATGATGACACAGCCAGCAAGCTTGTGTGAGGATAGAAAAAGAAAGCCGTTTCAGGAAAGGAGATCACAATCCCAGGGCCTTGGTCTTCTGGAGATCAGGGTGCTGAGTTGAATTGGTTGCAGCCTCATGATGTGTATTGAATTAAGAAAGTGAAGATTTCCTGTTCTGGTGCTGATGGATTTACATTGAAAGCTTTCCTCAACAAATCGAAGTTGTACTATGCACTGTGGGACTGAAGCAGGTCACTTGATACAGAACCAAAGGAAAGCTCCAGATCATTAATGGAAGAGTTGAACTCCTTATAGCTGGAGCTAAATGCCTCTGTTTGCCAGAAAACATGTCCTAGCAAACGCTATAGAGAGATGCCATGTTCTGTTTCTGGGCCTTGGGATTTATAATATGTATTTTCAACTAGGCAGCAGTTTTTGTTAGGGCCAGTTATCAATGAAATGGAGATTTGCCTTTCTGAAAATATATTGGAGTAGTTACTTAAATGGGAACAGAGTTGACAGCACTGAACCTGCAGATGCCTCCATGAGTATTTCGTGTTTTGTCCAAGCAGACAGCAGCTACCCTTGGTGCTTGTTTCAAGTTTCTGAGTGTTTGCGCGTGTGGCTGCACAGGCAGCACTGTGCCTCTGAGACCGAATCCCATCATAGCACTGGCATCATGGCATGAAAGTTTTCTCAGCTTGGTCTTGTTTGCGCTCTCTATCCAAGCGCTCTTACTCAGAGAAAAACCGAGAATTGAATGGCACAACTGTCGCAGGTTGCAAGAAGAATTTCTTGGAATGTCCTTCATGCATGGCTAGCAGAGAAAACAGAGCAGAGATGAATGGAGGCGAGAGAGACAGACTAATTTCCCCAGAGGTTCACTTTACAGTGCTGCTTTCTTTGTTTGGAATTACATGACACATTATTGCAGCAAACCAACACGCATGGCAGTTAGGCCAGGTTGGCATAATTTAATATGGATTTTTATGCTGAGTTTATGATGCCTAACACCATTCCAGAGAAGCACAAGCTGTTGTCTCCTGTGCTGCTCCCAGCATCTGATACAAACACATCCACTCATGGATAGCGGTGCTGAGATTTTCATGCAGCCTGGCCAGGGGCTGGAGATGCTGAACGTGGCGGTGGTGTTCCTCCAGTCTTACCCAGGCCCACGGTTCCTTGACTTTTTCATCACAGTTGATGGTAACAAGAAAGGAGAACAAGGTGCTCTGCCTGGCCAAAAATGAGCATGCTGCCTGCTCCTGGAAGCAAAATAGCCATACCCATAATCTGAACTTTAATTAGCTGGATGAGCTCTGGAGCTGAGCTGTGCTCCCTAGTCCCCAGCTGTGTGCTTCTCTGCTACTCTTTTACCTCTGGCTGGTAAAGAGGTGCCTCTGAAGGGTCACAAATCCTTTATTCTCCATTGAGTGCTGTGGGTAGGGGTGTGATAGCTTTCCTATGTTGACTCCTGCCTATCAGAAAAGGAGGGGAGGCTTCCAGCGATTGTCCAGGCAAAGCCTCATAAGGATATTAGCTGCTGTTCATAAGCTCTGCTTTGAATCAAAGCTAGTGGCTTAAAAACTGTAAAATACATTAAGAGATTGTTAGTCCTTTGAGATGTGTAGTCCCTGAGAAGTCTGTACAGAATTGTTGGCTAAAAAGGAATTTGTACAACTTCTCCTCCTTCACCACTTTTCTGGGTTCAAGACTTCAGAGAAATCATTCATTTACAGTCTGAGCTGTTCTGGATTTCTTCTCTATCTTTTTTGGAGGCGAGCAGACATAGGAACTTCATAATAAGTATTTAGCATACTAGAATGCAGTTTTCATTTAACATATATATTTCCTTAGGGTGCCTTTATACAAGGCTTGACATAAACTGTTAGCTGAGAAGGAGTGTCTGTTACAGCTTTCTGTATGATTTCTTGGAAGCTTCACTTCAAAGGAAGCCTCCCCAGTTGCATTTAGCATTTTTTGCATCTGTAATTGCAGCCACTTTTTGTACTTTCAGGGAACAGCAGGATCAGTCTGTAATAGATGATGATCTGTACAAAACATTTGGTAAGATATCTGGTCTGTAGTAATTATGTCTGCAGTGTGCATGCAGGGTTTGATTGGGTTTTGGCCAATGAAAATGAATAAAAAAATACTCTTGACAATGCCAGAATATTAATGACTAAGATACCGTAGTTGCTAATGATCTTAAAACTTGAATGAGTGAAGCAAGACACATGATCAGCAACATGTGGCAAGGCCTTAAGCAAGGAAACCACAAATTGGGAGTGAAGCAAGATGCAAAATCAGGTAGCCCCAAAACCCAGGGATCCAGTTCACTGAGATCTCACACGTCTTGTGTCAGTGGATTTTAATACACCTCTGATTCCCTGCCTGCCTGACTTCAGCCTGGGTGTTCTCAGGAGGAGCTGCTGCTTGGTCAGATTCCTCCTTCTGGTCGCCACCATCCCACACGCATAATTAGTGACTTATTTTGCTGCCTGTTTTTTGTCTTGGTGGTCATTACGTGAGGATGATGCAGTGTCCTAATGCAACAGAATTAGGAAATAATCTTCAGTAGGTTCAGGCAGGGCAGTTTACAAACGTAGGGGACCAAATAAGCACAAAGTTATCTGCAGATTGTATAGCTGATGTGCAGCTTGACTTCTAAAACCAGAAAAGCTCATGAAGGCCAGGTCATCAGGGGCAGATGTGTGAAGGGTTTATTGAAACTTCAATGGTAGAAAAAGGGAGTATATCTCAGGCTTACAGTTCTGAAGAGAGGAAGGTGAATGCTTTCGTCTTCCATGGGACGCTGTATCAGAAAGAACTGGATGAATGGCACATTTCAAACTAACGGTACTAAGGAAAGGGCAGAGGCTGGAAAATGCTTTTAATGAAAAATGTTTCTTTCCCCTTTTTTTTTTCTTGTTCAAATGTCTCTTCTGTAATTCCTGGATTATTCTAATCTTCCACACTTAGGATAGAGCTTTCATTCTTCATTTAGTACCCTGACAGGCAGGCTTAGCACAAATTTACAAAACACTCAGTGGTAGTGTGCATATATATGGGGAGGATGAGACTCTCCTGTTTAGTACAGGGCAGGATGCTGAAGAAAAGTACGAAGAGAAAGAGCCTGGAAAGTCTTGCTGTCTGAGTGATGTCTCTGCCCACTGGATTCTCAGGTTTTGCTCTCTCTCTTCCAGATGATGTCCCCATACGAACCTGGTTCCCAAAAGAGAACCTCTTCAGTTTTCAAACTGCTACTACAACTATGCAAGCGTAAGTGAAACTACTGCTGTAGCTTTTATTGTGTATCTTAAAGTTCACAGCCCACTCAAAGCTGTATCTGAGAGCCTGAAGCAATCGAGTTGTATGTTTGGCACTGTAATCCAGGGGTGAGAGAGAGAGAACCTTGTTTCTTATTAATTTCTTTTTTGCACTTATTAGTTCTCTTTCCTACTGCTCCCACTTGTTTGGTTTTACCTTCTTTAACTCCTTAGGCTACCCACCTCTTCTCTGCTTCCCTTATTTTCTCTGTGACACTGTGGCCTGTCCCTGGCTGCCTGTGCAGAGCATGGGTTGTGTGGGAGCACCAGCTGAGACCCTCCACCATTTGCTTCTGCTGCAGCCACTGCCCCAAGGGAACGTTATTCCAGGCTTGCCCTGCATCTGTCACTCCAGAGGAGTGCGTCTCTGTAGTATGAGATATAACCCTACAGCTTCTGCACTGGTCTCGTCGTTTGAAGAAGGTGTCAGTAAAATCTTTGCAAAGTGTGAACGGATCGGAGTTAGGAACAGCCTCTCCCTCCACACACCACGCAGGTTTTGGTGCCCCTGGTTGCTGTGCGTTGGGAGGAGGCAGTTCTCAAAGGACTGAAGAGAATAAGGGAAGCCTCATTTCCAAGCTGTACCCAGCTTGTCAGGAAATAGTGTCTTCCTGGTTTCAAGTATTTTGTACCTGGCTGGCAAGCCAAGGCAAGCAATGAGGGAAATGAGATACTGTTCTGTCTTTTAAGGCCCTTCTCCAGTCTTGTCACCTTTTTCCTGTGTCCTTCTTCCAATGTCTGTGTCACCTTCAGCTCTGCTGCTCTCTTTATTTCTCCTTGTCTAATCTGGTATCCTTTTTGTAATCTATTTCTCTGCCATTTCTTTTTTCCCTCCTACCTTTCCCTTCCCAAATCCTGAAAAGGGGCTGGTTGTTGATGTTGGGATAACCCAGACTGGATCAGACCTGTAAGGACTGATGCAGGGAGGGCTGGATCTGGTGCTGGGGAGAGGGGTGGCTGCTGAGATATTGGAAGGGATCTGCATCCCCCAGAAAAAATGCTTATCTTCATGCCTTTTCCCTCCAGCTCAGCTGGAGGTGTGACCCACCCTCCCGGCATGGGGAACCGCACAGGGGAGGCATTTGCCTGGTGCCAGTCTGCAGGATCTGATGTATGGTGGTGGGGTGCTAATCCCACCCCGACAGTGGGAGTGAGGAGTCTCCATGGGCTTCTGCTCTCTCTGTATTGCCCTAGCGCTGCTTCTCACAGCTGACCTCTATGTCCTTCTGCCTCCTCTTCAGGGATTTTAAGTCCGGTGGCACCCCAGCTGGTTAACACTCCTGGGCACCAGGGTGACAGGGTCTGTGGGCAGACCAAGGGCAATTTGACAGATGCTTCGCTCTTCAGAAATGTTGGCTGGTAACAGTGAATGGTATTTTACAGTTCTGATCTGACACACCAAACCATGCACAAAATCAAATCCTTTGCCTTTGGGCAGATCCTTTGCTATCTGAAGTCATCTTTGCTGTGCATAAGGTTTGTTGCAGGATGGTTGCAGGGCTTACAAGGCTTGGAGCTGTTGGAGGCCAAAGTGAGGTTGGCTTGGGGAATGGTGCCCTAAGGAAACCCTTGAGGAGCACAGCTCCCGTGTTTAACATAGCTCCCTGATTAACGTTTCTGGAGATTCTGTGCTGCCTCTAGAAATGGCACAGAAACATCTCCAAAAGTTCGGGGCCCTTCCCTAAGCTGGTTGGAATGGCTCCCCCAGGTGCCCTTGTCCTCCTGGCCTCTGCTTTAGTGTTTTTCAGCCCACCGTGCTTGCTTCCTTCATAGACCAGACAACATGAACTGACTTCACAAGTCTTTGTCACTGTGGGGGAAGGTCTCCCTGCTCCAGAAGCCCATGATGCTGAGCTCGCATCGTAGCCTGACGGGCCACATTCAGCTGTCAGTTGTACATCTCTATGTTCTCTGGGTCTATGCAGAGCTTAATTTGCATACAAGCCACATGCCAACGCTGCCTCAGGGAGGATTTAGCTTGGTCAAGTAGGAGTCTCACCACTGAGATATGTTTAATTTAAGAAGCAATTTCCTTCCACCTAACAAGAAATATTCCTTCTGGAGTGAGAATTCCCTCAGAACGCTGGCCAGGGCTGAGCACTAATGAATTCCTCTTCTCTTTCTTTTTCCCTGCATCTCCTGGAATCTCTAGCATCTCGTAAGTATAGTCTTCATTTTTTAATTTCCTTGTCTATTGGTGTCCTGGATAAACTCTCCTCTCCTCTCCTCTCCTCTCCTCTCCTCTCCTCTCCTCTCCTC
>WAAD01028341.1:155259-184108 GCA_013389945.1 Fregata magnificens
CCTCTCCTCATATTCACTTGTGCTTTTCCTATGCTAGGGCTGTTTGTCAGCTGGCAACAGGTTAGATGGCTGCACCTGGTAGGTCTACATGGATCACACTGCAACCATCCTCATCTTCGAAATGGAGACTACAGTTGCTAGCGTGCTTTTGTCCCTCTTGATCCTGGTGTACAGAGGTTTTGTGTCTGCAGTCTCCTAGGTCCATTCCTCTGTAGCAGGGATGATGGCTGCTTGCCCCCATTCTCTGGGCTGTGCTGTGCCCACTCTTATGTTTGCTTTAGGAACAACTGCTTGTCCAGCCACCTATCCTAGGGAGTGAGGACTTTTGGTTTGGTCTTTTGCCTGGCCCCTGACTCGCACGCAGTCCTGCAAGGACTGGCTGTCTTCTTCGGTCGGCCTAATCTCTCTCTGTTGTCTGGTGAGAGCTTTCCTGTCTGTGTTTCATGTCCTCTCCAGTTCAAAGCTGTGTAGTTGGTTAATGGCTTAAAATGGTTTCCCAGGGCGTTCAGGGGCTACGCAGAGAGGAAGAGACGGAAACGAGAGAATGATTCTGCAGCTGTTATACAGAGGTAGGGCCCGTTTTCTCCCATAGCCATAACCTTGCCTGGTGTTGCATGGGCCCTTCGGGTGTCATTAGTGACGCTTGATGAAGTTGAACGTGGTTGTCCCTGTCTGTGTTGCTGTTTGTAGGGACACTAGCAGTGGCTGTGTTGGAGGTGAATGATGCTGCAGTGCTCAAGATAGCTAGTCTCCATCTTCTTAAAGGAACACTGTCAAGTTTCTTTTAAGCTTCCAAATATAATATACAGGATCTGTGTCTCAGGCAGAAAAATATATAATATCTATAAAAAAAATTAAAGATGCAATTTCCCCAGCCCTCTCCCATATATTTGGAATTTGTTTGAGGTTAACTGAATACTTTTATGTGTTGTTGCTGCATCTACAAATGCATCTCAGAAATCTGAGACCTAGGCAAAATTAATATCTCTAGTGACCAGCAGTCTATTTTTTAAATATTTTTTTAAAGAACAGAAAGGAAAGAAAAGGGGATAGGAACTGATTCCTTGTCCAGGTATTACAGAAGGGTCCTGGTTTCCCTCTGCTGGCTTCACAGGGCACATCACTTAGCCACTGTTTTGATCAGAACTGTTCTGGTTTTTTAAATGTGCCAAAGCTCGTGCATTTTGGCAGCCTGCTAAGAAGGATAACACAGCATTTATGTGATTGGTTAAAAACTGCCATGATCCCTTCAACACTATTCAAAACAAAGTGGGAGAAAAACATCAGGTTTTCTTAACTGGGAAATTGCCAGGAAGATTTTTTTTTTCTTTTAGCAACTTAAGGTGGTGGGTTTTTTCATCGATAATGAAGAGAAATAAGAATCAAAACTAAAGATGCAGTGAATAAATAGACAGTGTATCTTTAAAAAGAAAGAGATTTCTCAGAATTTTTTAGACAGAGGCGAGCATTAGAAAATGGCTTGTTCACATGGCTTGCAAATACAGGAGTAGGAGTCATGTACGTCGGTGATGCTGTGTAGTCAGGATAGAGGACGGAGTCACGTCATCCATGTGTTGAGTGGTCAGCATGTCCCTTCACCTCCTCTGGACACTGAAGGTCTAGGCAGGATTGTACAGTGGGAGCCCATCTGCATTTATCTCATGATGAAGAGGAGACAGGATAGCAATGCTGGGCTTTTGGCTGTACCATGCAAGCAGACCCTGGCCAGCTGTGAGGATCGCCTGACAGTTAGTGTTCAGCTCTCTTCTCCAGTGAGTGAGAAGGACCCCAGCCCTACCGCAGTTTTGGATGCTCGTTCACGGCCTCAGGTGTTGCGGAAGTTCAGCTGTTATTGCACAGCCCCTTCAGTGCTTGGCCCTGTGTGTCTAGTGCACAGGGAGGCTGGTTTGTGTAGCATGGCACACGATGGGTGTTGCCTCAAGAATGAGTGATGCCCAGTGGTTTGCTGAACCTTGTGACTGCTGCAAGGAGGAGCTGGGGAGGAGAACGTGAGAGGTGCTGTTGGGAGTTTTGCAGAGCATTGATGTACGTCAGTAATTCTGTCGTTGACCTCTGTTCGGGTAATGAAAAGGCTTCTCTGCAGAGTGTGAATGAACTGCTGCAGGCAGAGCTGCAGAGTGTGTGGAGTGGGGCTGCTGTGTCTTGGAGACCCTTTGGCTGGGATGGATACCATGGAGGTGGCGTAGTGTCATGCAGACCACGTGGCAAGCTGGAGCCTGTCAGGAGGAGGACTGTTCAGGAAAGGGAGTAATAAGGAGATTTTATCACTGTAACTTGAGGGATGCTTGTTGAATTTTGATGGGTGAAGAGATCTCGCTAGTGATCAAATAACACTGGTGTTTGTGGATGCAATCACAGGAGCCAGGCAGGAAGACTGGGCAGGTTTATGTAGCCCTGCTGCTCACAGAGCAGATTGCAGCTCCCCCAGGGGTGCTGTGCCAGTCCTTTCATGCTAACATGCAAGCACAGAGTGGCCTGAGGACCAATATAGCTGCAAAAAGCCCTCAGAAGGATCTAGATGGCCATAGTATGTCTATATTAAGAGGCAGTCCCAGGCTCGCACCTCCTTTCCAAAGTGCTTTTTTTCTAGAAGAGCTGAGGAGGAAAAAAAGGCCTTTGTCCCATTCTCCGAGCATTTAGTGTGATGGTTAACCCTGAGCAGCTGAATTCTCCCTGGAGCGGCTCTCAGCAGTATTTGGGAGATGTATCTAGACAGCTGCCCTCAACCCGCACTCATGGAAGAGACTAAGCTGCCTAGGCAGCTGGGAGTATCACTCTTCTATGGCAAAGACTGCTTTACCCTCCTTCCCCCCCCAGGGTCTGAAGAAGCTCCTCTGCAGAGAAGACAACTGAGCATTTAACAGAAAAATTGATTTTACTCCAAAATGCCAAAAGCCCAAAGAATGTAACAGTGGCCTTGGCAATTAACACTGGTGCTCAGTGTCTGGTATGACCTCACTCTCAGTGTCTAGTATGATCTTGGTCTTGCAGTGGACCATTTCAATCTGATGAGTTACAACATATGTATAAGACCTTTCTGTGTAAAGAACAACCCTGGTTCCCTTAAAATACTGTATTTATTTGGATTTGAATCGAATGCACAGTAAGACAGCCCATGTTATCAGTCATCACATGCCCCAGAAGGCTTCGTACATAGAGCTGGTTCAGCATGCGTTAGTGAAGCAAATTATTCTAGTTATTTATCTAAAGGGGGAAGTTGTCTGATCAACAGCAGTGAATCTTCATGGACCCAAGTAGAGCTAAAATAAAGCTTTGTGAAAGAACATTAATAGCCCAAGTGCAGATGGAAATTTGTCATGGAATAATGTTGCTCCCAGCTTCACTACCCAGCTGCTAGTTTTCCTTCTTGAGTTGCTGAATTTGGATCCTGATGACAACATGAGATCCAAGGCCAAAGGGGGAGGACAGTGCAGAAGGTGGCGTGGGTTAAGTGCTCTCCCTCCCACAAGGGCCGTGTTTGGGTTGATGTCTCTGTATCAGAGTAGTTGTATCTGACTTGCTCTGAACAACTTGATGTTGATCCTGGAAGTGTCTTCTAGTCAAATTAGTTTGCTAAAGCATCTGCATGGTTGTAACATGTCCTTACTCATCCCACTAACTTGTGTGTGAGCCAGATGACTTGTCATTTTACCTCTTTCACCAGCGGTAGGCTCTGTTGCTTGATGTCTGCAGTGTATGTTGGTGGGGCAGGAGGGAGTCTAGGAAGGCTCCCCCACTCCATGCAGGCCGCTGGTACACGGGCTCACTGACATCCTTGGGGGCCATGGGGGCTGCAGGGCAGGGTGAAGTCATCCTAAGTAGAGTACACAGAGGAGTGACACTTGTCTTGCTATTCCACCTGCTGCTTCTTCCCTGTGTCTCTTCTGGTGTCCTGTTTGGTTCCTGTCCTGTTTGGTTCCCGTCTAGGTGAGTGATGAGAAACTAAGGGAAACAGGTCCCTTGCACTCGTGGGGCTGGACGAAGAGTCCCTTTGCCGTGGTCTCTCAGGAGTGGCCAGCACGGTCTGTTTTACACAGACCTGACTAGGGAGTGTAACTGCTCCCCGAAGCTTCCCCTCTGGTGGACTTTCCTCTGGAGCTGTGTACTCTGCAGTCTCACTGAACTCTGCCTGTGAGTCCTGGGCAGGGAAGCACATGGTTAGGCAGGCAGCATTAGCAGAGAGCAGGCCCGTGGGGACAGCCAGCCTTGCTGAACAGTGCTATCCGAGAAGTAAGAAGCTGCTTCAGTCTTTCCCAGCTCTTTGCCCTGGAGAGCAGTACAGGCTGCATGGTTGCTAACAGCACGGGTGGGATTTTAGCAGCTGCTGTGAATGTGTTTGGGAATGAGCACAGCCATGAGCATGGTGTGTGCATGCTGCCTAGCAGGGCAGAGCCTGGGCACCCCACTTCCCTGCTGAAGCATGTGTGGGAGAAAGGAGAGAGGGGAGCAGTTACTGCTGCTTACCAGGAGAAGAGGGAGCATTGCCAGCATGGGCAGTAGCAGTGTCTTCAGCAAAGTTACAGCACAGGTACCTTAGTCACAGGAAAATGAAAGCAGGCCATGAGAAGGGGACTGCCACATGGACCTCACTTGCCCTCTACCACCAGCCCAGGGAGTTCAGAAGAAACAGCCACACTCTTGACAAACATAACCGTCCCCAGCACTGAGTAGGTGCAGGCTGGGAACCTGGTCTCCAGCTTTTGAATGCCCAGAAGGAAATATGCTGTCTTCCCAATTTTTTTTTTTTCCTCCCAGTTTTTTCAGTCCTGCTGGGCCCAGGTATTGCTTCATATTACCTTTCTCAGAGGTTTTGTTTGGCCTTTCTTTCAGGAATTTTCGGAAGCACCTCCGCATGGTGGGGAGCCGAAGGGTTAAAGCACAAAGTAAGTGAACACCTGAAAGATGTGGCTGTGAGGAGTTGGGGTTTGTGTCGGTGGGACACGGGGAACCCTACGTTGTGCACAGATGCAGGTAGAAAGGACTTAGCATTGGGCTGGAGAAAGGATTTGACCTGCTGATGCCATTTTACTCTACAAAAAAGAATGCCAGGTTGTTGCAAGTCTCCAGGACACACAGATGTCTGCAAGCAGCCTGTAAGCTATTTCTGAGGACCCTCTGCCTTGGCCACGGGAGACCTTTGTGGCCTCAGTGCAAGGAGCAGAAGGAGAGCTGCAGTGTCCTTGTCCCAGATGCGTGTGGTTTTCAGTGGTTGCCAGCATAGGCACTTGTGAGGAGGACCAGAGCTGAGAGTTCAGCAGAGCTGGCGAGGGCTGCCTGGCCTCTTACTGAAGCTGCAGACCAGCTGTGGCTCCCTGGGGACAGTCGGTGCTTCACGTGCCACGCAAACTGGCGGCTTTCTCTTTTCTCCTTCCCTGTCCCACTGCCATCTCCGCAGCAGGACCTCGTGGGAAGTTGTCTGGTGGGAGCTGAGAGGACGGTGGAAGAGAGAAAGAAGAGGAACAGGGAAGAGATTGGAGCAAGAGGGAAATAAGGGAGTGTTATACCTAACTGAGGAAGAAATCACCATTTAGGCCTGGGAAACGGCAGTTCCCTCTCCCTGAGGAAGGCAACACTCCTCCATAACTCAGTTGGGGCAGCTCCCTTATTGCTGTGAAATGGGCTGAGAATGGTATAACCGGCTCCTGAGAGCTGAGGATTGCTCCAGAAGAGGAAACAGATTGTTCTTCCCACCCCCTGGCCAGGCATCGTGTACAGACTGCCCACAGCAAAGCGTTCCTGAGTTCAATTTGCATTCTTTCCTCTCCTTTCTCATATGCTGTGGGAAGTGAACAGCAAACAGCATTGCCCTTTAAAGTGTCTTTATTGGCATCTGAGTTAGCACTGCCTGAAACGAAGAGGGCTCACCTCCCCCTAGAGCTGTCTGGAAGTTCAGGCATGCCTCTCTGCCTTGGTAACTCTCGGGTCATGTTTTCAAAGCTTTCTTCGTGTGCACAATAGCTAAATGCCTGGTTTTAAATGAAAGCTGAGGATGGAGATCACCTGAAGAACTTCCTGTGTGATTTGTCTCCCTGGACACCCACACTTGGACACACTGCGGCAGAGGACAGGCTGCTTCTCAGCTCTTGTAATGCAGATCTGCAGTGAATTCCTGTGCTGCTGACATGAGATGCTGTTACTAGATATGCTGCAGCAAACTTGCTCTGTCTGCAACCAGAAATAGGTATTAGTGGCTATAAGTGGCTGTTAATCTAGCTGTAATGGCTCTCACATGGGCTTGCCAAGTCAGACATTGTGGTTGGCAGCTCCCAGGAATTTGCCTGTGGTGCAGCCAGCTGGGCCAAGCTCCCTGGATTCTGCTTGGGAAATGCCAGTACAAACAATATAATGCCTTTTGTGGGGGAAAAGAAATAAAAAAAAAAAGTGGGGGTGTGTGCTCACAAGAGTGCAGGCGAGCAAAAACTGAAGGATTTCTTCTTTTGGAACAAACTTTAGAAAGCATGAGCTTTCCAGAGGCGCCCCTCTGTTTGATCCAGCTGTGACTGGGATGTCACTAGAACATGAAGAGAGTGCCTGCCCAAAAACAGATGTGAAGGGAGAACTGACTGGAGAACTACTGCCTTCTTCTGGTCATGTATGTGTTGAGTACATCTTCCTGTGAGGCCTTTGAGTCAGAGCATTTACAATGGGACACTGGAATAGCTTTGATTAAATTGAGGTTTGAGCAGTGTGCATTTAAGGAGAAACCATCAAGTGTCCTGCTTTTTCTGTGTTCCATACCCCATAATGGTCCTGCTCAGAAAGCAGGCAATTTGTCTTCTGCTGTCTAGAAGATAGACCCTTGTTTGCTGTGTGGAAAGGACTCACATTTGGCAAGTGGAAGAACAAGCACAGGGGAGTCCGTGATGTGTAGCTTTGGTGGATATCTACTGGATGTTTTGTTTTGCTGGCAGCAACAGAGGTGGCTTTGGAGTCTGTTAATGTCATGCTTTGGTTTTATCCTAGCATTTGCCGAACGGCGTGAGAGGAGCTTCAGCAGGTCCTGGAGTGACCCGACTCCCATCAAAGCTGATTCCTTCCATGACTCTCGAGAAAGTGAGTTCTGAGTCCTTTGAGCTTCCTCCTGGGGCCAAACCCTCCAGCTGAGGTGTTGAGTGGAGTCCCACTGGAGTAACTCCTCTGTGCCCTTTTGTCCCATCTGTGATCCTTTTAGTTTCATGAGATCTCCAGGTATATGCACCTGTTCGTCTGTGTGTACCTATATTTATTTGTAGAGCACCATGCATCTAACCTCATGTTATTGTGCAGTTGCCAAAGGATAGCCAGTGGTACAGCTCTCTTACAGCCCTCTGTTCCCATCATCCCTTATTCACTTGGGACCAAAACAACTTACCTGGAAGCACACCAGTCCAAGGCTACGTTCACCATAGTGGGGCTAACCTGCCTGGCTTCCCGTGCAAGAGCCCCTTCTGAGCTCTTTCCTAGGCTAGAATAGCTCAAGAGCACAGCTGCAGCGCTCCATGAGATGTAGCTCTGATTTCCTGGCCGTGCTGGCTGCACAGATGATAGTTTAGGGCAATCTGATCTTCGTTTGGGCTGCCAGGAATTCCTCTGGGAATCCCCAGTAATGCTGTGATGTTCTTCTTGTGGGGACTGAGATGCTGTTGTGTTAATTTGCAGGAGGAAATGCCAGCATCTTCCCACTGTCTTTTTATAAGGGGAATGGCTGTTTTACCCAGATTTTACTGAAATCCTGTAGGCAAGGGACTTGGTGGATATGAGTTTGCCCATGTTGAAATGGGTTGTATTGTAAATGAATTTCACTAATGAAATGAACTGACCTACCAGGTAAGCATGAGATCCAGCCCTCCTAGCTGTAGAAGACACCGTACCAGGTTGTAGGGGGACATGTATGAAAGGCCAGGTTCAAAACATGACCCGATTGTTCCTTTGCAGTCTGATTCCTCCCCGCTCCCTCAGCTAACTCAGAGGCGAATGGAAAAGACATGGTTCAGACAGGCTCCAGGCACTGCCCAGTGACACTTGGACATCCCAAAAGGCACAAATAGAGGCATCTCGGTTCTCTTTCCTCAGTCCCTGGCTTCAGGGAACCATCTCTATTTTTAACCTTTAATGGTCAATTATATTCCTTCCAGATATTTTTTTTCCCCAGGAGGCATTGAAGGCCAACAGGTAAGGTCAATTTGGAGAGCAAATTCAAGTATACTGTTGCGATACTACTGTGTTTGCTGCGGCTGTCCTCACGCTCTGGGACTTCTCTGCCAGGATCAGTTTGACCAAGAAGGCAGAGTTTCTTTATAGTCACTCAGAAGATGTATTCAGAGCAGGAATTATTACAAGGAGACCAGCTTTGAAGTCTTTGGACTTTTACTCATCAACTTGGCAATGTTAAAGCGTAGAGAGTCTGTCTGCGTTCTGTCTCCTTCTCCATTTCTGAAATGACAGGGTGACTGTTGTGAATTAGCATTTGAAAGCTAAACGTGGTGACTGTGAGAGTGGTGAAGAGTTACGTGCTATGTGGTATTGGGCTCTGTGTGTGCACTCTTCATTCGTTAAGTGTTTGTCTGTTTAGAGACGCCAGCCCCGAAGTGTGGTGTCTGTTGCTCTGTGGAAGAAAGGAGGGCACAAGTCTCATGGCTTGTGGTACCTCTTACAAGGTAGCTGCCAGACAGGATCGAGTGGGGAAGACAAGCTGTTCTGCCCTTGTAATGCACACTGTGTTCTGGCAGGCCATGATCTTCAGGATTCCTGCGGCACGTTGGATGGCGACTTTGACTTGAACTGGGAAGCGGAAAAGGAACTTGAAGCCATGGCATGTGACGGAGAAGACTTTATTCCACCAAAAATAATGGTGAGGGTTTCCAACTCAGCTACCTGTATCTACTCAGGCTCTGTCTGTCCTTTCAGAGCTGCTAAGTTTAGGATCTTCATGGAAAGAGGCAAGTCTTTTGTATAGGCAACTCTTCAGGCGTCTATGAGGGTCACTCAGAGATCAGCCAAGACATGATATGGTATTCAGCATCTGTTATTGCTGGGGATAATGTGTTGAAAGAAAACTAGCAGTGGAAGGACCTGTGGTCCAACCCCAAATCAGAGCAGGGCTGTCACCAGCACTGAATCGAGTTAGCCTGGGTCTTGATAACCCTGACAATAGAGACTGGAGTCCCCCGTCCCAGCAGTCCCTCCCTCTTGTTATTTGCCTGAATTGCTTTGGAGCCGTATATCATCCCTTGAGATGCTTTCTGCTCTTTCATTATCCCCTGAGCTCCCCCTGCTCTGCTCTGTGGGGTTTGGCAGACAGGACCAGGTTCTGACACATCCCTTCTTTGGCCACATGTACAAGTACTCAGGCAAAATGGGGTCTCAAGCTTCCAGCTTGTTCTCAGGGCAGCATTGCCAGTCCAGCACTGCAGTACTGTGTTTGAACAGGTCCTGCTAAGACTTGGGAAGAGTGAAGGACATGGAGGCAGTCTGCTTTTATATGTCTTCCCAGGCTGTCTGTGCAGACTCAGCCCTAAAGCACCCTCAGGGCAAAGTTACCAGGTGAGACCCAAACACTAGGAACCAAACACTTGGGTTTGTTCAGCCCTTGACACCTCCAGTGTGTCTCCCCAGGTGGTGTATGTGATGATTGTCCATCCCTGGACTCTGTATGTTGTGCCTCTTCAGAAACTTTACACTAACTCCCATGTGGCCGAAGCAGTGATGTGCTGCCTGCCAGGAGGGAGGGCTTTGAAGCCAGCCCAAGCTGGAACCCAGGCTGCACTTACAAGTCCACCAGAACTGCTGCCTGCTCCACTCTCACAGCGATGAACAGAGGTGCCTGAAATTACAGTACAGTCAAATTGCCCATGTTCCCGTAGTCCTTTGGCTTGTGCTGATGGCAGGCCCATCCTCTGGGGCTGTGGTGCTGATGGAGCCAGCTGAAGCTTCAGCCAGAGTTGCCAGGCAACCTGCATCTGCCTGACATCCTACGGCTGTGTGCCTACCTGTGCCTGATGCCGTTTCATCCCATGGCTGGCTGCTGTTCAGGCATGCAGCCATCCCACCACCATCCAGCTACGCTTGCCAGTTTGAACAATCCTCTGCAGCCAGAAGCACAGACCCTTACACAGAGGAAGGCTGTACAGAAGTGATCTTTACTGGGATACAGCCATTCGTGGTGATGCACAAGCTTCTTCATCCTCTGTGCACATCAGTCTCCCCTTTACAATCTCAGACCCAGTCCTGCCTTTTAGGCAGAGCTGTGTGCTCATTTGTTGGGGGTCAAGGAGACTGTGGCACATGGGGGTATTTGGCAGGCCTTTGGGTGCTCTGTAGTGGACTTCGCGGGCCTTCCACAGGGATGCAGATAGGCTGAATTAGCTGCTAGTTTGGGTAACACCTGAGAGCAGCTGAAGAGGGCACTGCTATCATGGCCTTTGTGCTTCTGTCCAGACTCTACTGGCTTCTCCTCATGCTGTTGCACTTCTTTTTTCCCCCTCCAGCTCATTTCTTCCAAGGTGCCCAAAGCAGAGTATGTCCCGACAATTATCCGCAGGGACGATCCCTCTATCATCCCCATTCTCTACGTAAGTATACCACTTCTGCCGTGTCTGGATGTGGGGGAGCAGGCTTCATACAGAGACTTACTTTTTTTTTTTTTGTCCCTATCCCGAGTTCCTGTTATGGTGATTCTGAAACACTGATGTGATTTGGAAAAGCTGTCAGGAAAGGGCTGGGGGTGTGCTGAACCCAGATTTGGGGTCAGGGGTAGCTTTCTGGGGACTCAGGTCTAGGTGGAAGAGTAAGGTGGAGTTAAAATTGCACATGTGGGCTGCCAGACTATGCAGGCACAGCCAGGCAGCATGGGAAGATTAACAAGGGAAGGCAGGGCAGGCCTGACCACACAAGCAGAGCTGTGTGTTGCCAGGCTTAGGGCTCCTCCTTATGCTCATCCTTAGGATGAGCAGGACCTCAGAGCTCTGCAGTAGACCGTGAACGCCATCACCCTATGTACAGCGCTGCATCCCTGTCAGTCACGAATTTAACCTTGATTTTTCACTAGGAGTCCTGCCTGAGCAGGTGTCTGAAACACCAGCAAGGAGTCATGGGTCTCTCTTTCCTAATCACTTTATATTCACTTCATTTGAAAGGGAAGGGTTGGGCTCACAGCCCAGAAAACTCAAGTCTCCATGTGCAGCAGGCAGTGCTGCTGGGGGTTTAGCTTTGCTGCCTCTTTCTTCCTTTGAGAGTTGTACGGTTGTCCTGATGACCCTGCTACGCCAGAAGCAGATGTGTTGGGAGCGTGGCTGTTTGTTAGCCAGCTTGGACACGTGTAAAGCCAGCAGCTGGCTACAAAACATGGGCCAAGAGGCAAATAAGCATTGCTGATTCTGACTACATCTGATGGTACATGCTTTGGACTTGTCTGCAGGATTCATCTTCAAGCCTTTGGATGGACTTGGTCTTCATGGACCATCCAGTCTTCAGCTTCTTTGCTGACACGTGTTTTAGGGTGATAATTGCAGTGATGTGACTTAGAAGTCATCAGTTGGTATAATTGTGCTCTTAGAGCATGTGTTTGCCTGGGAATGGGATTGTGTGCAATATTAGAGACTATAATAATGTCATGAGAGCTGGTGTAGTGACAGTGAACCTTGATATGTCTTCTCTCTTGGTTTCCAGGACCATGAACATGCCACCTTTGATGATATCCTAGGTATGTGAGTGTTATTTCCTTTTTCTTAACTCCTGCCTGTTGCAAATGTAACTGATCGATATGTTACAGTCACTCTGCTGCCCTGTGCCTCAGCTGCCACTCATGAAGGTGTTTTTATCATCCCAGTGACACCTGACAGTCAGTCAGCTGCCGTTGGATGTGCTGCAGTAATAAAACTTCACTTCTGTAGCCCATTTTCTATGCCAAGCTCCTGGTTTATGAAAGGGAAGCTGAGGCACAGGGCAGCAAACATACCTGTTCATTGTACCCTTGTAGGTGAGTAGGAGCATTAACAGAGGGTCAGGGCAGCTGGGTCTGGTACAGTGCTGTGGTCACTATAGAGCAGTGTCTGGTGCTGTACCGTACCTTCTCTGCCCTGTTATATGCTGAGGTTTCCTGCTTTCCACAGCATGAAAGCAAAGGGTTTGCTGTGACATCAGTGGGAATGTAGGTGCTGAGCACCTCTCACAGCTCAGCCTCCTGCCTTCAGGACTAAAGTGAGAAGAAATAAGATTAATTTTTAAGTTCTTCCATGGTTCATCTTTTCCAACATGTTTTTTGCAGAGGAAATAGAGAAGAAGCTTAACATTTATCGGAAGGGCTGCAAAATCTGGAAGATGCTGATATTTTGCCAGGTACCTGAAAGTTGTTAAGCGCTCGGGTGGTTTGTTACAAATTTATCTTTTTCTACAGGGAAAATTACATAGAGGAACCAATACTCCAAAGTCAGGTTCTGTTAAAGTAACTGCATGTGTACGGCTTTCACTTCTCATTTCCCCAGAAAGTGAGCAGTCTCAAGTTGCTGTGACAGCAGGAAATAAAATCTGATTTAGTGTGGCCAACTCCAGAGCTGGGCTGCTTCTCAGCTGCTTTCAAGGAAACCCAGGCAAACCAGCATTAAGCACAGATCTCAAAAGGAGGATTTTGGAGAAAGGAACAAGCATTTGCAAAGTGATGGTTATAGTTTTCATACAACTTCAGTATGTCAGTGACAGTGGTGGGTGTTGTGGATCAGACTGACAGATGGCCCAGCTCGGAGCTGGAGGCCAGCGTACACGGGAGAGGGGTCAGGGTACAGGCTTGCCAAGCTGTGTGCGAGACAGATTTAGGCCCTGCTGGATCTGGGGCTTGCCGGGGATTTCCTTCCCAAGTCTCTTGTTCCTCAGGGTGGTCAGCTTTGGACTTCCCTAGCAGCTGTGCAAGGAACCTTGAAATGAGAAGTTAGGAAGGTAACCTAACTTGAACTCCCTCCCATGTGCCTAATGCTGCAAAATAGCAGGGTTTGTAGCACACTGGCCTGGAGATTGCCGCTCTTAATCTTCCTGATGTTGTGCTCAATCTTCTTGTGCCTGCTACTGCTGAAGTCCAGTTCTTCTACAGTGACATCTTGCCTGCTTATCCCTGCTTTGCTCAGCTTCTCATCTGCCTACCACGGCAAGTCCCCTAGCAACCCCAAAAGAAAGGGACTTTCTTGTCTTCCCTATTACTCTCCAGCCACCCACAATGAAGATTTTTGTCTATTATTGTGCTTTTCTGGAGTGAGGTGGGCATGTAACAGTAAAAACTGGAGAATCCAACCCCCAACATACTCCCCATATGTGAATATTTCCTGAGCACGTGCCTGCGGTGTCTGCTATGGAGGTTGTAGCAGCCGTGCCAGCCTGGCGTGTCTGCTCTGCTCCCTTGTGGCACTTCTGGGTATGGTCACGCAGGACAAGAAACATATCCAGGGTTTGTTTCTTCGGGGCCTGTGCAAAGTGGTTTGCATTTGTCTGTCTCTCTCTTGCAGGGAGGTCCCGGTCACTTATACTTGTTAAAGAACAAAGTTGCCACTTTTGCCAAAGTGGAGAAGGAGGAAGATATGATCCTGTGAGTGGCTGCGTTATGTTATGGACTTGCGTAGCATTTTTCTGCTGGGTTTGCTCAATGTTTGTAGCACGTGGCCGAGAAGGAGAGGTGGAGGGAGCTGGGTGGCTTGGTCAGGGGAAGAGGAGGCTAAGGGGGGACCTAATAGCAGCTTACAGCTCCTTCAGGGGGAGTTGCGAAGATGACAGAGCTGAGGTCATCCCTGGAGTGGTGCAGCCCTGCGACAGGTCACCATAAGATTTATGCTTTTATCTGCTGTTTAGTGTCTGTCTGGACAAGAGACTATCAAAAGAAGAAAAAACAATGTTTCCTCTCCTAACAAAGGCTTTGTTGACCAGAAACCAGAACATGTACCTCGTGCCTCTGTTGCTCAGAAGTGGCTGAGATAGCATTTCCAAGCAGGCGACTAGTGGCAGAAATCCAAACCGTTCCCCCCACAGCTGTCTCCAGTAACTGCCCTCCTAACTGCAGGGGGAAATGGAATTTGTCTCTGCAAAGCCTGCTCTAAGTCCAGCACATTACTGAGGAGGGTTTTCACTAACATGCCAGCCTGTCAGCTGGGGTTGCTAAGGCAATTTTGCTTCTCCTTGCAGAGAGTTAAGCTTTGCCTGTTTTGCTGCCTGCTCGCTTGTGCTGGCTCAAACTTACTTGGCTAACAGTGCTTCGTTGTGGGGGAGAGGATGTATACCAACCTGTTCCTACACAACTTTTTGTTGGCATGAGAACTGAGTATTAAAATCAACATCTGGTCAGCGCTCTCATGCTCTGGCACAAACACTGTCAATAAAATTCTAAGGCACATGTGCACGTACACGCTTCTGAACGCCTTCCAGGCATAGCTGGTCCGAAGCTGGTAATTCAGGAACCTTCAGAAAGCTGTGAATACGCAGCTGAAAACTTGGATGCTTGGAAGTGAATGTCTCCATCCAACCTGTACATGCCTGGGAGGGAGTCCTGAGAAAAGCTCACGCTGCAATCTGATCACAGACCCCACAGAGGAACTGCTGGGCTGCTCTAACCCACTGCACGGGGGAGGCGATTGTATTTCATGTCTCTTAGGCACAGTCTGCCTGGTCAGTTAGTCACAAAATGTAAAGTGGGTCTGACTGGTGAGCAGCACCAAGCACTGGCTAACATGGAACAGCCTGGTTTGGTGTTGTCTCTCTAGCTGTGTAGAAGAACAACCCCTCCAGCTGTTCTCTGCTGATTTCATGCCCTGGAAATGAACCAGTGCACTGATAACACTCATATTTAGAAAGGGCAATTGTTGATAGAAATGGGAGAGAGGAAGTTGGAGGGAACTGCTACAGAAAGAGGATGCTTAGTAAAACCGTCAGTCTCAAAGCACTCCTGGTGGACTTTGCTCCCTGCTCTTCGCCTTGGAGCTTCCTTGGCTCGATGGGCTGCTCCTCCTTCTCTACCACATGACCCAGACCTGCTCCTCAGGCCCTTGCTCTGCCCTTGCTCTTCCTTGTCTAAGAACCAATGGCTCTTCCTGAGCAGCTTGTTCCTCAGGCTACAAGCCTCAGGCCCCTTCTGAGCAGTGTGTGCACACAAATCCTTGTGATTACTCATGCATATGAGGAGATAGATTTTGTTTGTTTGTTTGTTTTAAATTATGTATTCTGTTTTTTCCTGTTTCTTCCAGCTTCTGGAAGAGGTTGAGCCGGCTGATGAGTAAAGTCAATCCTGAACCAAATATCATTCACATCATGGGCTGCTATGTTCTTGGAAACCCCAATGGGGAGAAGGTAAGAGCTTCCTGGGTCGCCTCTCTGGGAATGTCTGCTGACTAGCACCAAGCCCAGGGAGTCAACAGTCACACTGTGAAATCTAAACCTTCCTCTTTTGCTGTGTGGAAACATGCTGCCATCCTGTCCCGTGAGTGGCTGTGAATGGGTGAACCACCCTATGGACTGTGCCTTCCCAGAGGGCAGGGGAGGAATGATAAGTGACGTGCAGGAAGGGACAGATACTGAAGCCTTTGAGGGGAATAGTCATTCAAAGCACTTCATTTACTGATGAGCTAGAGGACATTTAAAGGACAGGTAGTGGAAGGTTTTTTAGAGGTAGGGAACAAGGATGGGCAGTTCTGGGTGTCCTAAAGCTCATCTTTGTTTTCAGCTGCTAACTCTTGATACGTTTTCCTTTCAGCTATTTCAGAATCTGAAAAACTTAATGAATCCTTATAGGGTTGCCTTTGAGTCTCCACTTGAACTATCAGCTCAAGGTAATTTACTTTCTGTACAAAGACACGTCTTCTTGATCAGCCTGCCTCTTTCAGTGGGCATCTTCATGAAAAAGCAATTTTGAGCTCCCTTAAGCCCTGCCATGGTCATCCTTTTGCTTGTAACCACCTTGTGTAGTTCACTTGCTGAACCTGGGCTTTCCCTTGCAATTCTTCCGTGTTCGCATTTCAGCTATCCTGTTTGTTGTGCCTGAAGCTGCAGAGCCTTCTCCCAGGCTACTGGCAGTGGCAATGTAGCCTAAATAATAGGCTGCTTTCCAGGCTGAGTTTGGGAGATTCGTCACATTACTAGAGCATATGAAGTCCATGGGAGAGATGCACGTGGGAGCCGAACCTTTTCTGTAACCAAGTGTGCAGGGATCTCTTACTGGTACTGAGTGAGTTGTGTCATCAACAAGCGACTGGGATGTAGCCCATTATAGCCATTCTGTATGTCAGTCTGCTTTGCTTTTTTCTGACTGTAGCTCAAGATATGTCAAAGGGCTATAGAATTTTTCCTGTTCTTTGGTCAATCTAGTACTTATGGGTGCAGTTTCATAAGCGATGTATAGTCGACTTATTCTGAAGCTGCCCTTGTTGATTTATCGTTGCTGTAGTTGTTCGCACTTTATTCTCTTGGAAGATAAAAACATGCAGCATTAGGCTATAAGCACTGTGGATACTTCCTCTGCTGCTCACAGCTGGCATCAGCACTGATGGGTTATTCTTAACTCCCACTTACTGTCATAGGAATGTAAGGGAGTTGAGCACATTTGTGCTGCGCAAAGTTCTCTGTGCGTGTCCTGTTGAGGTTTGGACCCAGCTTTATACAGTGCTTGCACAGATCCCACAGTGAACATGCTCATACATGTGCGCCAAGAAGCAACTTGGAGGGAAATCCCTGGGTTTATATGCAGCTTGGCAGGCAGGGCAGCGGGTTCTGTGTGCATGCATTTAAGCAGTTGATCTTTCAGGAGGTTGGGCTGAAGAATATGTCTGAATTTATCCCCTTGATCAATCTGGGACGCGTTAGTAGTGTACCCTCTCTAATCCTTTGCAAAGTCACCTGAAACTAATCTTAATCAGGCCTCAAAAGCGAAAATCCCCTCCTTGAGCCTTTTCTCAGAGTCCAGGGTTGTTTGTGTTTTCAAATGCACTCGCTGCCTCCAGCGCCAGCCCTGTGCATGGCTTTCAATCTGTGACTGCCTTGTGAGACCGCCCCCACCTTCAATCAGAGGTGTCAGTGGTGCAGAACTTGCATTAACGTGTCCTGTTGAGCTCATTGCTGTGAGAAGAGACAGCTCTGCAGGACAGAGACAGCCTGTTAACGTTAATTTTCAAAAAAAAAAAAAAAAGCATTCAATTTGCAATGTTAATTATTTTTAATGTTTCCCACAAACCTTTACAATGCGTTTACTCTTGATTTGTAATTTTCTGAAGTCCCTGTGCCAGGTTGCCTTATGGAGGCTGTTGGAGCTGTTGTCTGATACTCTACAGCCCCCGGCCCCCCTTCTGAGGTCAGTGAAGAGAGGTCAAAGTCTGGAGACAGACTTTGTGTTCAGTTCCCACCCCCATGGACAAACCCTGCCAGGGGATTATTAAGGAGCCTTTCATGGTTTGAGGAGATCTAAAAAGACATTTGCTTCTCATGGGTTCCTTCACGTGCCCTGGCTGAATGTCGGTATTTTCCAAATGAGGCATATGGACTGGTTCTCCTGTGCCCCTGCCTGTCGGTGGGTTGGGGTCTTTTTGCTGCTGCGGCGTCTCGCCTCTCTCCCTTGTGCTGCAGGGTGTAACCCCTCTGCTTTGTTTCACTTCTCCTAGGTAAGCAAATGATTGAGACTTACTTTGACTTCCGCCTTTACCGCCTCTGGAAGACCCGCCAGCACTCTAAACTATTGGATTACGATGACATTTTATGAGCTGGAGAAGACTTTGCAAGAGGAAGTTGATCACCGGTGTCCAAGAAGTCATGCTTATTGCAGAGAGACTTTTTTATTGGCACAGGGAGCCCTTCAAAGCCCTATAGGAGGCAGCAGTGCTAAAGGGAGGGAAGAAGGAGCCCTCGGAAGTGTGTCTGGAGGAAAGTCTCCTGGGTCAAGAGAGACTGGAGGGAAAGGGTTTGACACCTCACTCGCCTCAGGTCAGAGCCGTGGTGTCTCAGGAGGAGCTGTGTGAAACGAGGACAGGATGGAGTTCCTTGCAGAACTGAGCTGTTTTGGGTCAGAATGGGCCAGATTTGATTCCAGGTCCTTTTAAAGACTTTTGAAGCTCAGGTTTTCTTACAAAAAATAAAATCAATTACCCGTGCACTACAATGAAGTGACCAGAGCACAGAGCAAGGAGGGGTTTGTACTGATGGGACTTTCTGTGCTGGGGATCTTGGAGAGCAAGGACTGCTACACCTACTCCTGCAAGCTTAGATCAAGACGATCCAGTTTCAATGTGAATATATACTGGAATATAGAATTGAAATCTAACTTTTGTTTAATAGAAAATAAGTGCAATTTTTATAGCAAGAGGGGTAAAATCCCTCCCAATATTTAATTAGTTAAAAATAACACACCAGTAACCAATAGATGAGGTATTTTTGGTCTGCTTGAAAATATATTCAAAATGGTAATATATCTTCTGTAGACATATTTAATCACCAGCAAACATGGTTTTAACATAACTTAGCAGACCCTGCATGTCTGCTGCATTGATTAATCCGGTTTGGTTCGTTACTTCCAGAGTAGCTGTGTTGCACTAATTGTATGTGCTCTCACGAATGTATATTTCTCCTTCAATTAGACACAACTTTGTTACTTTCTATTTTGCTGCTTGCAAAACTATGGGACTTTAGTTTTGCTGAAATACTTTAGGTTAGAAATATGGTACCTGGCTGAGAAACCTCCGTCAGGTTCACTATGGTATAAAAATGAATTAGAAATTAATAGCCATGGTAATTACTTGTTCATGCCGGTGTTTTGCTCTGTGTTGAGAGACAAGTTCTCTTTCTAGTCTGCTGTGTGGAGCAGCGCGGTTACACGACCATCAGAAACCCTCCAAGGAGACTGTTCACTGAGGCATTTGGAAGAAATGCTTCTGGAGGAATACAGCACGGGTTTGTAGCATGAGTTTGAATCTTCCCTGTGTTCACTTGATTGCCAGTTGTTTATGCATAAACCACCTCTTTTCCAATGCTAAAAAGACCTGTTTATTGGTCTGAGCTGCTCACATCCCTTCCTGCGTAGGACAGAGTAAACCCAGACCTTTGTCAGAGCAGCCGTCGTCTGAGAACCCAGATTTGTACTTGATATTTGAGGATATATTTTGGAATATATTTACTTTTTGTTTGTTTAGGTTGGGGGGTTGCTTTTTGTTTTGGGAAGAGTGTTTTTCATCTTCTACTCTCCTGTTCAGAGGATAACTACTACTCACAGTCTGCATAGGTCACTCTGGCAATTCTGGGAGGTGATACAAGTTATTTCTTTTATAAGTAAAATATACTGGAGAAGTAACAGGGAAGGATTACCTTGGTTTCCTGACTTCCTGGTATCTAAAATTAGTTGATTGTGAAGTGAAGGAAAATATATGTACAAATCTTCTTTTAAATACTTACAAAAAGAACTAGTTGTTCTGATCTGTAGAGTACTCCTTCCCCCGTGACATATCTGTGGTTGTAATTTTGGGGAGCAGGCCCCTGGCTAGAACTGCTGAACCCTGTACATTTATAGCAGTTTTATAGCAAAACTTTTGAAGAAATAATGTACATATAGCAAGTAAGGTGAGGAATCGGTGGAGAGGGATGGTTTAAAGTAATTGAAAGCAACATATTGAACCAAATAGGTCTGGGCTGTTGCCTCCCCCTCTGGTTCGGATCTGTTGGGAAGCCGCCCTGCTGAGCTGGCCTGACCTCAGCAGGTTTGGTGGCTACGTCTCATCCCTGGCTGGACTCTTACCCTCTTGACTTGGTCATGTTTTCCAGACTTGCGGTGAAGGGGATAATAGGCAGCAGTCTGTAGCTTTTGGAAGAAAATGCCAAATACAAAAAAGAAAACAAAATTTATGCCAACTCTCTTATTATTTAGCATGGTAGCTTCCGCCAGCTGTGCTTGTGAGAGGTAGGAGCTGTAGGTGCGATGAAAGCACGAAGTCATGTGTTATTTGGAGAAGGAAATGGTAGTGACAGGATTAAAATGCTGACACAAAACTCTCTCCCTTTCTGACCCTTTTACCTCCTATGGTTGTGCTCCTAACTGGAGACAGACAAACTGTTCTTCCTTTCTCTTTTCTAAAGTAAAATCCCAATTCAGTGAACTTGGTAGCATGAATGTAGCATTGTGGAACTATTGAAAATCTTACTTAACTCCGAAAGGGCCCGTTTATGTATCCACTTCAGTGATTTCTCTGTAGAACTATTGTATATCTCTCCTCATTGACCACTTGTAGAACTAGGGGTGCAAAGTAGAAAGGTAGATTGTACAGTTGCATAACTTCTGTAGGAAGATGTATGTTTGAATGAACATTATGGACTGTTTTACTGGTGCAGTTGACTATAGTATAGTATAATGACAAACGATGAATGCATTTCTCTCTTTTCCAAAGATCTATATTCCTCATAGTTTGTGATGTTTATGACATGAGCATATTATTTCCTTTGTAGCGTTCATTTGACTAAAGAGATGAAATACTCTAAAAGCTGTGACTGGAAAGACAATAGAGTTTTGATGTTTAAAGTCCTTTGTGCGAATAGCCTCACTGAAGTTAACCATTTCTGAAAGAGGAAAACAAACTTCTTCCCCTTTTTAACTGGTTGAATTTTTCAAGTGGCTGCTGGGAAAGGAAGGGATCAGCAGAGGATAGGATGCAAAAAAAAAATTATTTTTGAAATTATTTAAACTTTAGAGTTAAAAATAGAGCCTGTAACTTCCTCAGTTGGACCAGCCTGTAAAGGATGACCTCTGGGTGTGTGCTTGCCGCCAGCATGCAGCATGGTCGCAGCTGGGACGTCCCCTCCGCAGAGGCCGAGCGCCCGTTCCTCGCACCCCAAGCACCTCTGCAGCATCTTCTCCAGGGGATGTTGCGGACAGGCCCGGGCAGTGCCTGTGGGGCACAGCTCGCCCGCAGGGCGCTCTGCCTGGGCGAACTGTGGCTGCTGACTACACAGGACAGTTTGTCGTTCCACTTCTACCTGCTTCTTCCAGCCTTGAACTCCCTGCTCTTGGGGTGTGTCTGTCTGACGCCCTGAAACCAGTTTGTTCACGCGCAGTCGGTAATTGCCGTCTGAATTGGCTTGGTGGAGCTCACCTCTAATAAGGGTAATTTGAGTGAGCCGTTTACGGTGCGGTTGAGCTCCCGTCCCTGCCTGCTCTGTTAGAGGATCAGCAGCCCTGTCGCACCGTTACGCTCAGCCCCACCACGGGGAACTGCTGCTGCAGCTCCTGTGTGGTCTGGATTTGCTTTTAGCAAGGGCAGGAGAAACGGGGTCACCTGGTTAACCCTGGAGAGAAGCAGATTAAACTGGGATAGCTAAACTGGGTGCCAGCCCTGGCTGTTCACCCCAGCCATGCGTGGGAGTTTCTGCTGCTCTTGCTGTGAGGCAGTATTGGATGTGACCTCAAACCCCTTACCTGGCCTGATGAATGTCAGCAGAGAGCTCTGCTGGTTGCGTTATGGCCTGGGCTGGGACTGTCACCTCCAGGAGAAGAGAAGGGTGGGCAGCAAGTACATCAGCTGTCCTGTCTGCTGCTCCTCAGCCTGGCTCACACGCTGGGAGCGGCCCCTGACAGCTTGGTGCCTGCAGAGAATATTCACTCAGCTGTAGGGGGGGGGTTGGGGGGATGGGGTATGTCTGTGTGCACGTGTGTCGTATTTTTGGATGTGGCACTTGTTTTTCCAGAGGGGCTTTTCTCTTTTCGTCAGTTACCTGAGGGCCATAGAAATAGGTAAAAAACTGAGATACAGCTTTTTGCTTTTTGCACTTCTCCTCATGCTGCAGCCGCCAACTTCCCTTTGCAGCTGACCTCCAGGCCTGGGATGGGAAACGGATGAGTTAGCAGATAATCCCTTCCTGCATTAAAAAAAAAAAAAAAAAAAAAAAANCCTTGTAGCTCTAGCAAAATACCTGACTGCAAAAGGCAACCAGCCTACCCATCCTGCCCCGTGCGAGGACTCTGCTGTGCGTACCCATGGGATCCCACCTGCTTCTGTCTCAGAGTGCCTCTAGAGCCGCCTGAGCCACGGCCCGTGGCAGGGCTGCACGCTGCTTCTGCAGAGAGGACTCTGGAAATGAATTTGTTCTTTGTTTCTCAGCCTGGACTTGTTGCCTGGAGCTTGGCACCGGTTTCCTGCTCCAGGGGCTTCTGGAGTACACGTGTATGTGTGTTCACGTCGTCTCTTCACACACAGGCTCTTTTCTGTGGTCTGGGGGAGATGGTCCCCCCCAATTGCCCCAGCAGCATTATTGTTGTCGTCCATGCTGTGTTAGTGTCTCTCTGGCTCCTGGCACGCATCCATTTCACAAATAGCTGCTGTTGCTTTGGGACGTGACTGTGTTAGTGACCTGTGGCTGGGAGTTCCTGTTCCCAAGGCTCTGCTGGCAGAGTGACTGCAAACGCTGCTTCGTCACCTTCAGGCAACATAAGTGGGGTTAGCTGAAAGAATGGAAAATGCTGATTTTGAGTAGCCAGCCTGGCAGGATCCGGAAATGGGAGTGTATCCTTAATCCTGGCCCAGACAGGAGGTGGAACGACAGGCTCACTCTGCTCTCTTGGTGTAAGCGTAAACGTTCAACCCATCAAAACCCAGTTTAAGAGTCACACTTATGTTATTAATGTATTGGTCCAGGATAAGGTATGTTACTGTACGATTAAAAAAAATCCTTCCAGGGCCCCTGGCAATTGGCGTGTGTTGCCGGAACCATGCATCAGAGGATGTGCTGGGTCATGTCATCCTTCCTCAAGCGATTAGGCCACACTGCCAGTATCAGGACACAGATTTGCAGGTACACGTTAAGCTGAATCACTCTGTGCTCTGGGCTTTGCCATGACATTCCCTGGAGCTGATGATACAGGCAGCCCTTCCTGAAGGATGCCATGCAGATATCCTCCCAAGGGATATTGAGCGGCAATGTCATTTTCCACACCATCTGTAAAAAGTTTTGTGATCCTGTATTTTGTCCCACTGATCCACGGCTTTCTGCTTCTTCCGTGGGAGGGGTTTTTTAATTCTCAGTTGTGGAAACACAAGCCAAAGTCAACTGGAAACTGTTATGGTCTTGATGACAAGTCAGCCTGCTAATAATATCGTATACTCAAGCTGAGCGAGTAAATGGGTGGTTTAATGACCATGAACCTGAGTGTGATCATTGTTGCTCCCAGGTAATCTTGCTGTGTCAACGGCAGAGTTAGTAGGAAGATACCAGAGTTTACTGTCTCTGCTTAAAATGCCAGTGCGCAACTTCTTGCCAAGATTGTGCATGAGCTATCGAAGAGGGATAGGAACTGGTAGCTGCTTTGATTCAGAAATAAATTCAGTGCCAATCAGTGTGAAAAACCGGAAGACATAAACATTATGGACATTAAATGTAAAGAATCCATCTGAAGGGAAGCTAAATTGCATTTTTTCCATAAATATTTAGTAAGTTTTAAAGAACTAATACAACCTAATAATTTTTCACGTTATTGTATTGCTTTTAGAGTATCCTTAAAATTGACAGACGTAAGGACAGATGAGACCCATCTAGGGTTGTCTTACCTTACCATAGCGGAGAGGCAGGCTACGTTTAGTTAGTTAATTGGGCACTCAAGTCTTTCTTCCTTGTCTCAGCATCCAAGTGAACTGGTGATTGATCACAGCAGTAATGGCCCTATAAACCTGTAGCAAGAGGAGCCTCTCCACCTGAATTGCTAAGCCTTGAGCAAAGTGAACGTGTTCGCGGAGACCCTGAAGCAGCTGATGGAGCCAAGCTTTCATCTCGTGTCACAGGGTGGCCCCTCCTGTGATTCACCGAGTACGTACAGCAATAACCTACGGGCACAGCCCCTGCCATGCTCCCTGGTGTATGTGGGGCTTCTGTGTGTTTGAGTGGCGTTTTTCCTCCCGTGGCTGTGCAGGGCATGTGTTGAGGTGTACTTGGGGAACATTTCTTACCCAAGGAGGCTGCGGCAGCCAGGCAGGGACTGGTCACTGCCACGGTCACCGTGGCCTCTGGCTCAGGACCGGCACAGATGCACGTTGGTGGTATTCAGAAAGCTTCAGCAGAAAGTGTGAGGTTATTAGATATTTTTTTTTTAATTTATTTTGTTAGTGCTAAAACTCAGTTGTAGCGATATAGTGTGCCCTACAAGGTCCTGTTAACTTAGAGCTGGGAATTCAAGGACAGGTATCTTTGCCCTTACATTTGAAATGCCCTAAAAACACCGCAAGTAAGTACAGCCAAGCAAGGCCCTGTGAGTATGGATCCTGCTCCCCTGCGCTTGCTATACGCCCTATGCTAAAGGAGACATTAATTTGCTAGGTGTTAAGGCAGGGATGACTGAAGAAACTGAGTGAGTTTGGTGTTCCCCATCCCAGGAAACTAGGCTGGAGTCGTACCCAAATGAGCAAGAAGGGGCTGTAGTTTGTCCGCTGTGTGTTTCCTGTTGTTCTTTAACAACACTTTTCCTGGAACTGGGGTGACTTCTGTTGTGATATCGAACAACAGCCGCAGCAAAAAACAAGGTCTCACAGGGCTGGGAGTCAATGCTCTTTTAGGGTCTTTACTATTTCTCCTCAGAGTACAGGCACCAGTTTTCATTTCCAGCTCCTTTGCTCAGCTGTGAGCCCTCCCTTTGCTGCTGCAGAGCCGGTAGCGAGGGGGGCACCATCGGTTTTCTGAAAAGAAAACCAAACGCGTAACAAGTGGGAAAGGTAGTAGTGCAGGCTTTGAAAATGGATCTGGTAATGTGGAGAAGGACAGGTTATATCCGGTATTGCTCCTAAACTCTGAGATATTTGAGCAAGTTACTTTCATCCAAGTGAGAAAAAGAAAGAAATAAGCATAGTTGTCAAAATAATGGGGGAAAAACCCCAAATCACCCAAGTGTAAATAGTAATCAACCATTTGACAAACCATGTGAAGATAAAACACTCTGTGGTCTGATTCTGCCTTTACTCTCAGTTCAGAGGGAGCTGACAGCATCCCGCTCCTTTCAAAATCAAACTCAAGTGCAGGGTGACATCGCTGCATCCATCTGTGCTGCTCTGCGCTGCTCAGGAGAGGCTGGGTCTGCACGTACCTGCCCACGGTGCGTCCGAGCAGTCGGGTCCCTCTTCCGCTCATCCCATCCCAGCGGGAAGCTGAGGGCAGAACAGATGCATAAAGAGCTTGAAACGTTGGCCCCAAGAGAGCCTCTGGGTTAGAGAGCTCAACCTGAGACGTGCTGGTTTGGGGCCAAGACTGTCTTAACAGAGAGTTTTGAAAACAAAGATTGTAAGCTCCGAGTGCTCAGTGGGCCCTGGACCAGCAGGCTGGCTCCTTGGAAAAGTCAGAAGAAAGTTACTCCGAAGCACTCTCCCCGGTTTTTGAGGCGGTTCTGGCTGGCTGCCTGCTGCCCAGGCGTGGGGCAAACCTGGCCGTGACGCAGGAGTCATCTGCCGTCTCTGCTGCCTACGTTAACATGTTTCTCTGAGACTATCTGCTGCTTCATGTATGATAACCAGGTTTCAAATACATGAGTGTTTCTAGGTTTTAAGACGTGATTTAATAAAAAGAGATGTTTCTGGGAAAGCAGGTTTTCTCTCGTTTGGGTTTTTTTTTGTTGTTCTCTGGCTGAGCTTATAGACCCAGGAAATGCCACTTGGCAGATGCTTTGCTGTGCTGGCAGGCGAGGGAGATACAGGTGCTGGGCATCTCTGAATGGCAGCAGCCAGGGAAATGCTGAAAACTCAAGAGCAGAGCTCCATAGGTGCGAGAGGCCTGGATGAGTGCCGTGCCCCAGGAATCGGCACGGCACAGGGCAGTTAAAAGGGGAGAAAGGTAAAATCTCCTGACGCTTTAAACAAGGGACCATCTGCGAGAGGCAAATCCAGTTGTGGGGATAGTATGGGGTGATTCACAGTTCCAGCACTATCTGCAGCTTAGCGAGTATGGACTGGATCACTAAGGAACTTACAGAGCATTAAGCATTACACCTTTTCCTGGGAGGGAGGCCAATCTCTGAGCACCATCCTACAAACTGAGAAACAGAGCCCTGGAGAAATTCAAGGGAGGCTAAAGGCCCGATAATCCCTGTGGGAAAACAGACCAGCTCCAAAATAAAGCACATCCCCAGGAGGGCAGAAGGCACTGAATTCCCATAAGCCACTTTCTTTGTCGCAGGTCTGTTTGACTTAATATTTCCAAAGTGAGCAGGTTTGGCTTGAACTCCCAGCTGCAATTTTCCCCTTTATCTCCAGTGCTGACAGTCACCTGCATGTTCATCTTCCGTTAAGTGTGGTAACTGCAGCCCCTCTGAGCACACAGGCAGAGCAAAACAGGCTGCACAGCTCTGCCAATTTAAGGCATCTTCCCTCAGCGCTGGGATCTCTCAGCTTTTGTTTCTGCATCGTCCCCATTTGGAGATATTCCTCTCCACGTGCCACCGCAGTGGGGTGGGACACGCAGTATCCATCTCAGCAGTGTGAGAGGTGACAGAAATCATTTTTAACCCCTTGCCACCACCTGCGCAGACAGCCTCTGGCCAGAGGCCTGCCCACTGTTCTCCCTGAGGCCTTCGCAGAGTCACTGGTGCCCCGAGTACCTGGTGGCCAGAAAGACAGTCTTTATACGGGAACCATTCCCTGTTGGCGCTGCCCTGTTTTTAAATCGGTGTCATAGGGTACAAAGTCAAATTTGTTGCAGAAGCCCAGTTACAACAGATTATTTTTACCTATCGCCTTCTTCCCTCTCCCTTTGTGCTCTGTTACGTATGGTGGTGTGATGGACGCAAACCCAGCACGGGAGCTGTGCCGGCAGAGTTTCGCCCTGCCCTGCAAAAGGGCGAGGAACTGAGATGTCTCGCGGGGGTTTAAGGTGAATTCACGTGTCTCTGAGTTCTGCTGGGCCCTGCTCTTTCCCTGTTCCCTTGTCTCCTGGCTGTACTTGGGGTTGTCCCAGCAGATCCTACTGTTGCCAGCAGCGTGTGCCATGTCTGGTACTGACCTGTCGTACACACGGCATCCCATTGCCGGCTCCACAGCCACATCAGCTGTGCCCTGGCGCTACCACTGAGCCACGCTACCGGGGCACCGGGAACTCACGCCTGTGCTACACGGTGGCACTCTGCCATCACACCCTCCGGGTCCTGTCCCCTGCCACCGTCACACCTGGGTTTTGTAATCGGGCATTAGTTTTCATGCCAAAATATGAGAGCTGAGCAGGATTCACAGCAGCCTTTCAGTAACAGCACTCGGACAGTATTTGAGTTAGCCGTGGGTGTAAATATAGCGATGCCGGGGATTAGCTCCAAAGCGCTCGCTTGCTGGCTAAGTTTCACTGTCCAGTCCTTAACACTGTTTCACTGACTCAGCCTAGGAAAGCAAGAGTTGACAGAAACGATAGAAGGCTCTCAAATCTTGACTGGCAGGGGAGGAGATGAATAATGCCTGGATTTTTTTTTTTTTATTGTAAAAGCAGGCAGGCATGCAGCACAACTAGGAGATGTCGGGTTCAATCCCCACAAAGGGAGGTGTTTTCTTTGCACCAGGTGCAGCTAAACCGTGGGATTCATTATTTCAGGATTTATGGGCTTTACACAGGCTCAAAAGCCAACCAGACAAGACCACGAAAGAGAAATCCATTGAGATCTCCCGAGTACAAAGGCACATTGTTGGCTCTGTACGTGCCTGAGCCATGAGTCACCAGGGGCGGGGAAATGTCACTACCCGCTTGCCCGGTCTTTATCCTCAGCCCTGGGCACCCACTGCGGACCCCGGGGAGGGTCAGGATGCGGGACACTGCATCGTGGACCTGTGCTTTGGCTGAGTACAGCGGGTCATGTGTAAACCGTAAATCACCCTTGTGTCATTTAAGCCGAATAGCAGAAGAGCTGCCTCCTTCCATTTAGCTCTGGTTTGCCAGCTCGCAGCAGGGCAGCTCCTCAGGGCACACAGCACATCTGGGCATCGCACAGCTCCCGGCACGCGGGCAGCTTTGGCAACAAAATACTACTATCAGTAGTATTGTTGGCAGGTATCCTTTGATGAAGGTGCAATTGCTCCGTTCTGGCATGAGAGTGCAAAGGTAAGAACCTTATCAGCAGGACAGGGTGCTCCTTCCTGTAAACACACCTGTATTTTCAGCAGCCCGGCTGGAGCGGGGCGAAGTCACTCACGTCGAAGCAGCCCGGCACGCTGCGGTGTGGCTCCACAGCTCCCGGGCAGGCCGGGACCTCGGCAAGTTCTGGCCAAAGGTTATTTACGTCATGGCGTGCCATGTCCCCCGCGCCTCCCGGGCTGAGGATTTCGGCACACAGCGTTATCAGAGGTGTGGAAAGCCCTGAGCTGTCGCGCGATCGTTTCCCGATTGCGCAGACTTCCCAAAGAAACCTGCTGGCGGTTGATAACAGGAACTGCCTGGAAATAACGCCGCGGCGGCACTTCCCCGCGCTTTTGTGCCCGACACGCAGCCGTCACCGAACAGCGAAGCCTGTGGGAAAAACGTTTTCCGGCTCCGCTGCCGTGTGCTGTGGAAACCCCACGTCTCCTCCAGAGCTCTCCTTCCAGCGCGCCTCTGACGGCCCCGTAAGACGCTCCTCCGGCGCCGATGGCTCCCTCCTTGCCCGCCATGCCCAGACACCTGCTCTTCCTCAAGACTGTGGCTGAGCTGATGGTGGGGTGACCCCGAGAGGCGTTTCTCGCTCCTGTCCTCCTCGGCCGGCACCGGGCGGGCCAGCCCGAGATGCTAAATGGATGAGGGGGTGGAAGAGCAGATTAGGGTGCTTGGGGCAGGGTCTGTCACCGTGGCTCCCGGCAGGCCGGAGACCCCCCGGGGCCTGCCCCCGCTGTGCCCCCGAGCCCGGCACCCCGGTGCCTGGGGGCTTGTGTGCGCG
>WAAD01028341.1:185458-206638 GCA_013389945.1 Fregata magnificens
GCGCTGCCCAAGGGGCCGCCAGTGCCATCCGCCAGCGCTTCCCATGCCAGAGCCAACGCCAGGAGGCCAAAGCCGGAGGAGGCCGAAGCGGCCGTGTCGCCCCCACCCAGTGCCAGTCTGGCCCCCAGTGCCACCGGCTCCACCCAGCCGCTCTCCGCCTCTGCCCCCCGGGCCGGGGGCTCCTTCGAAATCCACCCGGCCCCCAAGCCTGACCTGGCTGCCATCCCAGCCCACGACCTGCAGGCCCAGGCCCTGGCCAAGCTGCGCCTGAATTCGCGCAATTCCTTCCTCTTCGTGCCCCGCCGGGAGGGCAGCCCGGCTCTGCCCCTGGCCCAGAGCGCCAGGCCAGGGCCACCGCCACCATCCTCGGAGGAGAAGGCACCGAAGGAGCCCCCGAGGGCTTCCGCCCCGGAGCAGGAAGAGCCTGTCGCTTCCCCGACGACGGCGCCTCTGGATCCGTTGGTACCTGTGACTTACATTGATGACATTGTGGAGCCGCACAGAGGGGAGCTTCCTCCAAGGGCTGGCTTGGCTGCGAGGACGGGGAGCTTGGCGGATCAGCCTGGAGGAGCTGGACCTGACCTGGAGATGGAGTTTTCCTCCGTACCCCTCTACAGACCACACTCTGTCCCCCACCAGAGGGGAGGCAGCACCTTCACTGTCATGCCCAAAAGGAAGCCCATCGCCTCGGGGCTGCAGACTCTCACTGATGCCAGTGGAAGGCCGCAGCAGGAGGAAGAGGAGGAGGAGGAGGAGAGCAAAGGAAAAGGCAAAGCCGTGGAGAACGCTGACGGGCCCCAAGCGGGGATGTCCAATAAAAAGCGCTACCCCACGGTGAACGAGATCGAAGTGATCGGGGGGTACCTGTCCCTGGAGAGGTCCTGCATGAGCAAGACGGGCTCCCGCCGCAAGAAGGTAACTGCCTGGGGCGCCTCTGCACTGAACAGCCAGGCTGAAAGTAGCTCGGTACTACTTTTGGCTTGTCTTTCCATAAGGCACCGGGTGGGAAGATGGGCAGTGTTTTTCTGGTCCTTTTGAGAGCCAGAGGTTTGCCCTCAGGGAGGGGGCATTGGGTGCTGTTCCACCAAGTAGATGAGGGTGGGATATGACTGGTGATAACTGCAGGGCTTCTCCCACAGCTGTTTCTTGGAGGTATGATAATGGAAAGTAAAATATTTCAGGTATTTAGAAAATCGAGGTGAGTCGCGTGGTTTGAACGGCTGTGGACTTGACCCCTTTCCAGCTCTGCTCACTGTTGGACCTGTTGAGCCATGGTCACTGCCCGGCTTCTGACACTGTACAGTGGGCAGTGTGGCCTTGGAGTCTTCCCCGCATTAGTGATCTATTGATAGAGGCTCAAGAATTAGGTCTCTATTAGGCAGAAAGAGATCAGCAACAACTTAACTCCCTTTGATAGGATTATACCACCTGGCTGCTCGTTCTAGATGTGTAGCTACATCTCTGAAGATCTGCGAGATGTCGATTGCTCCAAGCGTCTTTGGGGCGAATGCCGGGTTTTCTCACTGCTTGGGATCTAACTTAGATCCTTGTGAGCCTTAAATTGAGAATTAATCTTTGTATGCCTTGGTGAAATGCATCTGGATGTGATAAAGACACAGTCATGCTGAAAGAGCAGGTTATTTTGCTGCGCCGGAGGAGTGAATCGTTCGGCTCTGAAAGCAGCACGCCGAGGTGACAAATCCTGATTTCTAGGTCTGTGACATGACATGTTTTTCCATAGCGGGAAGAGTTGTTTGACATTCCGTTACCTCAATTCGACTAAATATTTGGTGGACTGAATCCACATGGGTGCCTGAGGCACTGAGCATTATAATTTGAGGAAATCCTTTGAATAGGGTGCATCTCATTTAGAAGGGAGGCAGGGAGTGCTGTTTCCCATGGCTTAACGTCATTAAATTCCTTCATAAGAGCACACAATCTGTATTAATTTGATTGTGACTAATGCAGGTAGCAGATTGGAGCACGAGCGCCATGAGATCCAGAATAAGCAAATAAGCAAGAGTGTTCATTCTCACTCAGTGCGCCTGCGGTTTTTCCTTGTCCTCTTACAAGGGAAGTGCTTGATCAGACTGGTGTTGTTCTGCCGCTTAAATACCTGCTGACTTGCACTCATTCCAGCTGTTTTCTTGGCTCTGCTCAGTTCAGTTTGGGGTATTAATTGGATTGACACCAAATCAGGTGCGTGGTATAAATGGTGAAAATATCAAGACAGCGTGTTACAGGTACAGGTACTCTTAGGATGGAGCAGAAAATATGGAGGAAACCTTGTGGGACAGACACTCTTAGGTAAGCCCGGCTTCTGATGCAGCCAGAGGAGCCGATTCCTCTGTGCAGGGTGGTGCTGTTGGGGCAGCAGCCTTGCTGGTAAAAGAAGAAAGCCTCAAGTAAGCGAAACCAATTAAATGGTGCGCAGTGGAAGCTGTCCTTAACAGTGCAAAAAGGAGGGAGGGAGACGAGGACAAGGCTCGTGCAGCAACTGAATTGTTTAAGGTTGGTCAGACGCTGGACCAGGGACCCAGAGAAGTAGCGGCATCTCCACCCTTGGAGCTATTTGAAACTTGCCTGGGGAGAGCCTTGAGCAACTGATCAGGTCAGACCTGCTTGGAGCAGGAGCTTGGGCTAGAGACCTCCGGAGGTCCTTTCCCAACCTAAAATACCATATGATTCTTTGAAATTGGTTAACAACTGTTTTGTCTGTTCAGTGTTGGATTTGTGTGACATTGGGCCGCCTATGTTCTTATCAGCTTAACAGCATTAACTATCCCACTCTGAAGGTGAAGTGTGCTGAATACTGCAAGATGCATATACAACTCTAAGGGCGTTCGCTGAGAATTATATGTGGGGGATGTCCTGCATGAGAACTTGCATAAAGATCTAGTTTCTGAGAAGAGAGATATTAAAGGGCAAAGGGGGAACTGTCTGTTACATTGCAGAGCTCAGGAGGCTGAAACAAATGGGGACCCTTCGGAAAATAAGATCCAGCTTAAGGAGAAGTAGTAGAGACACAAGTTTCTGGGTAAAATTAAATGTGGCGATGTAGTGGGAGAAACACCAGGTTTTCTTTCAGTTCCCTTCCTGCTAGGGGTGGCAAGCGTGGAGTTTGACTTTGTAGCCAGGGTTTAGAAGATGCTGATGCTGTAGCAAATGGAAAGATTTCTGTTTACTCTTAACCTAGAGGATGTTTGCGGCTTTTGCGCTGGGTAATAAGGCTGAGTGTTGATGCCTGAAAAGGAAGGAGCCTAGAATTAGGATGCATTCTTTGGTTTCTTCCCAAGAGATCGCTGTGTGTCGCCAAGGCAACCGGCGAAAAACAAGGGTTCTGATTTGTAGATATGTCAGGCTTTTCAGAAACTTGATTTTGGCCTGAACTGGGCAGAAGCAGACATTTCCTGTGAGCTAGAAGCTGCAGTTCTTTGGTAAAACCAATGCCCCCTTCTCTTTTGGGGGTATCAAAATCAAACCTGATGCTGGTTTTAGTGAGCAGCTACCCGGGTCTTTTGGGGTGATTCTCTCCAGGCAGACCTGCTGGATGAGTCCACCTCCTGCTGAGCATCTTCCTTTCCAAACCTTGCCTTGGATTTGCTGAAAGGTCTTTAAATATGCTCCAGGCTCAAGAAAGTGGTGCTTAATGAAACTTCAATGACTTGGAAAACTTCATCCACTTGCTGATGCCCAGCAGGAGTCTGGAGGAGATAAACAGCAGGTCTAGCCCAGCCTGGAAATGCCGTGTTCCTGCGGACCGGGGAGGGGTGTCTTTGCTTACAGTCAGGGCTAATGATTTATTAGGAGGGAGAGAAGTGGTCATGGCCGTTAGACTGATTGTTCTGTGAGACACAAATTGCGTTTTTCTTCAAATGCGGGAATTTGGCCTCCCTTTTCCGTCCCCTTGTCTGGCCACTGATTGCCTGACTATGGTAGAGATGCCAGCAAAATGGAGCCAACTTGGTCCACGTCCTCCGTGGCTTTTTGGAGTGGAAGAGCGGCTGGGACAGCGTGGGAGTGGGTTCCAGCGCTGCTCTGGTCTGCACGGAGGGAGCTCCAGCCCCCTGCTCTTGGCTGTGCAGCTGCTGACGGCGGCTGCAGGACTTGTGACTTTGCTGTGGCCTGAGGGACGCTGCTGGTGTTCAAGGACTTTGAGGAAAAATAGCTTTATTGCTCCTTCCAGACGCTTCAAATATGTGAAGCAGCTGTTTGTTTTGGGGCTGGAGCTGGATCTTGAGCTGATGAGGGAGAGAGAGAAATGCTGTTCCTGTGTCAGAATAAAAAATGGGTTCCCAGCGCTCTCGTGCAACTAGAGTTGCTGCGGTGGGACAGTCGTTCACCCAGGGCTGTGAAGGTGAACATGGGGTTGTGTATGATGGGACACGATCAAGATCTGCACGTGGAGGGCCCCCAGCGGTGCTCGTCCCGGGGACCGGGCTGCCCATGTGGGCAGGGAGTTTGAGCTCTTGTCCTCCTCCAGGTGTTGAGATGCCCTTCGGGACTGTTCATCTACTCTGTGGCTGTTTTGAGACCTCTCCAAGCGGTATCACGGTTAGTTCAGATAAAGCAGCGGGGGCGTGACTTCAGTTTGAAAACGAAGTGAACGTTTGCAGCTTCAAGCGGATGTGCTGGGTTTCGAGCGGAGCGCTGGGCAGCTGCTGGGAGAGGCTGGCTGAGCTGTCAGCTCTGACGGTGGGGACAGGATACGTGCGCAGGAGTGGAAGGAGACCTACTGACCTTTATTCTAAACAGAGACTGGGGGAGAGGTTGCAGAGCGCTGTTCAGTGCTCATCTTCGTACTCTGTTATTACAGAAGAAGTAAAGACACTTCAGCCTGATAGCAGCCCCAGGAGCAAGGGAAGACTTTGCTGCAGGATGTGGATCTTTGGGATCTCAGAGGATAAAATCTAGGTCGGCTGAGCAGACAAGAATCAGTCTTGGTTTGGTTACCTGCCAGAATAATGTACAATAAAGTTGTCAGCAAGATAGAAATCTAAGTTTCTGTAAAACACGTGACTGGCATGTTGGAGCGAGTGATTGGAAAAGACTGCAAACCACCGAGCCAGCTGGGGTCCTGAGAGGTATTCGTCTGTCTTTAGGCTTCATGTTCTCATCTTGTTGGAGACCGGACTCTGCCATGAAGGTCCTGTGTGTACAGAATTTGCCCTGACTGTGCTCCTTCTTTATGTCTTGTCACTCCTGCAGTTCATCCCAAGTCGCGGTATGTTTGTCCTCTCCAGGACCTGGTACCTCTTGGGGATCCTGCAGGAAAGGTGACTTCTGGCAGGCTACCCAAAGTCCTGTAAATAACAGGACTTGAGAGCCAACAGACATCAGATTGTTGATGGTTTTAATGTTTTTTGCTTGTCACAGTTGGCAGTTTGCCGAGTGCTGGAAGGTGAGCTGCAGCCTTGTGTGAACAGGGCTTACAAGAACAAGGTTGGTGGGATCCAAACAGTTGGAGTCTAATGCTTTCCTGCTTCTTTGCAAAATTGTCTGCAAAGATGTTCAGCTTCAGCTGAACTTCAAAAAGTTCCAGCTTACGTGGACTTTAGCATGGTCCATTTTATAACGTTTTGAGCTGCATAACGCCTGAATATGGCTTCCAAATGCCCACTTAAATGTCTATTAAAAATTATTCTAAACATCCCTCAGCTTTTCATCATGGGAGGATTGGGCAGCAGTTTTGTTGGTCCAACCTGCTGAACTTCCTGCTCTGTAGCTTTCCATCTGTTCAGTTCTGCTGGAGATGGTCTCCTGTGAGAACCAGGTGTAGGCTCGAGATGTTGGCAGGGATGAACGCTTCCAACTATTGCCCAGACCTGTTCGGAGCAAGTTTGCGCAGTGTGAAATCTAAATACCAGTGACTGCCTAAAGTATTTTTTTTGCAATGTATAACACAAGTACATTAACCACAGCACAAGTAAATTAACTTGGTGGTAGAAGCAAAAATCTCTTTGCAAAAATTACTTAGATTCCCTCGTCTGTGTGTTTTGGAGGGGTCAGGACAAAGATTTGTGTTATTTAGCTCTTGGAGAGCTGCGTGTTGCTCTTCTATTTTCTGTCTCGTGGCTGTGCTCTGCTGGGACAAATACATCTGCCACATTTAAGGAGGGGCTGTAGGACCTATCTGACATGGATGTATCAAATTTTTGGTAGATGTCACCAGTGACGGGTCTGGCTCAGAAAATACGTGTCTTGGATGATCAGGCGTGGTCCCTCCCCTGTGGAGGTGATTTCCACTAGCTGTCAGATGTGAGCAGGCTGTTTCACCTAGACAGCACAATTTCCCTGCCCTTTGCTATTTCTGCTGATTTTTAGTGTATGATGTTGGTGGCTGAAGACTCTAGAAATCAGGATCTTGTTGTGGTTATGGTTTTTAAACCACCTCACAAGCTGCACCTGAGGCTATCGGTGGGGAAGTAGGTTGTTTTTTGTATCTCCACTGCCTGCCAGCTCCTTGAAGTCCTGGTACTTTGTTGTACTAAACCCCTGGCACAGCAGATGAGTCACATTTATCTTATCTCCATAGTGGGAAATTTTCTGTGACTGAGATTCTCCATGGCCTCACCGCTCCCATGCTTCGCCTTGTGCCACAGCGACAGTCTGAGCTGCTCCCAAATTCCCCCCGGTTCTCTTCCTCCTGTCCCCTGCTTGCCTGCCGCTGTAGGCAGTGCGGGGAACGGGGCAGAAGAGCTAAAATAGAAACTCTTACGCAAGTAGGAGACAAGCCTGCCTTTGAAGCTGGTTGGGACGTGCCTGGGGCTCAGCCTGCCCCAGAGCTTGAGAGGAGATTTGGAGTGCTTTGTGCTCTGAATTCTGATCACACGGATTACAGTTAATGTTATCTTAATCGGTTTCCTTAATCTGTGGACCAGATTGGAGATGGTTTATAATTTCCCTCCATCTCAAGTGTTCAGCTTCTCTTGGGTTTGGGTTTTCCTCCCCTCTCTGCTTTTTCCAGTACGTGATCATGGTGTTCCTGAGAAGAGCTGAGGAAGTACACACTCAGGCTGGCTAGGGCGAAGTCCTCCTTATCTCTGTTATACATGGGAAACAGTAGGAAAAATTAAAATGTTTAGTTTCCAGGTTAAGTGGCAGTAAAGGAAATTTTGGGAAGAGCTGATGCAGCAGCATCTCCTTCACCTCTGGGGTTGTGCTCACTCCCCTCCTGAGTGAAACCTGGGGCAATTTAAAATCTATTTACAAACCCAGACTCTTCCTAGTGACCGCAGTGGGACGTGGGTATGCCATGAAGCTGTAACGATACCGCTGTTTGGACAGTTTGTGGAGGAGGAGTCACGTGAAGGGTCTGTATCACACAGAGAAACTTCACAAACATCCTGGGAAGATCTGGACTGAAGGAACTTGGTGCTGATGTTTCCTGAGAAGTGCCCTTCAGATGATCTTGGGAACTTGGCAGGATGGAGCTGCTGTTTTGTAGGCATTTGAAGGACTATAGGCAAGCTGAAGAAAGTCTCTCAGACGTTATGAGAGCAAAACACTCGTGTGCTTAGGGAAATCGTTTAGCTTGCAGCGAGAGAAAATGCAGGTCTGAGGGCATATCCGTAAGCCTTACGGTGAACTTGCCGCACTTAGTCACTTCTCTTTGAGGAGGTATTGTTTGCATATTAGTAGTACAGAAAAAGGGCAAGAGAGACGTCAGCTCTGTTGCGCAGCTAATACTGTTCACATCACTGAAGCATTTTGGTCTTGAAGTCTAGAATGAGGTCCTTGCCAGGGTGGGAAGGAATTCTGTTCCTAGCCTCCCCATATTTCCCGGGAAGTGATCCTCCATCTGTCCCATTCCAGCTGGAGACTGTTCACTTGCCCCAAACCGCGGTATTTGTTTGGCCTGCTCTGGTCAGTCTCTGTTGCACAGAAATGTTTGTGGGCGGCATCTCCCAGCGCTGCACTGTGTTGTAGCCACAAATTGTATGCTCAGAGTTGCCCGTAAAGCAGAATCCTCTGCTGTTTGGGAGTTTTGTGTGTTCTTTAGGAAGATACCAAGTCTTGATACTAATTTTATCTTGTTTATGCCTGTTCTCTTTGTGTATTCAGATAAGATTTGTTTCATACATGTAGGGAGATTTGTCCAATTCTTATGGGCCAAGTAAGTAATATTTGAATTGATTGTTAAACTGTGGAAGGCTTTGGCTCCTCTGTCTGCAGATGTGTGAAGGAATGAAGGGATCCCTGGGTGAATAGCTGCTTTGTACCGTGTCAGACTGGGACTCCAGCTGCCCTGCGGTTGTTCGGGCGCTGGAATCTCTTCTTGTCCGACACAGTCAAGGGAAGAGTTAACAAAGCTGCCTGCCCTGCAGTGCTCTCCGGGACTGTCCCCACCCTGTCACTTCTCATCAGGAATTTGAAACTTCCCCGTGTCTTGTACAAGGAGTTTAATATTTCGAATCTCCATGCATTGCTCCTATCTACCATGTGCTTCAGCATATTGATTACACAGAGCTGGCTTTGTGGGTTGCCTTGTAAATGGAGACTTTCTTGTTTCGCCTTGTGGCTTGGGAGCTGGGATGCAATCCTGGAGGCAACCTCTCCTTTGCCAGCAACACAGTGCTTCCTTGACACTCTACTGCCATAAATCTTTAGTACTGCTAGCTCTATTCAGTAACTAACTCTGTGATGCAGTTAATGGTTGAGCAAAACTCACTGTTACTCTTAGGAAACACTTACTGGAAAAGCAAGATCAAGTGAGCCTGTGGTGGAGCAGCCAACTCCTGTGCCCCAAAACTCTTCTTTTTGTACGGAATGACAGAAGAGTACATTTCTGAAGTGCTATCTGGAGTTCTCTGGGCACACTTAGGCTGCTTCAGCCATAGCAGTACAGGGTTAATCTGATATAGGAACCAAGCCTCAAGTTGCCTCCATTCCTAGGAGTACCAGTCAGGGAAAACCCCTTTCTTCCTGTGTCAAGGAAAGGCTTTAGAGGTACAAAAGCTCCTTATCTTCTCCCGAATGACAGCAAATGCCTTGGTAATATCCTGATGCTACTGCAGCCCCCAGGGTACTATTCCAGGCTGCCGCACATAGAGATTGTGCCTGGAGTTATTCAACGATTTGGGCTGACGCATGACCATGTTTTCAGGATAAGTACAGGCATGTAGATAAGTTCATTGCTAACTCCTATGAAATGGCTCATTTTCCAAAAAATCCCTTACCTAACAGTTTCAGAGAGAAAACTGCATCGCATGGGAGTTGTCTAGATCATTGACTGCAGGTGGCTAATGAAAAAAATGAAGGTCCCTGCAAAGGTGTGCAGTTTATGAACTGCTCCTCCACCTCCTTTTACTAAATCTGCTGATCTGTGAGAATGGTCAGACTGGGTCGGATGGAAAGACCAGGGTAAACCCTTTGGGGATCTTTGTCCACTGCAAAATATCTGCTTCTGCCCTCTGTTTCCAGTCTTACAAGCAGTTATTTGTCTGTGCAGGGACCTTCCCTCTCACCCCACGGCAACGTGGAGGTGGGAGGTTGTTCTGTGTTAAGAGACCCTCCTTTTCAGAGGGATCCTGAGCTCCGCTGGTCAGAGCCTCCACCAACCTGCCGAATGGGTTTTGGTGCTTGAGGAGCTTTCCTGCCCAGCTCGGGGGGGGGGGCGGCTGTTTCTTGCAAACCTCTATGGGATGCTCTATATCAACATGCTTTCTGATGCACTCCCAGCTGTCTGCTGCTGCAGTTTTCAGGTATCTGGTGTGGTGTCTTGTGCTTTCGACTCATTGACCAAATCTTTAGTCAATCGGTGCAGCAGCAAATGTAGCAAAGCTCAATGTGAGACTGCACGGAAGCACAAGGTTCTTGAAAACACTGATTTTGTTCATGCTTGTTCTCTCAGAGATATCAATCACTCGCTCTTTTGTATTCATGCTGAATTGTTGTCCACCCTTCCTGCAGGTATCAGCTGAAACCTTCCTGCTGCTGTTGCTGAGAAAGGAGGAGGCATTTGATTGACCAGGTGTGAAAAGCTGCTTTAAATGACACCCAGCAGCACATTGGCAGCCCGTGCATGTCCTAGGGAGTCAGTGCAGTCCCTAATTTTGTCACTTCAGGATTATATTGCTTGGGGAGAGAGGATGACTAGAGGAGAATTAGTACCTGAAAAAGCAAATCTTTATCCCTGGTGCTACTCGGCTGTTTGGATCTTGTGAAGTACTTGGACAGCATAACCACGCTACTGAAAAATTGCTATGTCCCTCTTGTTGCTGCACAGCAGCCACTGCCCTCTTATCTAGTCCGCAGCAGCAGTGTGGCGGGTTTGGACGTGCTGGAGATACTGTGTGATGTTAGCAGGGGCAGGAATAAACTCCAGCTTGTGCTTCACGACTTGCCATCCTATCTGGCTCCTCCACGCACTGAGCGGGGACGGCAGTGGTGGCCCTTGTAGCCTCCTGCAAGAGCCACGGGTTTGGGAGACAGCTGTTCACAGTCACTCTGTGGGGAAGGGGAAATGGGCTCAGTTGTTTTCAGTCCCAATGTAGGCTGCTACAATGGGGATCAATATGCTGACTCTGACTCTCCTTGCTGGAATAGAGTTAAAGGGTGATTTTTTTTCTCTCTTTTTTTCTTCTATTACCTAGAACATTTTTTTTTTTTCCTTACTATTATAAGGTGAGGATTTGGATTGCTGAAGAGGTTGCTGTTTAAAAGGTGTAAAACACCCTATGTTATCACTTTGGCTTTGCCACATCTGCCAAGAAGCAAATGTGATAATGGGTGGAGAAGAGAAAAGCCACACTAAAGAGATTGCTTCTGGAGTTAAGGATGCAGATTAACTCCATGATTTGCTCCTGAGACTGAGAGATATCTCCCTGGTTTGTGAGAAGCCATCGGGTATTTGCTCTTTCATTAACTGTGAAGTCTTGCAGACTTTCCCACCTCAGCTTTTGGAGGCGAGGTGTCTGCTGACTTCCATTGTTCATGTTGCAGGTTGGTTTCTGTAAACTGGTTATTTTTATTTCTAGTATGTCTCTGTACATGGGGGCTCTTTCATTGTTGGTCTGGGTGCAGACTGGGTCCTGACAGACTGCATCCGCTGAAACAAGGCTGACTTTTTTTTTTCTTTTCTAAGTGAGCCCTGTATGGCTACTCAGATTCACCCTTGTTGGGCAATGTTTACCCTGGCTTCTCTTTCCTGGGTACTCTATTACTCATTACTGTTCAAATCCTAGCAAATAAATAAATGATTTTTGCAACGACAACAAGAATCTGGTGGCGGAACAGCACGACATTCGCTGAAAAGCCTGCCTTATTCTTCCCAGCGTGGCTCTGATTGCTGGACAGAGTATTAATATATAGATATATGGGTTTGGGTTGGACCCTGGTTTTGTGACACAGTTCTGGGTGAAGCATTCAGCTGAGCAAATAGTGACAAATCCCTGCAAACATCCACAGCTGAAGGGTGCAGAATTCTTCCTTTCCACAACTGGCAGCTGCTGCTGAGGCAGAAACAGGGGAAGCACTGCTGAGACATGATGAGCAGACTTCTCTGGCTGGGCTCAGGGGTGCTTGGCTCTTCTGGGATACATTTTTCTTCTAAAGAAAATGACCCCTGTTGCCTTTTGTGTTTCCATAAAAGTCTATATGGTCTGGCAAGGGGCTGCTGGCTGTGCAAACCTGTTGACTGTGCTATTACTGGGCTCTTGATTTTTCTTTTTAGATGGTTCCTGGGACTGAATCTGCCTGTGTTCCCTGCGCACAGCGCCCAGTTCTGCTCATTAGCTGCTCAGAGGGTTTCTTAAGGCAGCTGTGTTGACCCATGTGTCCTCTAGTTTTGCCTGAATAAATTGCCCTCCATCTTCTGTTGGATCAAGCAGAGCTGCTGTGTGCTTCCCCTGAAACCACCTCATGCTTGGGGAGGGGAGCTCGCGGGGGGGGGACCCAGGCGATGTCACGGCATGTTTATCGCTTTGAGTTTTGGGGCTGCTTTTGGGGCTCTCGCTCTGCATGGGCAGGGTTGACTGAGCACCCCGGCGGGGTGTGCAGGTGCAGGGAAGGTGGCCGCTCGTGCAGAGCCAGTTCGCAGGAGTCCGACCCTGTGCCAGCGCCTGGTGGTTCCTCTGGTGTTTGCTTTGCCTGGGTGCGTCAGAGTGCTTTATTGCAGAGCGGCCGTAGGGCTCTTCCTGCTTCTTGGTAGCAGCGCACTGGGTGCAGGGGGCTGGGATGCTACCGTAGAGGAAGCCAACGTGGATTTTGGGGGGGGCCTTGCGCCGGGGTGCAGTCATGCCAAGCAGGACTGCCTGGTGTCAGCCTTCACGTAGGCTGCGCTGGCCTAACTGGAGGTGTTGCTGAAGCAGCACATTACCTTGTTACGAGCTCTCCCCCAGGCTGGGGCCCTGGGTGTGCGGGGCTGGCACCGCTGTGGTTAATGATTGCTCTTTTTTAATAGCTTCAAGATTGCCTCCTGCAAGCGTTGTGGCCTCTCTGCAGCAGGTACCAGACAAACCCCGGTGGCAGAGTGTTCTGCAGGACACCCAGCCCAGCTCCAGGGAGCGAGCGTGGCCCCAGTCGAATTGGCTGTGGGCAAGTGGGAGCTGCTTTAGTTCAAGGCTTAGGCTGGCTGTTGGCATGCTGCCTCTGGGCACTGTTCGGGGGTGTCTCCTGGTCATTTCTGCTGCTTTCTACTCTTTGGTTTTACTCCATGGTGAGGCTGTTTTCTCCTCTTGCACTATGTGTAGCTTTGGTCCAGACTGGACTCAAAGTCATTTTTCTTAGAGGTTTCCTCCTGATAGCAGAAAACCAGGAAAACTGAGTTCCATCTCCGAAGCTTAAATTCTAAAAACAAGGCACATCTCTCCTGCCCCCTTTATTTTCCATGTTTAGCCAAGTACTTCTTGTTCTTCAGCACAGTTTCCAGCACTGGTAAGCAGCCTGCGTGCAGTGGCTGGTTCTGGGATAGCTTCTGAGCTTCCAGGAGCGCTGGGCACCTCCACCCTCATGGCCTTCGTGCCTGGCAGCATGGCTCGTCCCTGCAGTACAGACACCACATTGTGAGTGGTCACTGCCCGCTCCGCTGCCTGGCTCGGGTCAGGGAGCATCTAGGTCAGCAGCAGGGGTGAGAAATTCAGGGAACAGCAACTGGGATGCTCTGATCTTCAAGGTCATTTTATTCCAACCCCTTTTCTCTGAAATATAATCATTCCCCTCCCCACGTGTCATCTGGAGAAGGTCAGAGTGGCTCTGGCCAGGGCTGGGGCAGGGAATGAGGAAAGGCAGCTGGTTATCCTCTCTGTTATTTCCATCCTTCCTTCTCCTGGGAGCATGGGGAAGGGAGCCAGCCTGTGTCCGAGTTGCAGTGTGGAGGAGGCATTAGGTACTTGCTCTGTTACTTGGATTTGATTCAAGCTCCCCTCATTGCTTTTCTGAAAAGCAGCAGTGAAACACTCGCTGTCTTGCCTTGAAAATCCTTATCACCCACGCAGCTCCAGCGTGTGTGTCTGTGGGCAGCGCAGGACAACTCAGTAGCAGGCTGGCTCCCACTCATTGCCAGTTTGCGGGCTTTGTCCCCCCATGCAGTTGCAGGTTCGGCTTCAGCAGGGGCCGTTGGCAGCAGCAGCATCTCACCGGTGCTCCATGCACAGGAGATGCAGAGAGGCAGCTGCTGCTGTTGCAAGAAATACATGCATCTGGGCAGCATGCATGGTGCGTGGTTGCTTGATAGCTGCTTGGGGCCGCGTGCTGTTTCTCGGGCTGTGGTGTATTTTGTATATGAGGGAAACTGCAAATGAGGCACATGGGGCAAATGTGCTGCACTTTCTTCTTGCCAGTTATTACACAGCATCTTCTGAATCATCCAGGTCTTGCCACCTGTCACAAGCAACCATGTTCTTTTAATTCTGTTCATAACCCTATTATCTCAATTTTAAATGTAGTTAGAAGTAAAGGGATCACAACACCCTCTTAGGCAGCTGGTCCTGAACCTTGATCCGCGTTGGCTAGATACTTTCCTACTTTTGGCATACATTTGTTCTTGGCAAGCTTATCCTCCTTGTTTGTCTGTTGTATGCAGGCATCAGCAGTTCTCTGCTCCTTGGTGTTTATTTTCTTGGTGTACTTAAAAAGAGCTGTTATGCTTTTTCTCAGCCTTCGTTTTTGCTGGTGTGAACGGGCTGAATCTCCTCTCCACCTGTTGCAGAATGGTGGGTAATGATGAGGACGTGTAAGGCTGCAGAGGAACAACCCCTTCGGTCAGCTTTTGCTTTCAACTTGGAAGAGGACATCTGGAGTTACTGTGTCTGGGTTTGGGCGTCCTGCTACAGGATAGATGCAGAAACTGGAGCAAGTCCAGTGGAGGCTACCGAAGTGCTCCTGGGGCTGGAGGAAATGGCATATGAGGAGAAGCTGAGGGAGCTGGTTTGTTCAGCCTGGAGGAGAGAAAGGGGGAGTCCAATTGCTGCCTTCCACTGCCTGCAGGGTGTTAGGGGCAGGATGGAGCCAGGCAGTCCCTACTTCCAGTGGAAATGTCCTGCTTTATTGCTGGTTTATTTAAGCAGCATCCTAATGATGATTACAGTTCTGTAGCTAATCCAAAATTTTCTCAGTTATTCACAGGTGATGAACTTCTGTTAGAGCAAGGGTTGATCTTCTGGTGTTCTTGCTCTCCAGGTTTCTGAATGATCCGTAAGATTCTGTTCTCTCCTTGATGAACTCCCATGTTGGAGTCATCTTCGTTCTCAGTCTCCCAGGTATTCTGCAAAGGTCACTAGTGAGGATACTAAATAAAACTGGTTTCAAACCAGAACCTTTAAGTACCTCCCACTTGTCCAGTGTTTTCCCTCTCTGCTACCACCTGTTACCATCTCTCCTTTAGCTGCTTCCATCTTCTCGCTTTTGGTATTAAACCCTGTTTTTACCTAGATTAAATAGCTTTTTGCCAGGATGTCCTCCCAAAAATGTAGTCCTGATCACTGATGTTTCTACTGTGTAGAGCATGGGTACACAAATGAGTTGGCAGGCATTAGCGATGTCGCCTTTCCAACATGTGGATGCTGTCCTATCCCCCTTGGCAACACTGATCCGTCTTGAGGGACATGCCGGCAGCTCCTCCTGGCTGCCGGGCATCACAGTGTTAGATGATGGCAAAGTGTGTGCTGGGGCAAAAAGCTAGAGGTACTCTGGACCTCTCAGCCTCCTGACTCCATCCCATCTGTTCGGCTATCTGCCTTTGTGGTTTCTCTCAGCACGGTAAGAGATTGGGCAAAGCACATGGGGAAAGGTGGAGGGATATGCGATGGCTCCTTTAAACTGGGGTGAAGCCCTGGGGTGGGAGGCGGTCTTTTCCGGAGCAAATGTTACGATCAATGGTTTCTTGTGCTGCTTTCTAATAATTCTCCTTTGCTGTTGTCTAGATGAAGATCTCTTTCAATGAGACAAGTTTGCAGACTATGTTTGAGTACCCGTCAGAGAGCTCACTGGCAGAAGAGGAGGAGGAGGAAGAGGAAGGACGTGCTTCTGAAACAGAGGAGGACAAGTCTTGCACCTTGTACACTCCACGCCCAAATAGCACTTTGCATCCCAATACACCTAACTCAGGTGACCGAGGCACTGTGTTGGCACTGTGGGGTTATTGGTGGCGTCTGACACTGTTTCCTACAGACCCTCCTGGGGCTCCACACAGGTGGAAATGGTAATGGAGGTGACTTCTGACAGCAGAATTGGGGCTTAGCGGGGACAGGGCCTGAACCAGAGCAGGGAACTGCAGATGGGCAGCTTCCATGCTGTCCCTGCCAGGATCCTGATCCCACTTCCTTTTGGGGCAGTGAGAAATATTCACGTCAGCTTTGTCCTTCTAGCAGATTTATCCAGCTACACCCCAAAGCACTCCGTGAAGTTCAGCGAGTGGCAGGAGCAGAAATATGAGGAGATGCCTGCTGCAGAGGGACCCCTCCCAAATGAAGCTGATTCCCATGGGAACCAAGTCATGGTGAGACTTTAAATAAGCCGGTCTTGGCTTTGTCCTGCTGTGCTCTTATCCCCGTGCTCGGGTTGGTCTGGACAGGGATGGGGCGGGATGTGCCTTCCACTGAACACCTGTGTGTGTGTTTGCTGCGCAGGGCGGTGTGCCACCGCTCACAGAGGGATCAACACAAGGTCCCGCTGCCACTAGCAATCCTGTCTCTCCCTGTACGTGTAAAGGAGACTTAAGGCAGCTGGCACACTTTGTACTCCAGGGCACGCTTGGAGGGGGGAATTAAATGCGCTCGTTAGCCCTGGGCAAGGTGCCAATGCAGCCTTCACCGTCCAAAGGTGTGGGTACTCATTTGCTTTGGATTTGATGACACCTCCATGTCAACTCTGCTTTCTCCACAGCTCACCCCAGCAGAGAAGGGCGGACTCTCCGATTTCAGCAGTGAGCCTGCTCTATATTTCTGATCGCTTCATCTAGCCTGCAGCAGCGGCTGCTGGACAAAACGTGTCAGTGCACCTTCCAAATGTCCATGCAAGCACCACAGAAATAAGCTTCTGGGTCCTTCCCTCACCACAGTTTTTGTGGGATCCTGATGCCAAGGGTGGACTAGATGCTATTGGGCATCTTTGGAGAATATTTGCACTGGATTCTGGGACTTACCTACTACTTTTAAGGTGTATGATTTATTCTACCTGTGGCCTTGCATATTCCTTGTTCAAGATCAGCTGCGGATTAGGCAAGCATCTTAAGAACAGATCTGTAATCCTGGGATGGATGTAGATTCTCTCGGTGCTTACCTGAGTCTGCCCATCCAGGCACTGTAGGGGGTCTGGACAGCTTTTGTAATACTTCTCCCATCAAAGGCCCCAGTGAAGAACGGTTCTGGAGTTGGAGCACTGGGAGCATCTGGGCCGTTAGCTGGATTCACAGAAGTGGTTGTGATTTGACAGCTAGATTGGGTGTCAGTTTGGAAAACCATTGAAGGTTCATGGTTTGTTCTCAGCATGCTTCTGGGTCTAGTTTCACTGAACCATCGTGGAACTGATGTGCCAGTTACATTCTTGTGAAGGAAGCTGAATGCACTGTGTGAGGGATGGGAAGGGGAATAAATGCCTTTAGCTTTAGGTGTCATTTTTGCACTGATTTGTAAAGAAGTGTCCAGACTGGCATGAGCCTCTTGAAGATTCCCAAACATTGGCCATAGCTTTGATCTGTCCATACCCGACTCTGGCGTCCAGCCTTTAATAACAGCTGATTGTGCTTCAGTTTGCCAGTTCCTCTTGTTGCTTTGTTCCAGCATCTAATGGGGCCAGGCCCAAGATTTCTCTGTCTTGGTTGGCGGGGAGGCTTCCTTCTAGCCATGCTTGCTCTGCTCCTCTAATGCAAAGCACAGGAGGGCTATTTCACTCCTTTATTCTGCAGAACTTGAACAAGGAATATGGGGGTTTTTTCTAGGATTTTTATAGTTCTATTGTAATTGTTTAATGCAGCCAATATGCAAAAGAATCTGCTAGACTCTTCCATTTAAGTTTTCTACTACTGTAAACTCAGGGTCAAAATTGCACTCTGGAAAAGACAGAACACTGCTGCTAATGTGATTTGTACTTCTGGGATTAAAAGAGACGCAGTTGGAATAGATACGGCCTCTTTGGGCTTCATGAAACAAGTGGTACCCCAGTGTGTGGCTCTCCCCAAAGGAACAGGCTGGTATCTTTCATTAAATCTAATACTTTTATTGGTTTGTCTATTATATATAGACGATGAATGTCTAGTCAAGCTGACACTGGTCTATGAACTGAAAATCCTCTCCATACCTTGCCCTTGTTTTGGTGTATATTGTAGCAGCAGGAGGAAGGTTGTTCTGCTGAAAAACACAGGACTAAATGCTAGGACGTACCTATTTGTAGCTGTTCTCTTCTGCCCTGGGTGCCTAAATATTTCTGGAAAGATAATGCAAAAAAAAAAAAAAAAAATACCCAAACCCAAAAAACTCAGCAGTTTGTTAGATGTTGGCTGGAGGGGCCACAAAGGAACACTTTCCACCTCCTTGCACTTCTAAGGTTTGTCCTTTTCAAGCTAACTCAAGATCTGCTCACCGCATGACCTCCCAGGAGCAGCATGTGGCTGGCAGTGCATCTGTGTCTGACATGACGCAAGTACCAGGGAAGGAGCAGTGAAATCGCATGTGCTGAGGCTTCTCCCATTAATGAAATACTTCAGGACAAGATGCTGAGACTGGGGTAGAATGAGGAAAAATGCAGGACTGCTAGTGACTGCTAGATTGAAGGGATGAGTAAGTTACCAGATATGTGGAGTCAAACACTGAGCAGTGCCCACAGCCAGCAGCTGTGCACACAGCCAGAGGAGGTCAGGGACTATGTTTGAAGACAAGGTTATGCACAGTTTTTCTAGCAGAAAAGGTCCCAGTGAGCATCTTGCACTGTTGGAAAAGCTCAGGCCAGTTTAAGGCAGCTCTGTCTCTAGATTTGCAACTTAAAAAAAACCCTGCAGGTGGTGAAGCTAAAGCTGCTTGCAATTAAAGTTAGGGACAAGGTGTCTGAACTAGTCCTGACTTCATTCTACTGTGGATCAATGAGGAATGCTAAAGCCAACAATATCCTGCAGCTTGTTCCGCTCACTTCAGCCAACTGAAATGCTGCTCTGGTACTCTGCCTGCTGCTCTCAGTGAATTAGCCCTGTGCCTACAACTTCTCTGGTTAGGACAGGCTGGGTGGAGGCGTGAGAGTGCAGAGTGTGCTTCTCAACAGGAGCACGTGGTGCCCTGGTGTGCTGCTGACTTCTCTACTCCTTCCAGTTGCCTGCGCTACCTCGTAGCTGTAATTTGCACCTCGCCGAGTGCTGCCTTCGCACTTCCTGGCTTTGTATTCTAATCCCTGTCTGTACCAGATGAACTCTTAGCTTGTTCTTGGCAAAGCAAGGTGAAGGCTGTTCTGATGGCAAAAGCCTTAGCCTCTGTGGATGTGTTTCAGTATCACTGTGCTCAAAATAAAGGGTATTTTTTTTTTGTAGATGCCTACCCTGATCTCTAGCGTTTGAGGATTAACTTCAGTAGATCTCTAACTAATACCAAAGTGCATCTGAAAGGAAAATTTACTTCTGCAAAACAAAGACTTTTATTAAGTGTGGCATCCTTGTACCAGAACAGCAGCTGTCCCAGACCAACAGGACTTTCCAGGTCGAAAAGCAAGTTTAGGAATGCTTTTGTCCATGTGCTTGTTTTCCTTTTTCTTTTGAAGTGCTTTGCGGCTCACTGGCTTTACCGGCATTCCCAATTTCTCCCTTCAGGACATCTAGCAATGTCTGAGAACTCTCCAGAATCTGGGAAAGAAAGGAATAAAAATAGCTTATTTTTACATAAACTAACTGTTTCTCTTACGAGTTCCCTTCAAATTCAGCCGATCTACCTTGCAGCAAGAGGGATTCTCCAGCCCTTACAACATCTAATTCTTGGTGACATATCGTCCTATCTCACTGTGGGAGTACCTGTGGAGGAATTTCTCTGGTTCGTGCCCATATTCTGAATACAAAACACCTTAAGCAGTGTATCTGTCTTGGAGCACGAGGCAGAGAACTTCCTGAAGCAGGCTGTGGGGTGAACTTTAGTTTGTTATTCAGGGAGATGTTGATACCTGAGCTTTTTAGATCAGTATTAAATTGTGCTCAGCTGACCCAGTTTCAGCTGTCTTCCACTGCTAAAACTGCACACTTCAGGTTTCTTGCTTAAAGACTAACTCAACTCTGCAATGACCTTAAGTCAGACTAAATCTTTCCTTTTATTAATTTTCTTCTATTTTTAGCTTATATTGTATATAATCTAACACTCCCACTTGCTATGCACGACGAAGCAAGGCTACAACAGGTTTATGAGATCTTGCTGCCTGTCCCTCTCACCATTTTAAACTTTCAACACGGTGGACAACTGTAACAAAATGTGACAGTAGGCTCGTAGTCCCAAAGATCATTTACATTCCTATGAACTTGTGGAAATCACTAAATGGTCAGAGAAGAGATGAAGGTAAGTGTCCCACAGGATGAGACACCAGTAGAACGTGTTGGTGGGATCTTGCCATCTTGTCCGTGGGAGGAGGTGGAGTCCTTCGACTGTCACGGGCTGGGGGAAGGCAAGGAGCGTGATTACAGACAAGAGATGTACATCCACAGGAAAGGGACTTTGTTACTGGTTTCTGTTCGCAGGATGTCTGCGTTTCCTCTCCTACCTACCTCTGCTTTTTACCTGCTGTGACTGTCTTTTAATTTCAATAAACATGAATTCATTTGTAGGCTGGGGGGTTGTCACTTCTATCGCAGGGAAGGTTTCTTTTAAAAGGCGCTGTTTGTTCATGTAACTTTACAACATGGTTTCTAAGCCGTTAAATTTTTATGCAAGTTCCCCCCTTCACCCCAAACCATCAGGTCTTGAAGTAGGCTGAGAAAACAGCTCCAGCCTCATCTGAAAAATAATTGCCACTGCAAAGTACTGAATTTGGGAGATGAAGACAATCTGACGCAGAGTAGTGACCACATTAAAAAAAAAAACACATGGGAAGAGGAGAATGTAGGCAGCAGCTAACAGGGGAAGGGGTGCTCTTGAACTGAAACAGCTCTTTGTGGCCAATGGAGGGAAGATCATTGCTTATCTAAAAGCGAGCTGGAAAGATCCTTTTATTTTTTTAAAAAAGCTGGTCAGTGTGTAAGGCAAAGGTGACTTCAGCTGTTATCCTACACACAGGATAAAGCAGTCCCTGCCTGGCGGACTTTAAAAATACGGGACGCGTGATGGGATCGAGCCATCCCAGTAACTGACGTACCAGTAACAGCCTTTGTGCCGTTTGCCTCCTTCCCACCCCTTTACTGGTCCAACATTTCTACTCTTTAAAAAGATGTTATTCCATTAAAGATGGAAGAAATTATGTGAAAGCTTGAGCAAAAAGAGCGTCTAGTAAGCTAACAGCTCTGCCATCGCAGTCTGTTGTTACCTGCGTGAATTCATGGTCTTCTGGGTCAATGTCTTGTCGCCGGCTTCCTCCTTTTTTTCCCCCCAAATGGCGGTTTGTGAGAAGGTCTTTCTTAGGGGCCCATTCCGAGGACCATCTTGATGTCTTTTGACAATATGCTTTAACTTAACCCCCGCTTTGCCCGGGAGAGGGGCTCCGTGGGGCTCGCTGCCACCGGGAGCGGTGCCAGGACCCCGCCGGGCGGCCGAAGGCGGGGGGTGCCCCTGCCCTTCGGCACCGCCG
>WAAD01028341.1:207204-223755 GCA_013389945.1 Fregata magnificens
GGCCCCTCCGCTCGCGGTTGTCGGCGCCGCCGCGGGGCAGGTGGGAGCTGCTGGGTCTGGGGGGGAGAAACGGCTGGAGCTGCCGGCTTGGAAAGAGGGGAGGGGGGCATCTGGCGGGGCGGCGGCTTGTATTTGCATGGGGGGCTGTCAGGGAAGGGCCACGGGGCTCCAGCCGTCCCCCTCTTCCCCCCTACGTGCCAAAAAGAGGCGCTGCTTCCCCCATCCGTGCTGCAGCTCTGCTCCCTGCTCGCTCCCCGAGGGAGCTGACGTCGGCCAAGGAAGGTTTTGCCCCAGACCCTGGCTTTTTGGGGACCCAAGGGTGGCTCGCGGCACCCTCGCCGGCGCATGTGTGCTGCAGCAGCCGCCAGCAGGGACAGCAATGGATGGCGTTTGGGTGTTAGGCCTGGGAGGTGGGTACTTGGCTTCCAGCAGCGGGCTGAGACCCCAGCAGGTCTCCATGGAGGAACGGTATCCGCCTGCTGCTGTTTGACAGCAGAGTCCGTGGGCATTTGGTCCCCGCTCTTTGAGATGGGCGGCCTCGTCTGCCACAGATCCTCCTAGAGAGGTCTTTATGCGTGCTTAACTTGGTATCTCCTCCACTTTTCAGGCAGCACCGAGGTCCGATGCCGTGGGGCCACTGAAGGATGCCGACCTGCGGGCAGCCCTGGACGTGCTGCGGTGTTACGACTTGCACTCGATCGTGGAGGAGTGGTTCATTGAGGTGCTGCAGACGGACCTTCAAGCAAATATAGCTCCTGAGTTCTGGAACTGCATCGGCCAGTATGAAAACACAGCTGAGGAGCCCCAGTGCTCCTCACTCCTTCTGGACGCGTTTTGTCTTCTCAAGTGCCGCCTGGACCCCTACCTGAACAGCCTGGAACTTCTGGAGAGGTGGACCAAGGCAGGCTTGCTCCTGGGGACAGGCGCTCAGATGCTGCAAGAAAAGGTCTACACCATGTTCAAAGCTATCCTTTTCTTCTCCACTACCAAGTCCTTCCAGGACATGATCCAGCAGTTCTACAGCCGCACTTTCAGGATATACATGCGGCAGTGGAAGAAAGGAGAAGATGGAACGAACGAGTGTGAGAGCAGCATGAGTGAGACCGAGCAGGAGAGTGATACGGATGAGGGCGGAGGAGAGAGCCCGCTGTGCGCAGGCTGCAGCAGCGAGAGAGAGCAGTGCTGGTGCCCCAAAGCCATGGAGCAGTTTCAGCAGCTCAATGACATTCTGTACGTAGGTTACGGGGCGGTGGCTGTCGCTCAGACCAAGCAGGTGGTCTGGATGGGGAGCAGCAGCGGGTTTTCTTGATATCTGAAAATGGGAGGACTTAGCGTGAGGTCAGGCTGTATCATGGTACTGACTAGAGAACTTGTCACAGGGTTTCTGCAGCTGGTTGCCCACTGGTGGTTGAACTAGAGCAGATCTTTAGACAGAAAGTTCCTCTCCCTGGATATGAGAATATCTTCCTCTTGCTCTAAGGCCTTCTGTCCACAAAGAAGCAAACTCTTCTAAAGGAAAAAGCTTTTGATGGCTAGAAAATAATGTTTCTAAGGAAGATGGGATAGTGGTCGTGTCATGTGTTATATATGTAGCGCACCTACGCGGGCCATCAGAGCATTTGAACTAAGAGCTAGGCCTGCATCTCTGGAGCGTACAGGGAGGAAGGTGCCTTCAGGTAGTTAGGTTTTCTTTATTTGCTTCTACCTTTGCTTCCATACGCTCTGAATCGGGTCACTGTCTGTGTTTGTAGCCGCCGGCTGAATTTGCTGGAGAGAGTGAGTGCCGATGCTGTCACGACCATCTTGCACCGGATGATAGAGGAGAGGATGGAGCAAAGATGCAGGGGGGAATATGAGCACTCCTTCCTGAATGAGTTCCAGGAGGTAAGGCAGGCGTGCGGGCAGCCAGGGCCATGCCTTTGGAGATGTGCAGCTGCTCCTGTTACTGGTTTAGCAGCTCAGACTAAAAGCGGATTCCACCTGAAAACACCTGGTCCAGGGCTATGACTCCCACCATCCCTCGCAGAAGAGGTGGTTAGAACTCCCCATTTTGATTTATGCTAGAGGGGAAGGTTTGCTCTGACCTGTGCATAATGTGCATTTCACCTGGTGATGTCCGTAGTAATGAGGGAATTTCTGGGGTTCCGTTTTACAAACTACAAGAACGTGTAGTGTCACCTAGCCTGCAGACGACCCTCACTCTGCGTAGGTGGGCCCATAATTAGAATTTGTGTGGCTGTTCTCCGTCCTCTTTCCAATTTTTCAGCATCCCTTTAAAATACGAAGCAAGGATGGGAGATGATACTGTGGTATTGATCTTAGTGGGCCACATACAGAATTAAAATCCTTTCTTGCAACTACCCAGTTGTTTTGCTGCTACCTTAAACTGAGTTCGTTGTTGGGCTGTTTACCCAGTATGACCTTAAAATAAAATTCTTCTCTGGGTTATGGTTCTTCCAGGATACAGTCCTGGCTCTGCAGGCTTGCCCTGCACTCTTTGTTCCTCGATGCATGACCTTGCCTTTGCCTGTGTTGAAGAACAATGCATGAAGTCAGGTTGCCATGCAAACCGGACTGCTCTCTGTGGTTGCCCTAGTTTCCTTGCTGTTTGCCATGCCAGCCGTTTTTGTCATCTGCAAACATCGTCAGTCATTTTATATTTACTTCCCTTTAGTTGCTGTGCAACGCTTTCTTTATTGGACCTAGTGTGAAATGCTTTTGGATGACCTGGAGATTGTTTAAGGACATTTTAAGGGCAGCAGAGAAAATGCAACTGCATTCCACTTGTCAGATGTTGCAGAAGGTCCCCCTGCTCCCACCTCTTCAGAAAGGCCAGCGTGTTTGGCCACAGAACATTGGAGCTTGTCAGAATTAGGAAGAGATAATTTTAAGAAAAAAAGCACAAAAAGGTAAAATAGGAGAAGTCTGAGAAACAGCTTGCTAAAAGTGCGCGTGCTGACAGCAAACCCCCTTTTCAGACACATCAGCAGCAGTCTGGAGTGTCAGCTGATAATCTGGCTGTAACAGGAGCACTCAGAGAAGATAAACTCATGGGGAAAAATGGGTTGGTTTGATAATAATTGTATTCCTTAAAATTGAGTTGCTTTGCATCAGTTATAGTCCTTACCTTTTGTCTTTTAGGAGAATTCTTTATCAGCTTTTCCACAGTTTTGCCCAGATCGATGCCCAGGTGTTCTGTAGTTCGCAGGTTCATCCTGCCTTGTAATTGGTAGAACTTGTGCATTTCTTCAGTGTTTCCTCAGTCGAGTAGATAATTAAAAATTAACATAGGCAAACCAGACGTTGACGTAGCATTTTTGTTTCAGGCTGTCGGAATCTGGTTATCAATAAATGTTAATATCTAGTGGCTATTAACACTCAAACACTATCCCAGGAAGTACCACGTATTTGCCACCTTAAAGGGGAAATTAAAAAAAAAAAAGCTTTTCTTTTGAACATCTGGATATTGTAGTTGAGTACCTTTGAAATTTGACAATTACACATTTCTCTGTAGAAAACTAAATCTCAAATATAAAAAATTAACCTTCTGATGCTCTCTGTTCAGGTATTTATTTTATTATTCAGTGGCTAGGCTGGTATTTGAGGTCTTGGTTTCAAGTGCCTGAGTTTGGTAAGAGTATGTGAGTCCTTGGGATGGCTTGCTTGCTCTTCACTGATTTCAGGAATTGTAGAAATTTTGGGCCAAAGATGATGCAGTAGGCAACTTGCTCACATTCTCATAAAGTACAAGTACAGAATGGAATGGAATTCTGCAAGAATAGAATAGTCCGCATGTTTTTGCATATACCCTATCCTTTTTGGAGCCCAGCACCTATGCACAGTCCTCAGTCACCCCGTATCTCCTCGTACACATCTGCATAGTCTATATCCTGTATCTTTAGTTAAAGTTCATATTGTTTCAGCTGGGCTTTCCCCGGCTATAACCCAGGCCAGGGTGCATTTGGAGAGCAGCTGGAGGTAGTGCTATCCTTGGCTAGCTGCCCTTTTCTGCTTGCTGTGGTAGCTGCCTGGTGATGGGGTAAGTGTGGCACGTGGTTGTGCATCCAGCTGTGGTGTTCACCATCTCTGTGCTCCCCTTCTCCTTGTGCAGTGGATTGAGAAAGTGATTGGCTGGCTCAGCAGGGTTTTTCTGCAAGATGGTCCCTTGGCACGCTCCTCTCCAGAAGCTAGCAGCACCTTGAAGCGCTGGCGGTGCCACGTCCAAAGGTTCTTCTACCGCATTTACGCCAGCATGCGCATTGAAGAGCTCTTCAGCATTATTCGAGGTAGGTGTGACCCATTCAGCGTTCATTCACTCTTGGACTTGGGTTGGATAAATGATAGATCTGTCTTCATCTCCTGATGCACCATGCTGTCTCCTCTTGCCTTCCCACTGCTTGGTTTGTAGATTTCCCAGAGTCGAAGCCTGCTGTGGAGGACCTTAAGTTCTGCCTGGAAAGGACTAATCAGAGGCAGCAGCTGCTTAGCTCCCTGAAAAGTGCTCTGGAAATGCGACTTCTGCATCCTGGTGGGTTTTACATCCCCGCATATGTCATAACACTGTAAGGAGCCTGGGCATAAGCGGGGATCTACTGGGAGCCATCATCTGATTTCGTGTTTGACGAGTGAGAGGCAGTCAGGCTGTGCACATCACACGCTCTCCTTGTTTGAGTGTGGATGGGCAGCAGTAGCTGATTATATCCCAGCCCCTTTTTGCCTCATTTTTACAGTACGGTGAGGAGCTGAACTAGAAGTTTAGCTTTGGTCCAGGTGGGAAGAGGCTTCTTCGCTGTGTGTGGTCTGAGCTCCTAATGCACAGTCAGGGCTCAGCTGGTTTATGGTATTCTCTGAGCCTGTGTTCGCGGTTGGAACTGGCTTCTCAGACATATGGATCCGATCTCTCCCTTTGGCTGGGGCAGTAGGGCAGCAAGCCCTTCGCCTCCGACTCCGTAGATCGAACAGAGGGCTTGGAGCATCCAAGCTCCTTGCATCCAAGCCATTAGTCTGTGCTCTGGGACTCTGACTCCCTCTGCCCCTCTCCTGTAGGAGTCAACACATCCGACATCATCACTCTGTATATCTCGGCCATCAAGGCCCTGCGGGAGCTTGACCCCTCCATGGTTATCCTGGAGGTTGCCTGCGAGCCCATCAGGAAGTATCTGAGGTAAGAGGCTTGCGGGGCAGTCTTATGCATCCCCTTTCCCTCCCCTTCCCTTCACTTGCTCTGTTTCTGTTGCCTGTTGGCAGGACTCGGGAAGACACGGTGCGGCAGATTGTGGCTGGTCTCACAGGCGATGCCGAGGGCTCCGGTGATCTTGCAAACGAGCTCTCCAAAGCTGACCCGGTGACCCTGGAGAACGGCCAGGAGAGTGACGATGACATCTCAGAACCAGGAGACTGGGTTCCTGACCCGGTTGATGCAGATCCAGGTTAGATGCCAAGACCGGAAGTCCTGGTAGCCTGCTGTTTTCCCTGGTGGGCTGTAGTCTTGAGCAGCTCATTTGCTAGTCCTCTAGAGCTGAGCTGGGCTGGGGCAGGTCTCTGTTAATCTCACACTGTCATCTGCTGGATTTCACTAGGAAAATCAAGTTCCAAGCGTCGGTCTTCGGACATCATCAGCCTGCTGGTGAGCATCTATGGCAGCAAGGACCTGTTTATCAACGAATACCGCACGCTTCTGGCTGACCGGCTGCTACATCAGTTCAACTACAGTGCTGAGAGGTGAGGTCCAAGTGCCCAGCCCCAGGGCTTTCCATGGTAAAATCACCTGATAAAGGTATGCTTCAGACTTGGTCCTATGAACGGCCGTTTCTGGAGCCAGGAATGTCTTTGGCCATTTCCTCTGCAGCTTTGGGTTTGCATCTAGAATTTCATGCACTCACCTCTTCTCGGACCGCTTCCTGCTCAGTCCTGCCCTTGGCTTGCACTAATAGGGCAGCATGTAGGAAATTGGAGGCACCGACACCCTCTTAGCTGCATTCCACGTGTTCTGGTGGCCCTCACAACCTGCACAGGCTGCTTAGGGTCAGCAGAAAGTGTCAAAGTAAGAAAAAGGGATGAAGCATCAGGAAACCTCAGTTGTAACCCAACTATGTCTCTTGATTCAACACTTGCAGTGGTTTTCCTTTCTGTGAAATGCATCTAGTGCGAGCCATGGCTGGGATGGGCAGTCTCGGGCAAGTGGCTCACCAAATGCTGAGGTTGCACTGTGTTGTTGAGGGGGATGGCTGGGTGCTGTGCTCGTCCAAATGAAAGGGATGGGAAGGTCTTTGAAAAGCTGCTGGCCTACAGAGGAAGAGACTGTTCCTCGCTTAGATGCTAGCAGGCACCCTGTTCAGATAATGTGCCTTGCACGGCTTCCTAGGAAGAGCACCCTTGGGCCAGGGGCTACCTGTTTTGGCTGTGTTGCAAGGGGTGGAGGCCAAGCCAGGCTTGTCTGTCTGAGGGACCTATATGTGATCTGTCGTTTCTCTTATCAGGGAAATCCGCAACGTGGAGCTGCTGAAGCTGCGGTTTGGTGAAGCTCAGATGCACTATTGTGAAGTCATGTTAAAAGTAACTTTTTTTTTTTTTTAATTCAAGGCCTGGGTGTTTGAGCTTATCAGGGAAGGGAAGGGACTTGAGGAGTGACCCACAAAGGGTCTTTTAGGAAAGTGGGGTTCCCAAAATCCCAGTGAGGGGGCTGATTTGTGCCAGGCAGAAGTGCATGCAAAATCATGTCTGTTTTTTAAGCCCTGTGGGTTGGGTTATCGACTCTGGGGGACGGTTGCTCTGGTGCTGTTGTCTCTCTTGCCCGTCCTGCAGTACAGTATTCTGGCATTGAAGAGCTGGGCTCTTCTAGCTCCTCTACGGTTGGGACTCTAGAGTCCAATTCACTTGGAGCACTGTAGGAAGAACACGGGTCTGGAAGGACTCCAGTGTAGGCTAGTGCTGAGTTGTAAGCCCTGCCTCAACCTCCCTACAAATGTTTCTGAGTATGTTGCAGGCTTTCTGGTAGACACACATGATCACGTCCTTTCCAATGTCCCCATCATCATTTGGAGACAATGCTAGTGACCTTGTTTAAGCTTCTCCTTTACTAAGGGTTAGCACTGACTTGGAAGAGAAGGAGCTGCCTTACCTTCCTCTGCCTTTTCCAGGATATGGCTGACTCGCGACGCATTAATGCCAACATTCGTGATGAGGAAGAGAAACTCCCAGAAGAGGAGAGGCCACCATTCAGCCTTGTTGCCGTTATCCTGTCGAGTGAGTTCTGGCCACCGCTGAAAGAGGAGAAGCTAGAGCTTCCAGAGCAGGTCAAGGAAGCCATGGAAGCCTATTCCAAGAAGTATGAGAAATTAAAGGTGAGGTAACCTTAACCCTCCTTGAAAAAGGTGTATGCTGTTCGGACTTTGTTACATAGCATGTTTTTTGCAAAGTCCTCTTTAACATCCCTTAAATTTTAGCTGCCAGTACACCCATGCTGTTACGGTGGAATCCCAAAGTCCTTCAGCTTTGAATCGGGGTTAGAAGCTGCGCTAGCTTAGCTATTGCCAAAAGAAGGCTGTATCTCTTCTTGGGGTGCCTGGGTCGTCGTAGTGATAGCAGTTAGGGAAGAGAGTTTTCTAAAATATGCCAGTGTTTGTTAGTTAAATGGATACTGAGGTGGAAGTTCTTAGGCATCTTAAGTCTGGTCTAAGCTTGTTGGCCTAAGTTCTATAGTAGTAGGAGTGACATCCTGTCCCTGTTGGGCCTCTCTTCTTCAGTACTCTGGCACTCTCCTCCCCTGTTTGTCCTCTTGAAAAGAAACTCTTTTAACATGGTCTCATTTTAAGGTTCACTGTTAGTCTGGAGTTAGGTGATGTTGCTTCCTCTTCTGTCTGTGGTCTCTCCTGGGTTCTTTCATTCATTTCTGGAGGGTCCCTGAACTCCATGTTAGACAGTTTAGGTGCAAGCATTTTTGGTCAGTTTGACTGTGGCTCAGACAAAGACTGAATCCATGCCTTTATAAACAGCATGGAAAGGTGGAAGAGAGGCATACGAAGCAAATATAGGCAACCATGCAGTATTCTTCTGCTCTCCAGGCACTTGATCATGGCAGTTAGTCAAACAGAGGAGGCTGAGGTGCATCTTGCTCTGCACATACAGAATGGGTTGGAAGCAGGAGCATCTGTCTGGAAGTCAAGAAGAGATCTAGGTCACCTCCAGAGCTGTGGTCTTGGCTTTCTCATCTTGCAGCTTCTTATCTGGTGGAGTGCAGAGCACACATCTGGAGCGTAGATGATTCAGATCTAGCTGTCATGCCACTGTAGTGTCTGTGTGCACACGCAGATGGTAGTTTGCAGCCAACCTGAACACGATTTGGTGTCTCATGCAGATGTTGCTCTTTGCCTGTCCACTTGTGCTCTGACTGCACTTCAGGTTTGGTTTTCTATATCCTTTCTTGAACCTGTTATTATACACCAGGTGATACATGCCATGAGGCTGGAAAGCTCACCGCTCTAGATCCTGTCTCTTCTCCTGCTGTAGCTACGTGCCAGGTGCGGATGGCAGCTGATTTTTGTGCCTGCAAAAAATTAGTTAGGAGAGGATGCAGGAAGGGGATGCAAGGAGGAAGCAGCCTCCTTGAGCATCCTCAGCCTTCAAAGCAAGCAGTCCTCTTTTCACATCAGTATCAGAAGAGATTGCTTCTTTTCCGAGGAAATCCTGCCCCAGATGAGTATTTATTTTCTGGTAGGAGTTTGTCCTGAGTGGCCCAGTTGGTCTTCCAGTGTTTCCTCAACCTGTGCTTACCCTACCAGAGAGCTGAGTGACTGGCTTTCAGTCAGGAGAGGGGCATTGTTTCCCATGAGGGGGTAGGGAACGGTTGGGTGGTGGCACTGCTGGGCAACTCATGAGGAGGGGAGCAGCTTTCCTATCTGGCAGAGGTGTATGGAGTGCAGCTGGCCCTGGTGATAGAGGGGTGTTTGCAATAACGCAGCACTTATTGGTTCCTGTTAGAAGATCTGCTGTGAGTGGCTGCTTCTCCCTTTTCCAGGCCATGAGGACCCTGAACTGGAAGTACCACCTGGGCCTGGTGAGCTTGGACGTGGAGCTGGCAGATCGCACCCTCTCCCTGTCCGTCTCTCCTGTGCATGCCGCCATCATCCTGCACTTCCAGACCAAGAGTGAGTGCCGTGGCAGACTCAGCGTTACCACCCGTGTCTGTGTGCTTCCCATGGGTGGGTGGGAAGGCCGTGTTGCTTGGGTGGCTGTAGGCTCTGAGAGCTCTGGCAGCAGGACCGAGACCTGGCTCATGGGCTTGGATCTACCACAGGGCTCGGCCAGGTCTCCAGCTCTCCTCCAAGACAGCACCCAGCAGGGCCACAGCTCAGCACCCAGTCTGCTTTCAGGCAGTCGCTGCACACAGCTGGTTGCGCCTGGCAGCAGAGGTGGGCAGGTGTCCTGTGCTTTTCTCTGATATCTGTGGTCTCTGCAGGTACGTGGACACTGACAGAGCTGAGTGAAGTCCTCAAGGTGCCCGTGACATCGCTGAAGCGTAAGATGACGTTGTGGCTGCAGCAGGGTGTCCTGCGTGAAGAGCCCCAAGGCACCTTCACCGTGATTGAGGAGGAGCAGAAGGACCAGGTGGAGAAGGTCGTTCTGATAGACAGCGATGAGGAGGGGGACTCTGCCATGGCGTCGCAGGCTGACCAGAAAGAGGAAGAGCTGCAGGTACCTGTCCGTGTGTCTCGGCTGCTTGGAAAGCTGGCAGGACGATGCAAACATCCCGTGCTTTGGGCTTTGGGGAATCTGATTAAGATGATGGATTCAACTTCCACTTTGGATTTGCATTTTCCACTGAAAGTGGCTAAGTCCGGCATGAGGGTTTTTTGAAGTGGATATCTCTTGATTAATGCTTACTGGTTCAGGTGCTGGATCGCAGCCTTCCCTCCAGAAAAGTGCCTGGCTGCTGAGCCAGGCAACCATTTGGACACCTCTAAATGTGGGGCTTTTTCAGTTTAAAAAAAGAAAAAGTCTGAGACATGATTTCATATTTGAAAATAGTCATCACTTATTTGCATTCACCCGAGCAGCGCTTTTTGGCACTTCGACTGCCAAAAAGGCTTACCCAGCACCAACAGCTGGACCTTTGCCTTCTCTGTGTTGTGGTTCCTGGACACTTCCAGTGCTTTTCCTACCCGTGTGTCATGTTGTGCGTGTGTTGTGCCACTGTGCAACACGCAGTTGTCATACTGGTATTTATCCACTGAGGGTCATGCACGTACTGCCCGTCAAATCCTGCTTTCTAGTTGTGTGTCCCAACACCTGATGCTGTTCTTGGATATTTCCTGTTTAAAGACTACATGCTCATGGCTGAGAGCAGAACTTACTGCCAGCCACAGCTCTGCTCTGCTTTTGGGATATGGGATGCTAAAGCACCCCTTTTCTTCATGGTATAGATGTTAGTCTGGTTTACTGTTGCTTGGATGTCCCCCTCTGCAGCTGTTCTGGACATACATCCAGGCTATGCTGACCAACCTCGAGAGCCTGTCCTTGGAGAGGATTCACAGCATGCTGAAGATGTTTGTGATGACAGGCCCAGTGGTTACAGAAATCGATATACAAGAGCTGCAGGGTTTTCTCCAGAAAAAGGTCCGGGACCAGCAACTCATCTACTCCGGAGGTGTCTATCGCCTGCCCAAGAACTGCAACTAGGCTGCGAGCACCCCTGCTTTCCCCTCTGCGTCACTTCTCCGTGCCTGCGCTCAGCTCCTGAGTGCCACCCGGCTCTCTGCATCCTGCTGGGTAGTTTCTCTGCTCTGGGGGTTTGCTGTGCCCTCTTCCCCAAAAGGGTGTCCTTTTCCACATGGAGACAGCTCAGCAGCAGCCTGGACCATGCACCCCCCAACTTCTGGGACTGGGTCTGCTCCCCACATTGCTTTTCCTCCCATACGTAAGTGTCTGGGCCCAGTTTACTGGTTAATAAAAACCAGCAGTCTCCTTTTCAGATGGTACCAATTCTTTTCTTTCCTCTCGGCAGAGCGCTCTTGGCATCAGCCTTCCCATGCTGAAAGGGCAGGCAGGAAACTCCCCAGTCTGCCGGGCACTGTCTCCCTTTCGTTGGGTCTCCATCTGTAGCCCCGGGAGGGTTTGGGAGGGGGGCTGTTGGCTCCAGTTGCTGTCTGGGTCTCTTTGTGTGGCTAAAGCAGCGTCTTGCAGCTGGCTGTGATGAGCAAGACCCTACACAAAAGCAAGCGTTCATGCTGTCTCCTTTGGCGTATGTGGGAGGAAGACTCCAGGGCCCACTTACCCTTGTTTGGGACTCTTAAATTCTGTGGGTTACTGTGGGATGTAGAATGCTTTAGATGGATGAGACGTAGCAGTTCTTCAGGGCAAGCTGTTTAGTCCTGGAGGATAAGTAAGTGGATTACCCAGGCACTGGTAGGATTGCTTTATTATGGCGCGAATACGTCTCCCTTCCAACACCATGGATGGTGCCATCGAGAGTGCATCGTCTTGCTGTGCTTCGGAGTTATTGGCACCACTAAGATCAGCAAGGCAGTTGGATGGGATAATCCCTGAGCTCCGTTGGTTAAACATTGGTTGCCCCCAACCTGGGTACAAGATCAGGCAATGTGTTTCAGGACTGTGTTCGGTCTCCACCTAATAGCATTTGGGGTTCCTCAGTCCTGCTTTCTGGGTGGGTTTTGCTCATCAGGAGGAATACGCTGGGGAAATCTGGCTTTTACTAAAAATTTGCTTTCTGTGAAGCAAAGAATGAGTTTCCAGAGCCCAAGGAGTCTTTCCCTTCTCTGCTGAATCTTCTATCCCAGCCTGTGGGCACTGCGGCAGCTGGAATTGGGATACCAGAGGGCCACACTTAAAACACCGGAGCAGCCTGTAACCCTGGCTGCGCTGCTGCACATCCAGGTGCGTGAGAGACTTGTGGAACATAGAAAACAACCTGTATTTAACATTTAACCTTGTTTTTCAGTGCCTAAAGGCCCGGAGGTCCCACGCTGTGGGCATCCTTTGTGCAGCCACAGGCAGTGGGGTATGGCACTTATCTCCCCCTCGTGCACGTTCACGGCTTTTCCTCTGTGGGTGAGACCACATGTTCTTCTTTCCCCGTGGCACTTTACTCCAGGCTTGTGGTCTTCTGGCACTAGGAGCTGGTTGTTGTGTTCTACTGTGAAGCTTAAAATGTTCCTTGTGCTGTAGGGGCTCTGTTAATAACTAATAAACCCCAGTCTGTGAACGTGTAAGGTATTACTCCAGGTAAAGCCAAGAAAGATGAACAGCAGCTAATCCCAAATCACAGCAGGCAGGGAGGGAAGTCCATGCCCGAATGCACGAGGAGCCCCACCAGACCCTGGTAGGACATCCGGCTGGATCTGTTGTCATTTGAGGTTGGGCAGGGTGGCCAGGACATGGAACTGGCCTCGTCATCGCTGTGCCCAGCGTGGGATGTGGCTGGGGACATCCCTGCGAGCCACATCTGGGACCCACATGTCGAGGACATGAGACACAAAATCTTGTTGAACCGCAGCTGGTTTAACCCCAGACAGGTCTCTGCTGCCTGCTCGGTGCTCCTGCAGCAGGTCCTGGTGCGTTTTCCCTCCCCACTTTTGGGTACAGGGAACTGCCTTGCAGCAAACACCTCCTGGGGACTTCACATTTCCTCAAAGGCTGCTGAGCTCTTGCTTACACGCTCGCCCACCATTAATAAATCAAAGCAACCCACAAGTGCCTGGGCTCCATCCAAAACCCACATGCTCTGGAAGGGCGAGAGGGAGCAAGATGGGCAGGTTGTGTGGACATCCCTAGGGGATACCTCTTTCCTATATGTGCTGCAGGTGCAGAGCCCCAGGGCTGTGTTTCACAGCTTCTTTTATTTTATTTTGTTTTCGTTTGTTTTATTTTTTTGAGGAAAGAAAACTGTTTGAGCACATGGAAGCATCTGGAAAGGTAGGCAGCTGCGGGGCGGCAGGGTTGGTGTCTGCCAGCTGTAGGAGCCGGAGCTGCCCGGGCTGTGCCCAGGCACGTCCCACTCTGCGCTTCGTGGCTGACTGTCGAACGTCTGGGCGCACTGCGGCTGCGACAGGGTGGGGAAACATCTCTCTTTGATCTTTCCAGATCAAAGAAACCGCCAGCTCTGCAGCAGGGCTGCTGGCAGCTGGGGCTCTCCCCGGCCACCGAAGGAGCCAGGGCCGGCTGCTGGGGCAAGGAACGCGGCTGCGAGTGACTCCAGGGTCCCAGCTGGTTCAGCTTTGCTTATAGATGCAAAAAAGTTTATTTATTTATGCATGGGTGCAGGTGGATATATTCCTCCTGCGGCGCTTCCTCACCCCCCGAGGCAGGGTGCTGCAGGGCAGCGAGCGTGCCCCAGCAGTACCCCATCCCCGGAAGCGCTCCCAGCCTCCCCGTGACGTGACCAGGGGCACATCCAGCCCTCCCCGCCGTGTCCGCAGCCGTGGCGGTGCCGCAGAGGTCGGGGTAGGGAAGGGCACGGGACGAGCATCTTTCCTGCCTGGATCTTTCCCAGCCGCCCCAACGCTCCCCCCATGGGATGGGCCCATGGGGTGTGATGAGTGTGTCCGTCCTGAGCCAGGAGGTGAGCGCTGCCGCTGCCGAGGGGACCTGGAGCCGCTTCTCTCCCCGTGGGAGGTCCCGGCACGGCTGAGCCAGAGCCACGGGCTGAGTTGTAGTGTGGTCGTTTCAAAGTGTGACAGTAGGAAAAACTCTGGTTTAATGAGCGCTTCAGCTTTTATGGAATGTAAAAGTCTTAAAATTAATTGAAACAAGCTGGAAATGAAATTTTTCAGCCTGAGCGGAGGAAGCTGGAAAAAAAAAAGGGGGGTTTTGGGCTCTTCCCTGTGCTGTTTGCTGTGCAGCCACATTGCTTCAGGCCGGAGCTGCATCAGCTGGCCAAGGTGAAGCCCTGTCCCAGGTCCCTCGCCTTTGCAAATCACTTCCACTTTTAGAGGAAAGAAAGAAACATACATATAGCTCGAAAAATGCATGTAAAATCCCATTTCTTTACTCCTGAGATGCTTGGAAATGGCTTCAGTTCCTCTGGGGTGTTTTACAGACACCCTTGTCGCACACTGTAAACCCGTTCTGTGAAGGTTTGTTTACCCAGGAAAGCGTTACCATGATTTTCTCTGATCAGCCCTTGGGAAATGAGTCGATATTTATGGCATTGGGGGGATGCTGACGGGAGGATGCTGCATAGGTGACTGTCCCACCCACTGCAGGAGGAGTGGCTGCGGGCACTCACTGCTCTCCATCTTTTCCAAATTATTTCCCAAATTTTCCATTTTTTTCCCCCAATTTTTTTTCCAATGTAAAAAGCAGTATGGCCCCGAAGCCTCCCGAGCGTAGCAACGCATGCCACTGGTCCCTGCCCTCTCCCATGGCCAGCCCTTGCACCCACCTCTCCCTTGCCACCCTGGCACTGAGCCCAGCCCGCGCCGCACAGCGCGACCGCGACCTTCCTGGCAGTCCCGTGATGCCACCGAGGCCGGCACATGAGGGAGTGAAGCTGCCAAACTAATTTTTCTTTCTTTTTTTTCCTTTTTTTTATTGTTTTAGTGAGGTGGGGATGGAGCTCAGCTGGAGGAGAAAGAAGCAGCGGATTTAAATTGGGTTTTAGGAGCAGTCATCTGGACCGTCTGGTGCTCCATGGTGCTCCTTGGAAGGCTTTAAAAAAATAAATTAGATAAAAATGCTCACTTTCCTTCAAAAAGAGCGATCGCCTTCATTTACCTTGGTCTATTTATAAACTGTTTAGAAGGGCCACGATAACCCAAGCAGGATGCGGTGTCCCTACAAGGGACATTCCCCGGCCCACAGATAAACTGTTTGGGTTATTTAGGATGTGTTAAAGCAGGGTTGCTTACAAAGGTTGGAAATTTTTGCTAAGAGTGAGACTGGGAAGAGCGCGGGGTCCGGCTCGATGGCCCCAGGGCCGTATCCTGCCCGGGGAGTCGCTGATCTGCTGCTGGTTTTACACTGAGCTTGCTGCTGTTCATGCTTCTTGCTGATGCGCCGGGTTTAGGATGCAGGAGGGCTGACGGTGCAGGGGGACCCTGTGGAAGTGAGGGGCTGGAGCGGCAGCAGAAGTTCAGGGCGGATCAACACAAGGTGGGTGATATAAAAGGGAAAAAACCCACCCAACAGCCCAAGCCATTGCTAACGCGGCTGTGGAGTCGGGGGCGGTCAGTAGCGCTGTAACAAGGGCAGCTCGATGCTCAGAAAAAGGACCTCTGGGTCTGGAAATGACCCCACGGGGCCGGATCCTGCACACAGTGCCTGCCAGGGGCTGCAGCCCCCCATCTGCTTGGGCAGCCATACGCCGAGGAAGCTGCTGCCCACCATGGATCGGATTATTCCATTATGTACTTTTATTCTTCCCTTTTTGGGACGCAGGAGGGGCCGGCTCCAAGGTCAGGGGCTGCTCGGGGGTTTCTGTATCCCCACTCCGGCGCCATTTCCCCTTCTCCACTTGCAGGCTCTCACTTTCTGTTTCAGGGCTCCCTGCCTGCTCCCTGCCTGCTCCAGGCTTTGCATCCACGGGATGTATTTCTGACCTCTACATACATTCTTCTGGCGGCTCCAAGCCTGTGACCTCCTCAGCTGCCTTTAGCTTCTTTTTTGACAGATTTCCTCCTTTTTAGCAGGGTTTTTCCAGGCGAGGCCAGCGCTGCGGGTATGGGACCCCCTGTCCCAGCGCTGCCAGAGTTCACCCTGGACCCGTGTGGGGCTCTCGGGTCCCGCAGACCCCCAGAGGGACCTTTTGCCCCAGGGGTTCACTTGCCTTATTCTGGCTTCCGGAGGGAGCGGAGAGGCCGGGAGCGTTTGCACGTATCCGGGTTGCAGCTGCTGCTAGTCAGCCCTGGAGGTGTTTCAGCTAAAAAGGCAACGTGAAAAAAATAGAGGAAAAATCTAAAATTGTTGTATAAGTCGGTGCCCAGCAGCACCAGCAGCCGTGCGGCCGTCCTGAGCTCTGGCGATGCTTTCTGGTGGGTACTGAAATCGGGGGCTGCCCATCCTCTGCGGGTATCCAAACCAGTGGGTACCGGTCAGCGTCTGGTACCAAAATCTCGGCTCGGAGGTCGCTGTCTCCCCGTCCCTGGGGCTTTCTTGCCTCTTTTCCCCTGAGGTGCCCCACGGCGGGGCAGAGCTGCGGGAGAGGCCGTGTTTGCGCAGGATTTGCATTCGTGGCTCTGCAGGAAGGGCCGTGGCACCCACCGCCGCTCCTCACCGATCCCGGCCCAGCCGACGTTTCCTCCCCGTGTGGGGCCTGGCTGGGGGGGGGCCCGGCCTTGGAAGCAGCAGGGACACAGGGGACAGGGCTTGTGGCCCCAAGGTGAGTGGGGGAGGCTTGGGGTTGGGGGGAGAGAGGGCTGGCCCCAACGCACACCCCTCCTGCCCCTGCACTAGACCCCCCCCTGCATGCATACGGCCCCCACCCCATTGCACTGCCCCATTGCATGTGTACAGCCCCCCAATGCGCAGGCATGGCCCCCCCCAGCTGCACTGCCCCCCTGCACACACATGGGCCCCCCACTGCCCCCTACTCATACG
>WAAD01028341.1:223765-251839 GCA_013389945.1 Fregata magnificens
CCCATTGCCCCAGTGCCTGCATGTGCCCCCCCTCCCCAGGATGTTCCCTCCCCATGGCACCCAGCGGCACGGCAGCCTGCTCCCGCCACTTTGGGGTGCCGGAGGTCCCCAAAGCCCCGCGTGGGCCGCCTCTTGGTGCCAGCGATGCCCCTGCCCTCCTGTTCCCCCCAGGCACCCCGCTGGCTTTTTTGGCAGCTGCCCCAGACTGAACTGATGATTTCGGAGGCCGGTTGGCGGTGACACTGTGACAGCGTCCCCAGCTGCAAGTGCCAGCCCTGCATCACCCTGCGTGCATTGCCCCATCACCCGCACGGGCATCCCACGGCCATGCTTGGCCCCCTGGGTCAGACAGGGGCTGGTGGTGGCCGTGCTGCCCTGCTCGGGTCCCCGTCCCCACGTGCAGTCGAGCTCCCCCAGCGCCGCGGGTTCGTCCCACATCCCCACCGTAACCGGCAACTCATCACCCTCTGCTCCAGCCATGGTTCCCAGCATCTCTCTCTGTCCCTGTGGCTTGGGAGGGGTTTAGAAACCCCATTGCAGGAGCAGGGCAAGCATCCCTCGTCAGCATGCTTTGAGCCCTGCTTCCACCCTCCCTTGGTTTCCTGCTGCGTTTCAGAGGCTTCCTGCCCCCCCGCATCCCCTGGGGTGCTGGGGACGGCTCACACTCCTTCGCAATTGCAGCAATACATTTTTTTCTGGGCTGTTGAGGTTTGCTAACAGCCCTCAGGTGGTGGCTGGGAGCTTCTTGCTCCTCTAATTGCTTCTTCTAGGGTTTTTGGGGAACATCGCTTTTATTTTTTTAATAGTGTTCAGCCGTGCTGCTTCGGGGAAGCTCTTCCCTTGCAAAAACCTGAATTAGCCAGAAAACCATCTCTTTTCACAGCTGCTCCCGAAATGTCTGCCCAAGCTCCTCCGGAAGGGACTGCCAGCTTGGGGTCAGTCTTGCCGAGCTGCCCGACTCGGAGAGCAGCTCCCAGCCGCCCCGTGCCGGTGGCCATCCTCTGGCTGAGCTCCTGGGCCTTCGTGACACAGAAATCCCCACATTTGCAAGGATTTGTTAGGCAAATCCCCCCGGCCACAGCGGAGGCGCGTCTGGCCGCCCGGCACGGAGTTGGGGAGACTTTGTGGGTCTGGGCTGGGGGGGACCCTGCTCAGAGCATCCCCTCCCCATGGAGATGTGGGGACCTTCATGTGCATCGCAGCCAGGGTGGGATCTGTGCTGTGATGCTCCAAAACACGCCAAACTGGGTCCCACCTGCCATTTTTGGTCCTGGGCAGCCACTTTCGCAGGGAGTGAGTTCCAGCTGGGGTTTTATCCAAAAATAGGAGCTTGGCCTGGAAGAGGTCGCTTTGGGGCTGCTCTGGCTTTGCCAAATGGGCTTGTTTTTCAGAGAAAAGCCTTGGCCGGCTTGTGCAAGCGTGGGTGAGAGGCAGGGCGGGCGTCGGGGTGGGTTTGGTAGGGCTAAAGGAAAGTTGAACTGTAGGTGGAGGTGAGGAGGAGCTGCCGTGATGAGCCTTGGCACTGCCGGGTACGGAAAAAACCCTGCTGCTTCCTTCTCTCTCTTATTGCAGCTGATGGAAGAAGTGTTTTTTCCCCGGGGAGTTTTTGTGCAGCGAGGGCTCAGGGTGCCCACTCTGTCTCTTCCAGAGGTCGGTCCTGCAGCAGCTGTGCAGCCTGGCCCGGCTGCCCCCACGTCCCTCTGCTGCGGGGTCGGGGGCTGCGAAGGGGCCAAAAGCCTCAGTGGCTGGGGGCAGCGGAGCGGGAGCCCAGGGATAAGACAAATCAACTACTCTGGACTCGCTATTTTTTTCCAGACTCGCTATTTTTTTCCAGACTCACTATTTTTTTATGGACTCACTATTTTTTCCCAGATTCCCCCTATTTTCTGCTCTCCGTGTTTTCCCTGCTGGCAAGGAACCTCGTCCCCAAGCTGCACCGGTGCTGGGTCAGCCCCGAGAACCTCTCTTTGCAGCATCACTGCTTTGACCTTTACCGGTGACAGGCTCCGGGCTAATTACACCCCAGAGGGTGGGGATGTTTTGCCCGAACTCGGGGCTTTCGAGGCCGCACAGGCGATGAGCTCATCCTGCTGCCCCGTCCCCGTCCTGCCGCAGCTGCCTGGGATTCGTGTTTCTTTGCACGATGCCGCCGTGACGGCAGCCGCCGAGGAGGGCTTTGAGCAAGAGGGGGGAGAGAAAACCGGCTGGTGGCGGCTGTCCTGCGGCGCGGGGAGAAGGAAGTGCTGCCACGGGCCACTCCTCCTCGCCATTTCCTCTCCGCGGTCGGGTTTTTATACGGATGAGAGAGAAGGGGAAGAGGAGCAGCTGGCCCGTCCAAGGACGGAGGCTGGGCTCGGCGGCCGAAGGGGAGCGTCGGTGGCCGGCCCCAAGGGAGACGCTGCGGGTAACTGTGCTTGGTTCGGCTCCCCCATCCTGCTCCCCACCCCGCAGGGGGTCACCGGGGCACCCCTTGGCCTCGGCCACTTCGAGCGCCATCCCCGCCACTGCCTCCTGCTCGTCCCCAATGGCCCCTTTCCACCAAAAACCGCCCTGGTTTTGGGGGGACCCTCATGTTCCTGCCATTTTTGGACACTCCAGGCTCTTCCCCTCTGCTTGCTGCCCTTCCCGTTGGTCTTGGTCTCTGGGGCTCAGCAAAAAAATTTGGGCTGGGAGCGGGGCTGGTGGGGTTTGGCGGCAAGCAGGCTTTCGGGATGGTGCGGGTGAGTTTTGCATTGCCCTGGCTGCCACCGCTGCGCTGTGTTTTCTGGGAGGGTGAGAACCTGCACGCCCCAAGCTCAAGCTGCGAAGTGAACTGCGTTTCTCAGCATGTTTCCAAGTGGTGCCCCCGGGGAGCTGCAACTCGGGGTGCCGGGGCCATGCCGTGCGCCGGGGCCATGCTGGCCTCTGCTGCGATCCAGGATTTCTACTCCCGGCCACTGACGCCCTTCGATCCACGGCCCCCATTGCAAGGAGCCATTTTGCTCCGCTTTTCCCCCTGGAAATGCTCAGTTTTGGACAGAGGGGTTGGCTTTCAGCAGCGGGATCAGCTTTTGGGATTTTCCAGCTGTTCCCTTTTCCCAGCAGCTTTGCTAATCGAAAGAGCCTGAGTTTGGGGTGCGGCTCCCTCCTCTCCAATGCCGTCCTCGGGATTCAGCAGCTGGCATTTTAACCAGGGACATGTTGCTCTGGCTGGTGTCAGGCTAATGTCTCCTGCAAACCGGGCACTTTCTACCCGCGATCGCTGTCTGCCCAGAGGCTGCCCCCATCCTGCTCCTCTCCCGGCCTGTCTGCCTCCGCCTGCCCACGCAGGCTCATCTGTTGTGGAAACCTTGTTTTGGCAGGAGCAGGGTGACACAGGAATGCAAATGTTAGAGGGTTAGAAGTAAAGGAGGAAAGCTGGAGTTTTCTCAGGAGCATTTCCAAGAGCTAAGTGCAAGTCTTCCCACGGTGCGGCCGGACTCGGCACAGAGCAGCGACTAACGGTGTTTACACGAGCACTTGTGATGCTGCGGACCTCATTGTCTGGTTCTTTTTCCTATTGTTTTCACCAAACACTTAATTAAGTTGCCGAAAGCGCATCTCCGCAGGCTGGCAGCACCGCTGGGCTGGCACAGGCACCTGCCCCGGCCCCGATCCGGCGTTGAGCAAGCGGGGGCTGCTCTTACAAAATTAGAGTCCTATGTAAATATCAGCAGGTATTAGGAACTGAGTCATGATATTAATAGGATTATTATATGCGTGACTGGACAGATTTTTTGCTGAGGATGGGATTTGGTCCCTCCACCCTGCCTCGCTCAGCTCATCTGGAGGGTTGGGCATCCCGTGCCGGTGGGATGGATGTGCTGTTTGGGCTCTCGGCTTTTCAGAAAGAGGGTCTGGAGCATCTCCCAGCTAATGAACGCTCGGTCCTTGCTGGTTTCCATCGGCCTCGCAGGGGACTTGGGCTCCCCAAGCGAACACGGTGGCGATAGGAGAGTCGGCTCCAGGCTGCGAGGAGCCAAACCGCTTCCTGCTTCGGCCGGGGCTAGGGGCAGCGGCGGGGTGGGGTGGCACCCTGCTGCATGTCGGCAGCATCCGCGGGGGAATGTTTGGGATGTCTTGTTTTTCAGTGCCAGCATCCATCTGCTCCCTAAACCTTTTCCTGTAAGCCCCCACAGCTCTCCCCTGGCATTTAAGCAACACCCTCTATACCTGCATGGGTTTGGGGTTGAGAGAGCTTCACCGTGTGTTTGTGTTGATGTGTGTTACGGACCCAAGGGTTGTCCTGGCCCCAGGCCGAGCTCTGTGGTGTCCCCACTCCCTGGGGACCGTGGCCTGTGCTGGTCTGCGCCGTAGGGGCTGCTCCCCAGTGGCTTTGGGGACAGCCGCCCTGTTGGGGACCTTCAGGCACTGTGTGAGGAAGGCGAAGGGTGTAAGATGGAGAGAAGCAAGGGTGTGACCCCAGGGTGGCGTGGGGACAGCCCAGGGTTCCCAGGGGCATTGCCAGCAGTGCCGTGCCTGGTGGCGGCAGCCCCCAGCCCTCCTGCCCGGTGCCGCCTCTGCACCTGCTTGCAGGAATCTCGTCTGGCTGGTTTTGCTCTGGGCACGGCCAAATCCTGCACACGGTCAGCAATTAGCACTGTGGGCTAATTGCTGCACAGAAATAGCTTGTCCAGGGATTAGCGCTGGGGGAGCCGCTCACCCCGGCTCAGTTCCCACGCTGAGCCGGCTACCGGCACATGGTCCAGAAATCAACTTGTCCCTGTGGCGGGGGCGAAGGCTTCGCTCAGCGTGTCCCGGCATTTCAGAGGAGCCGGGAAAGGAGCCGGGCGAAGCAAGGAGGCAGCTGGGAGCATTTCCCAGTGCCCGCGACTCCCTGCGCAGCTTCCCCAGCCGCCCTTTCACTTGCTGCGTGCCGGCGGGTGGCCGCCTGCGTCAGCCCCGTGGTGGGGGAAGTAAAACCTTTGCCAGAGCGTGACATTTTGCAGGTTGGTAACTTCCTGCTGAGCTGAAACGAGTTAATAACCAACCCTTCAGGGACCTCCTCCTCCTCCCCAGAGACGCAGTACTTTTGGCAAAATGTAGGGTTGATTTTTCTGGGCGGCTGATGAAAGCGGCTTTCCTCGCCCTGCCCGTGACGGCTTCCTGCTCTTGGGGTTGGCAATGTCACCGCGGCGAACTGTCCCCTTGCGTCAGCCCTGCTGCGGTACAGAGGTGGTGGGGAAATGCCCTCCCACCGTGACACAGCTTCTGCCGCCACCGGCTTCGTGCCGGGCAGGGACGGGACTGTCCCCAGCACTGCAGCACGTGGAGGTGGTCGTGTGCGGGGTCCTGCTGCATGGCCACATCCAGGCCTGGAGAGCTGTTTTCCCTCGGGGGCTTCCCTGCTGGGTCTGTGCCTCTTGTCATCACGTCCCGCTGCTGGAGCACGGCCTCTCCTCTTTCTCCTTGTTCGCCGACCAAGGTTTGTCCATGCGTTCTCCATGCAGATGATTATTCTCAGGGATGCTAATGTCCCTGCGCTCTCCTGCGTGGTTCCGTGGTCTTGTGTGGGAAGGACACAGTGGCCGCCGCGTGTCCAGGGGTGCGAGCGTGTGGGCATGTGGGGCAGGGAAGGACCGTGGGGGTAGGAGGGTCGGGGTGCTGTGGGGCAGCCCCGCTCGTCTCCCCACAGCCGTGTGCTGCTGGCAGGCTTACTCACAACCATGTCGGTTCTCTGCAATCTGTCTGAGCCCTCCCCGTCTGGGGGCAGCCTGGGGAGCTGCGGGCCGAGAGCTGAGTGCTGGCCGCAGGCTGCCCTCTCCTCCTCTCCCTGCTAGCAGTGACCGGTGCTGCCTGGCGTACCCATCGGCACAGCCAGGAAAAATCCCCCCCCCAGAGAGATGCCGTGCCACCACAACCTGCGCGGCCCAAACGTTTCCACAGCAAGTTTCTCCCATGCACACTTCCACACCCCGAAAGGTCTCTGCAGGTGTACGAGTGACTCTTTCCTATGGGGGTGTGTACGTGCGTGTGTGTGTATGCTGGTGCAGAGGTGTGGTTTTGTGTCTTGCCTATATTTAGCAGATGTAAGGAAATAGGACTGGGCAGCTCTGGTTTGGACCACGTGTCTGTCTGCCTGGGGTCCTGCCTCTTGCTCGTGGCAGCACATAGCAGAGCTTTGGCTCCAGCCAGCTCTGAGATTTCCTTCCGCGCGTGAAGGCAGGGTTGGTTTTGTGATATGTGTGGATTTGCATTTATTTACACTGAATTTCATCTGTAGTTTTGCATGTCTAGAGCATCTTCCAGACAGTTAGCTTAGGTCTGAAAGTCTCTCTCTGCCACTTTGCCATTGCTGATTGCTACAGGTAACTGTTCTGCCTGTTAGAAAGTGGGATATTTGTCTAATTTGGCTGTTATCTATCACTTCCTGATCTTACAAAGATTAATTTTACATTGTCCTTTTTTTTTAAGAAAGAAGATAATGTGAATGGGCTGGAAGAACCAGACGAGATGGATGGAGAGGTGCCCTGCGCTGAGGTGGATGGAGAAGCGTCCTCTGCCACAGAGGATCTGGGAGGAGAGATGCCCTGTGCGGAGAGCGATACTGAAGGAGACATGTCCTGTGCCGAGAGCGATGCAGAAGGAGAGATGCCCTGTGCTGAGACCAACACAAAAGAAGAGACACCTTTTGCTGAGAGCCGTGTGGAAGGAGACATGCCCGGCACTGACAGCGATGGGGAAGGGGAGATGCCTTGTGCTGAGAGTGATGCAAAAGGAGAAGCCTCTTGCTATGAGAGTGATGGGGAAGAAGTACCGGACACTGAAATCCCTGCTGCTTCAAAGAAAATGTCTTCTATTTCTTCTCCCTTGCGGGCAATCATCCGCCTGCGACGACGATACCGGGTGCAAAAGAAAAGCCGTCTGCATTTAGAGCTCCCTCGAGAAAAGTCTTCAGAGCTTGTCCATACAAGGCTGCTTCAAAGGCAGCTTTCCCTGAACCGAACTAGCCTGTATGGCCCTTCCATGTCCTTCTTTAATCAGACCAGCTTCGAAACTTCCCAGTACTTCACCTTTGACACATCTGTGGAGCAGTACGCTATGAAAAAATGCAGGCGGAAAAAGAATCGAAGGAAATCTAGGATAGTGCTGTACCCAGATAAAACAAAAAGATACCTTCCGACAGAGGAGAAGAGCAAGGCAAAACGCTGCCTCCTCTTGCTCATTGTCATTATCTTCTTCCAGATTCTCAATGCAATAGAGAACCTGGATGATAACCTCCAAAAATATGACCTAGATGGTTTGGAGAAAACAATGCACCGGGAAGTATTTGGGCAGAAGGTTGCTGTGGAAAGTATTATGGAATTACTGAAAGACTATCTGGCTACCCACATACACAACAAGCCTCTAGTAATCTCTTTAAATGGCCCAACAGGAGTTGGGAAGAGTCATGTTGGCTGGCTGCTGGCCAAACATTTTCGTTCCGTCATGAACAATGACTTTGTCCTTCAGTACTTCGTTATGCATCACTGCCCCAACGAGGTGGCTCCTCTTACTTGTGAAATAGATTTGTCTGAGAAGATTTCTGACATGGTTACAAGAGCTGAGATAGAAGAGAAGATACCAGTGTTTATTCTGGATGAGGTTGAACTCATGTCTCCAGTCCTGCTGGATACTCTCAGCCGATTCTTTGAACCCAATCAAACCAACGAGTTCCTCAATGCCATCTACATTTTAATAAGCAACATAGGAGGCCGTGAAATAACAAAGTTTGTTATCCAAAACGCATCTGCTGAGCTTCTGCATCAGCAAAGGGGAGCTGAAGAACTGCTGAGCATCGTCCAGCCCGTACTGATCGATGCCCACCCTCTCTGGAAATCTGCGGACATCATCCCATTTGTTCTTCTGGAGAAGACTCACGTCATAAACTGCTTCCTAGAGGAGATGAGGAGGGAAGGGCTGTATCCCGACCAGAAGCATATTGAAAATTTAGCGAGTCAGCTCAGTTACTACACTACAGGGGACAAGCAGTACTCCAGGATGGGCTGCAAGCAGGTTGTGGCCAAAGTCAACTTGCTGTAGTGACTTACTGCAGAGACCAAGTCCTGCTCTCAGGATTTGCAAAATTCTGGGCTTACAGAGGAGTGCGTTACATCAGACTGTGGTCAAGGTGTCCTTCCTCAGGCCTGCACTGACTCTGTCCTGGTCAACATAGAGGGACGGCATGCCGGGATCCTCTGCAACGTGGTCTCTCTTCTCCTCCAGATGCTTCACTTGTTCCTAATGTTCTGTGAATAAGGCACAGGCAATGAAGCCCAAGCAACCTCCCATTAATTGTGAGACGCTTTGTTCCTCACATGCTCATTTGGGATACTTTGTCATTAAGGAATTGCGAGATGAGAACAGACACTGCGGGATATAAACAGGAGGAGGAAATAGTAACTGGGTTACTGTCTCTGCAGTACACGTAGCCGTGTGTCAGTCCTTCTCCAGGCTCACAGTCTTCAGCTCTTGGCTTTTCTTGGTCCTGGCTGGTGGTGTGCAGAGCAGAGGCCGTGCTGGACGCCTGGGAGAATTGAGAGAATTTGTGGCTCCTTGTTCCCCAAAAAGTGTGGGCAGTCAGAGCTCTGTTTCCTCCAGCTCCTACGTGACCGCGAGCTCTGGAGACTGCTTTTTGGACCTACTCCTGAGTTCTTCCTGTTCTGAGCTCATACCTGAGCTCACCTTTGGCACCTCCAGCAAGATTTCTGCCCTGCAAGTCTGTTTGGGCTCGCCTTGAAGACTGCTCAGCTGTGCCAGCCAGTGCAGAAATAACCGCTGGATTGTTTCAGGTCTGGTGGTGGCAACTCGTCCCGAGAGCTCTTCTGATTTTTGCTTCTGGGTAGACTTCACCACGCTCATTATCTAGAAAGCCCAAAATAGCAACTGACACATATTAAGCAACACACACTGGAAAAGACAGTTTGGGCTGTCTGGGCCAAGTGCAGTGGGAATCCTGGGCTTGTTCCCAGTCCTGCGATGCCAAGAAGAGGTTCTTTGCCATTGAGACCCAGGGGAGAGCATGCTGCCTGGAAGCACCTCAGGAAAAGCACATGTCCTTGTTTTGAGCAGGCAAACTGAGCAGATATTTATGACATTGCTTTTTCAGGTTTTGGTTTTGTGCCTCAATCCCCTTCTACAATTTGCTGTGAATTATCGTATACATAATCCTGTGGATGTTTGCACTGGTTGTTTGATTTCCCTCTTTCTAATAGCTGGTCTCCAAAGACTTCCATCACAAACTCCTGCTTCCAGAGCTCTTGTCAGGAATAAATCCAAACTATCCTGAATAAAATCATTCAAAGTACATTTCCTTTATTTGACTGAAATGTGGTTTTCCTCCCAAATTTCTCTTCTGGACCAATGTAGATGCACTGCCATGCCTGTGCTTCCTGGTGACTCGGACTGGGAGCAAGGGCTACAGCTTTGCTGTGTGTGTTTTGCAGACCACCTTGATGCAGTGTGTATGTGCAGCTCCTCAGGGTACGCTCATGGTAAGCCAGATCCAAAAACCGCACAGTGCAGCAGTGCCAAAAGCTGCGTGCCACACAGCTCCTCCATCCCCCAGAGCTGCACAGGGGGGACTAGGCTGGAGACTGGGGAAGCGTGTCGTTGGCTGAGATGATGCTGGGCTGGAAAGCCTGTCCATCGTTTTTCCTCTTGAAATTATCCAGTGGAGAAGGCTTTTTCTCCTGCAGAATAGCCTGTGAGAGCCACTGGGCAGAGAGCAGGAAGGGCTGCTTGCATGGCTTAGGGGAAGGGCTCTGAATGAAACTAAGCCACCTTCTAGATGTGTCCCCAAAAAGCTACATGTCTGAGCTGGTTTCCATAGCTTAGTGAGACTTTACTACCAGAACAGTTAATATGTCTTTATCCTGGATAAGAAATAGATACAACTCAGGGACCAGGATTCCCCTCCTCTTCCAGCTGGGAGAGGGACAGAGGTTATTTCTGGTTTCTTCTACCAAGGTCTCTCGTTTCTGGGAGAGGAGCTCAAAGCCCAAGAGTGTGACAAGGAAAGGTAAGCGTCACCCACACAGCCTGGGTTTGGGAGCTGAAAATGCTATGCTAAGTGTCTATAGCGCCGGGCTGCAGGGGTGCTGCCGAAGCAGGCACCCATGGGCGTTGGATTGCAGATTGCTTTTGTTGTGGCGTCAGGACAGGCGGCAGCGCTGATGGCAGTGCTGCCTTCGCAAGGGAGTATTTCAAGCTTCCAAGGGCTATGCAAGGGGCTGTAGGTACTGTGGGGATGCCTGTGTTGTTGTGGAGGGGATTTAGTCTTGTTTTTGGATGTCTGCACTTGCAGTCCACCCACAGGGTGTTCAGTTGTGCCAGAGGTCCCTGGGTGCCTCTGCACCAACCATCACCCCGTGGAAGAGGGGAGGGTGACTTTGAGTGGAACTGAGCATCTGCAGAGCTTGTCTTCATCCCTCTAAGATTCACCTGCCCTAAACCAGGGGTCCCAACCCTGCCCCAAGCGAGCTGCTTGAGTTTTGCTGAGGCACCAGCCCATGCCTTCGTATCCCCCATGAGCTGCACGCTGGGTAGCTCTGCGCTCACCCTGAGCAGCTCAGCACCCTTAGGCTCAGCAGTGTAAGGCCCCTCATGCCTCTGCTCAGGGAGATTGGGGACATATTGCGCTGTCTTGCTTCCCCCTCCATCTCACCCCACTTTTGCACATCAGCTCCATCCCAAAGCAAAGCTGTCCTAACTATTTTGCAAAAAGCATGGGGTGCACAGGTACCCTGTGCACCTTGAAGACCTGCCAAGGGCTTTGCCTCCCACAAAGCTCCTCTCAGTGCTAAGAAGTGGGGCTCAGCTTTCTGCTGCATGAAGACCACCTCATCCCTTGGCCGGTGCTGGAGAGGACAATCTGGCCAGTGCTGCACATGTGCCAGCCCTCCCCACGCTCCCAGCCCACATGGCAGCTTGTACCTCTGGAGGCCTTCATCAGAAAGCACAGGAACCTCCAGGCCATGGAGAGAACTTTCCCCACCAGAAGATAAGGACGTCTGGCCAGGTTGTCCCCAGTCCCAACTTGCCCCAGGACTCGGATCCCAGCTCAAATGGCTTTTCAGGTTGTCCCCAACCCCAGTCTCCACCAGGATCCCAGCTTAGACATCTGTCCATACTACCCCCAGTCCCCAAGCTACCCTGAGATCCTCTGCAAAGCCACCAGCCTTGCCAGGCGCTTTCAAGGCAGTGGAGCTGGCACATGGGTGATCCACAGTGCTGAGCACCAGGAGCCTGATGGCTCACTTCTCAATGCTGTGTGCAAAGGAAGCTGGTCTAAGGGAAAGGAACAGCTAAGGAGACTTAAACCTCACAGTCTCACGTAATGGCTGTGCCAGGACCGCTGAGGTTCTCCACCTCCACTCGGCACAGGAGCACTCTCATGCTGCCTCAGAGCCAGGAGAACCTCTCGAAGAGTGGCTCATCACTGTAGCTGCTCCTACACATACCTGGCCAAGCCCACGCTGCGGCACACCCACTGAAGGGCTGGGGTGATGAGCCCGGCTTGAGAAGTAAACAGATCCTCCTGCAGCACATCTGAGGCTGGAATTTGGGAAGCAAGGGACAAAGAGCATGGTGGCTTGTCCTTGGTCCCACTCTGTCTCTTGGAGGCTTGGATGCTCCTGGCACGGGACCCAAGGCTCTTCTGGAGAGCTTTTACTCGATGGGTATGGCTGAGGTGCCAGGTGTGTGGTAACGTGCTCTCACCATAGACTTTGTCCTCCTTAGCCAGACACGGATTTCTTTGTCCAATTGCCTTTTCCAGGGGAAAATGCTGGTTGAGCTGGAAGGATGGGTTTGAAGCTGAAGGATGGAGAGACCCCCCTGGGCTGGGGCACTCGGACTGCTGGTCCTGCTCTTCCCCTGCACAGCTGAGCTGTGAATTGAAGGGCTGGCAGACAGCCTGCAATCCCTCACTTTGAAAGCATCCCGCACGTCTGCCCTGCGCTGTCGGCTCCCTTCGCCTGGTGAAGGGCTCGTTTTCTTCCAGTAGCGCTGGGCCATGGGTGTCACAGGATGCCAGGATGGCTGGTCCTACAGGTCCAAGCCACCGGGACAGGTCACCCTCGTGTTGCCAGCTCTTGCTTCCTAATGCACCGTGCACTCAGGAGTGGATACAACACCTTACAGAGTAGGGGGACTGCAGAGGGTACTGTGCTGTAGCCTCATCCATCTATAAGGGACCTCTTCAGCCTTTCTTTACCCTTAATAGCTTCTTTGTAATCAAAAGATATAGAAGTATGATTTTGTAGGAGATATTGCTAGGGATAAAAAGAATTGCTGTGGCTGCATGTCTGTCCTGTGCCTTCATGCAGCTCCTCTGGATCCCCCAGGTGAATGGGGGCTGCCTGAAGTGCGGGAGCTGCCACATATACCTGCTATCAAGGTGGCTGTAGGTGGCACTGGGAAGGCTTCCTTGGTTGGCAAGAGCTCTTCCTAAGTCAGGCGCACCTTCCTGTTGTGCTTGGAGTGATTTATGGAAAGCAGCTCCCGCTCCTCTGCAGGCATGGCACTGCATTTGGCCTCGAGCAAGGCACGGCTGGTTCAGTAATTAAAGCAGCACTGGGATAATCGTTCCCTGTCGTGGGCTGGCAGGGACTCATGGGGGGACCAGCAGGTACTCTGCACCCCACAACTGCATCCAGAAGCCAGAATGGTGTTTGGGCCAAATTCTCTTTTTGCATTTACCCTGGGGAAAGTGCGGAAGTGATTCCAAATAGGTGTATAGTGAGGATGTGGGAACAGCTGCTGTTACTGCCCTCGAGAGCACGGCAATGAGAAAGGAGGGTAAAAGTAAATACGAAATAGTGCATGTCTTGCACAGGATGGAAACTGTGACCACATTGGCCTGGGCTGTGCTGAAAGCTGTCCTAGGGCCAGGCTCAGGTCAGAGGGTCCATGGGCATGAGCTGCATTCCCATCACATGCGGTGCTGTCAGACCTTGACAGAGCAGCTGTGCCACCTCCAGGAGCACCTCCCAATACAGAAGACACACCAATTAGTGCCAACTCTGAGGGCACTAATCAGTCTTCCCCATATCAGCCTCACCTGACAGCTCCCCACACCTAGGAGCCTTCCGTGCATGGGAAGAATTTTCTAAGCATGCTCAGGAACCCTATTTAAGCTCAGCTGGAGCCATCAGGCCTTGTGGGAGCTGTGTTGGAGAAGTGCTGGTATCCAGCTCAGCTCCATCTGTGCCTGGCTATGGGCTCTGCTGATCCAAGACCTTAACCTGTAGCCTGATGTTTTGTCTTGCCCCATCACCATGGACCTGCCTGGCCATTGCTGGACCTGGCTATGATCTGTGGCTTGTCTTCCTGGCTTCAGAGTGGACCCATCTCATCACCATGGTGATGCTGGACCTGGACTTTTGGGTTACCCTGGAATCTCAGTTGGACCTGGCCACCATCTCTGACCCGCCCCAGTCTTCCATGCAGGTACTGTGGGATGGACCCTGTTAGACCTATGGTCCCAGTTGCTCCCACCTTTCTGAAGGAGCAGCCCTGCTCTTGCTGTTCCCTGATATGGGGGTACCTTGGTGTGGGGAACACTGAAGGGGACCTTGCAGCCAAGGCACCAATTGCCTTCTGATTGTGGGTGCCTAAAGCTAAAGTGGAAGGTCACGTCCATCCCTTTGGTGCCAGCTGTGTCCAGGGCGTGATCCATGTTGGTAGAACCCCTCCATGGCAGCAGAAGAGGCACCTGAGTTGGGGGACACGTGGTTCCCAACACCTGCACCCCCTTCCCTGCCAAAGCAGCTTTACTTTGGGTTGCAGGACAAATTGCTGGGGCTGCCCACAGAAGGGAGCAGCCTGGGGTAATGCAGCATGTGAGCAATCTGGCTGGCAAAGGTGTCCCACGTGGTATACCCTGGGGTGGGTGTGCACCCCAGCATTCTGCTGCAGACCCACCCCTGGCTGCTTGGCCCGTACTCCATCCCAATGTCATCTCTTTTCCATGCTGGTGTTGGAGATGCCCCCCCTGAGCTGCGTGTGGTTCCTCACAGACAACCCACCACCGTGCCTTGGGCCCACACATGGGCTGAAGCTGCTCCCTCCCACCCAGCCGCAGGGGCCACCGGGCACACGCTTGTCCCTACCACGTCAATTGGTAGTGGGTGGCACTGGGGGGTCATGCCTATGGGTGCTAAGGTTGGATGCCATGTGCGGGAACCCTGATGCCTGGACAAAGCGCAGGCTGCCAAGATATGGAAACGGCAAACTTCTCCCTGCTGGGATCGGCACTGATGTGCATGATGCCTTTGATGTCTCTTTCGGTGCCTGTGGGTGTTGCTCAAGTCCCTGCTCAGCTGCAGGGCTCCATCATTTTGCAGTCAGCCTTTGGGGCTCGGGTGGTGTCACTGCTCTGCTCAGTGCCCACAGCCCCGGTCACTTGTGGAGACATCATCACGGACAACCTCTCAGCCAGGGTCTCCCATTTTCCAGTTGCAGAAGGATCCTTAGCTCCTGAGAAAGGGCTGAAAGCTGGAGACCAGTTGACCCTCAAATTGCTTCTACACGTGAGCTGGGAGGTTTTTCTTTTATACACACAGTGATAATGAACTGCTTTCACCAAGCTCATGGGCTTGGAGCACTCCAGGCAGGAGCACTGTGGCTGGGGTTCTCGGGGCACCCCTGTACCAGGGACGTGGCTGCCTCCTCCATGAGGTCTGGGGCTGTGGGAGAATGAACAGGATTTGCCTTGTGTTTCTCCATGGACGTGGCCCAGCTCCAGCCAGAGGAAGGTGGGTGTGCACACACGTTCTGCATGAGCTCTGGCTAACTTCAGCTGCCTCCAGGAAAAGAGGTTTGTATTTAAATGTTCCAAACAAGGAGCTAATCCAAGCTGCCTCCATTAATCAAAGTGAGCCTGTCTAAAGCTGCCTCCAGAGGTGGGTGCTGGCTGATGTGGTCAGCCTGGCTGCGAGACTGAGTCCTCCCTCGGATTTCTTTCTGCTGTGGGAAGATGCCGCAGTGATAGCACAGTACCGGACCAGAGCTGCTCTGTTACGCAGCACAGCACCGTGCCAGCCTTGCTGGTCTTGCCCAGTCCCTAAGTGCTCCTGGGGCTGCTCCTACTGCAGTGTGCCTACCCAGCGGGACCTTGTCCTTGCTTGCTGGTGCCTCTGGCCATGATGGCTCTAACAAGAACTGCAGAAGATGTGTGAGATTGGCCTGGGGCACCTGAATGCTGTTTGCAGATAGATGCAAATTGGGGTACCACTTACAGGGGGTGCGAGAGCAACAGTAAGGCCATCTCCACGGACACTAATAATATGCCCTTACACACAGGGCAAGAAAAGCTACTGATGATCCCTAGAAGGCTAAGTGCTCTGTTGCTTTTTTCCAAGTCCTGTAGCCTTCGCTAAACAGATGAGTTGCAACCAGGAAAGCAAATGTTAATGTCAGTGACAGCAGGGAAAGATCATGGGCTGCAGCAGGGGAGAAAAGAGCAACGACATCTCAGGTAATTTAGAGGTTTCCCAATAGCTGTGAGTGATGCAATTCACCTGAGGGTGCAGAGGGAACTGTCTACAATGGCTTTTCAGATCACATGGAGATGGGGCGAGCCTCTGAAAGGCGGAGGGAGGACAAGCGCTCCAACATTTTCCAAGTTAAGTTGTGACCATAGAGTCTAATTTCCTCCTCTGACAGGATATTCAAAGAATAGCTGTTAATAGTTACTGGGATGAACTGGAAGGAGTTTTCCAGAGCTGGGGGAATTCCATATTCACCAAATGGTGGGGAGGACAGAGGTGGGAGCTTTCCTGCCTGTTGAATTTGGAGGGGATGGGGAGCTGGGAGGCATGCAAGCATTGCAGAAGACAGGCTTGGGATGACAAGCATGAATTGGAGGAAAGGTCTGAAAGAAGGTGCTGCAGAGGAGGGTGGGAGCGAGCAAATGCACGTTCCAGCATGGGGAGGGCAAAGGGCTGGAAGGAAAACAAGCCTAGGGGGGATCTCAGTGCTCACGCTCCGCACAAAGAATAATACCACGGGGTTGTGAGAAAGGCAAATCCATCCCATTAAAATGTATAAAGAGGTGTGTTGCATATACAAGGGATGAAGTAATGCGGGGCCATGCACAGTGCCTCGCCAGAGCGCCGTGGCCATATTTGGGCACCCTCCTGGGGAGGGAGCCCTTGGTGCTGTGCCACACCAGCCATCTCGCCTGCAAAAGTGAGCTCCGGGAGGGGAGCAAGCGAGGGGGAGTTGTGCAGCCTGGAGAAAGTTTCAGGTGAAGTATGATAAGAGGTTTCAAATATGTAAAAGACTGGCAGAAAGGAGACGGTGGTGCTTGGTTTTCCTAGTCCTCCTTGGGCAGGGTGTGGAGTTGGCTCCAGAGAGGGAGATTTAGGTTAAACTTTAGGAAAATGGCTGTAGCTGCAGCAGTGAAGCACCAAAATGGATTGATTAGAGTTGTTGCAGAATTGCTGCCACTGAACCTGGGGACAGAGGAGCCACAGGACTCTGCCTCAGTGGTCTCACAAGTTCCTGCTTTGCTTGTCTTCTGGTCACCTGCTGGTGCCTGTCAAGGGTTCAGCTGCAACTTTCTCCTGCCCAGCACACAGCTGGTCTTACTTGCAGTGCTTAGCGTTCACAGGGATCACACCAATTTAACACTACTCCCCTGTAATGTGTTTGTTTCAGTTACTAAAATACCTGGATTTAGGTGCAAATTTTCAGGCACCTGCATCTGAAAACTGTCAGCCTGGGGAAGTGTGGTGAGATCAGCAAGCAACTCCCCAAATGGATTGATTTCCCAGGTGGGATGGGTTAGAAGGACAATGGAATTGGCCAGCATTGAAACTAGAGTGTGCAGAAGAGTTAATAGTATAACTAAACTAATCTAGAACCCCATTTACTTCCCCTTGACACTCTTTCCTTATGGATTCAGTTTCTTAATAGTTATTGGATATGATTTTAGGGTCTACATCTAGAGCTACCTCAAAGAACTTGTAGCCATCTCCAGGAAGCACCTGCAGAAGGGGCAGACCTCCCCAGCATGGTTCGATGTTCTCTGGTTACAGATGTAGAGTTGGTCAGTGGCTCCCCATGTCACTGTGCAGGAGCAGAGCTCTGCAGTGTGGGACTTGGCATCAGCTCCTGCTCCTCCTCTGGCTGTGGGGATCACTGCAAAGAGCCACTCACTGCTCCCTGAAGGATACACACAGTCCAGGATCTTCTGTGGATGCTATTTTGAGTTTACTGACACTGTGCTTCCTGTGCTGCTTTATCGACTGATCCCTTGGGCTGGGATTCAGCTGCCCTAATTTCAGCACCCTGAGGAAGTCTGCCTGGGATTTCCCCATCCTTGCCTCCCGGAAAGAGCCTGCCCAGGAACCCAGGCGTGGGAAAAGGCCACTTGGAAAACCTTCCCTGAGCCATGCCTCATGCTGTGGGCTCCCTGGGCAGGGTTGGACCCCTGAGGGCATGTGGTGCCCATGCAGCCCCCAGGTTATTCCAGCCCATTGCAGCTCTGTACTTGTTGATGCAACCAACAGCTTCAGCTGGCAGTGTGCTGCTGATAGAAGCCACCACTGCTGCATCTCACCCCTGGTTACCCTGCCATGATACCCAGCTATCCTCACCTGACATTTTCTGTCTAGGACAGAGTAAGTTCCTCCAGGTCAAACTCACGCTAAGCAGCAGTTGTGGGCCAAGCCCTGCTTAGGCTGCTACTACAGCCATGGAAGCAATCACTCTGCTGCCCTGAGCTACAGGGCATCTTTGTGGATACATCTTGCCCTGCATTTGGCTCTTATTGCTAATCGTGCATCTCCCTGCTGGGGCTTTACCCTGGGGATGCGCCTAGAGGTACCACCATGTTCTCCCCAGCTCCCAGCCTCGCTGCTCCAGCCTGGGGTACCTCACCAGATCCCCACGGCTTTTGTTTTTGTTAACTTTTGGCATCAGCTCCAGCTTCCCCAGAAGGGCATAAAGGATCCAGTCCTAAGGAGCCCATCCTTCACGAGATCCTGGCACCTGACCCCCATGAGATGTGTGTACATTTTTGTGGCCAGCAAGTAATATGTGAAAGAAACGGTAAAGCATTAACTGCAGCCAAACCCTCTGTTTTCACCTGTACCTTTGCCCTCTCCTGCTCCTATAATGTGCTGCAGTATCCAAATGTTCTCACTCACACCAGACCCATGTTGTTCCTGTTCTTCCAAGCAAAAAAAAAAAAAAAAATCTTCAAAATCCTGGAGAAAGATGTTCCCAGAACTTAAGGTTTCCTCTCAAACTCTGAGCCACCTGATGCAAAAGCTGTGTGCAGGCACAAAAGGAGTTGCAGGTATGACTCTTGAAATCAGGGAATTTGGTGCTGTGTTTCCACCCAGCCATCCCCAGCTTCCACGTTTTCACAACATGGCGCTCTGTTTCCCAGTAGCTTTTCCAAGGCTGCAAGCAAAGAGTTATGTATCCCTGTTAGCTGGCACGACTTGGCATTACTATCACATGCTTTCTGATATATCACAGCAAACCGCCCAGTTCTTCCTGAGATGACTTCATGTATTTCCCCTGTGGGATCAAGGTTTCTGAGTCACAGGCTTGCTTTGCCTTCAACGAGGTCCTGCCATCTCTCTGGGTGCTGCGGGGGCCTTGGGAAGTCAGTTCTGAGCTTTTGCTTTGAGCATAAGCTGGTCCTTGGCTTCAAGGTTGTTGCTTCTTTCTCCAGTGTGAAAAAGGGCTTGTGTGCCTTGGGTTTGGTCCAACTATTTCAGATGATGTAATAAGCATTTCTGCCCCTCCCTGCAGACTTCTTTAGCACAAACAGCACTGCGATTCTTGCGTGGCTCGAAGTCAAAATGTGGTACTGAACGTTGCAGAGCACCTTGGCCTGACGCGCCCCAGTGTCCTCAGCTCCATCCGTGCTATGGCCTCTGTCATCTTCAGCTGCAAAACCACTCCATGCTGGTTCTGTTACTCCCACGACCCATGCCAAGGCCTTTCAGGTTGCACCCTTATGCCAAAGATCCAGCACCTCCACTTCTGAATGCTGTTCCTGATGCATCCAAGGCTCAGTTTTTGGCTTTGGTGATCCATTGGTGAAACACATTGAAGTCCCTGGGTTAGAGGGGGTTGATGAAATTCAATTCTTTGGATCCAGCTCAACAGAAATTGTTTTTCTTTTCCTTGCACCTGGTGGGCAGAAGATCTGCTTCTTGCAGTGCTGATTCATCTTAGCTCTTCTCACTTGAGGAGGATCCAGTGACCTGCTTGGACAAGCTCACCAGGGAGTTATAAATACATCCCTGTGTAATACTCACATGACAATAAGCTAATGGGTAATGGTGATTGCCAATAAGAACAGGATTTGTCCCTACAGGTAGGGTCCTCTCTTCCTGGGGCTCGTTTTGAAGTTGGGCTATTACTCGCCTCCCTACAGCTGGGTGCTGGACAAAGTTAGCGAGATGGATTAGGTGCATGAGAGGTGCAAGATGTGGAACTTCACTGAGAAACCTCTATGTGATTAACACAAGGTGATGCTGTTGGTGCCAGAGCTGGAGTCAACTTCTGGACAGGCTGCGTTCCTGTCCATCGGGAGCTGCCCATTAACTGCACTGAGGTAAACACAGCTCATATGATGGGACAGCTGGAAGAAACTAAATTGATCTGTCTCTCTCCTTGGATATGATCCTGGCTGAAATAAAAGGGATAGTTGAATGGAATACTGAATGTTTGATTTTTGGCCTTTAACATCCACTGTTCACTCAACATCCAGGTGTATTTGGTGTCCAGTTTGGGCAGCTGCCTGTGGCACTTTCCCCTCCAAACTGAGCTGAGCCAGGTGAAACCCATAGCCTGGGAGTGGGAGGATTCACTACTAAACCCCAGCCTGACTCATTCGCCTGTTGGGACCAGGGCGGGTCCGAGGGTTCAGACACCACAGGGCAAAGCAGCAGCAATCCACATGAATTATTTTATCGCGTGCTTCTTCTAAGCCACTTACGTGATTTAGGTGCTGCCTGATGACATTGCACCAGTTGTGGGCGGCAGAGTGCAGCTAGGACACTGCTACTGAGCACAGCTGTAGCCATCAAAGCTAAGGGACAAGCCATTTTACCCCACTCTGACCAGCTTCAATGAGAGGTGGGGACTAAAGAGGCTGCTTGAGCCAGTTCCTTACATCTTAGGAGTTGGCTTACCATGAGTTAACAATGATTAGGTGATTTTGGAAACAGCAATTTGTCTCCCAGCCCTCTGGACTTTGCCTTGGGGGGGGGGGGAGATGACCAAAGACCACCAAAGTTCTGTGTTTATGCCCCTACTGTGTCTCAGGTTCGAGTACTCATCCGGGCAGCGTAAGAGACTGTCCTGAGGAAGGTGTTTTTCAGCAGCCAGCGTCCTGAGGTGAGCCGCTGGCTCCAGCACTTGGTTTAAATGGGGATTAGGGATGATGGCAAAAGCCACAAGCAGTGCTGCCACGTAGAATTAATGACCCATCACCTTGGAGGTGCTGGGTGGCACAGAACTAGAAACGGGACTGCATGTATTGTAGTCACTGTGTTAGTAGCTACATTTTGTTTCTGCCCAAGACTTAGTTTCCAGTGGAATAAGCCTGGTGCCTGGGAGTGTTCACCTCAGGACAGCGGTGACATGGTGGTGATTTACAATGCACAAAGCACAGAAGCTGTTTGATGCCTTGTGACTTAAAGCCAACACCATTTTGTTCTTCCAAGAAGCAGAAAGCAAGCAATGTTAGGGAGCCCAAAGGGCAAGAGAAGATATCAAAGAACAGTTTTAATTTTTGATTTTTTGCCCTTTGCTGCTGCTTTGTAGTGGCTAAAGCCTGCCTGAGAAGACTTTGGAGAGATCAAGTTATATTTGATTTTACATTAGCCATCCAGAGCTGGTTGCCAAAGACATTTTGCAGGAATTCATCTCTGATTCCCACCTGCTCGGTGCAGGTGTGAGGTGCCCCACACCAACAAACATACATGAAGTTTGCAGCTAACTCTTCTAACTTCATGACAAAGATCCCAGGGAGAGCTGGAGACCTGGAGACCTCTTCAGCAGGTTTGTGGGTGCTCAGCCCTTTCAGACTCTGCTTAGTCATCATAAGGCACAAAGAATTTGAACGTGAGTGTTTTTTTCCTTTTCTGGGCATATCTGAGATTGAGCTTGCCAGAGCAAGTGCTCTGGCTGCTCATTTTCTGGGGCATAGTGCTGAGATTGCACCGGGTCATAACAGAAACTGGGGTCTCCCACCTCCATCCCTCCAGCTCAAGGCCAGAGATACTGGCAGATGGGTTGGGGAGGAAGGTGAGAGCATGCCTGTCCTCAGACTCTGTTTCTGTGCTTTATAGCATAGGTGAATTTTAATGAAGGATACACTCTCAAAAGCACTGAAATGTCTTGAGGCAAAGTGTTGTGATAGACAGCTGTAATAAAGGAGAACAGAACTGGGGAGGAGAAAATTTGGAGCATGCTCTTACACTCCTGTTAGCAGTGAGTGGGCAGATATGTGGTGCTGGGGGTAGAGACATTCCAGAGCGGTTTGTGAGTCAGCCGAGCTCCTCCCATCACAACTTCACTCATCAAAGCAAGTATTTATAGCACAGGTAGGAGTAGGGAGAGAAATCAAAGAGCTTCCCAGAAAGACACATAAATCACTCCAAGAGTTCAGCTCTGGGGTTCTGCATTTTTTGCTTTAATGAGAGTGAATAAAAGTGCTGTTGTTACTAGTAATATTTCTTAATATTATTTCATCGGTCTGCTTTTTGAATTAAAACCATCTTTGAGCAAAGAGATATTTCCATAGAGTTCTCCCAGCTGTCAGAGCTACCCCGGCAGGCTGCTAAGGACATGCTGTCTTACACCAGAGAAAATATTTTTTCCAGCACAGATCTGCTGAAAAACAATTCAGAAAGTCTGTCCAGGCCGATGTTTGCTGTCCGAACTGTCGGGAGACCTCCAGGCCTTCCAACAAAGCGAAGCAGGAAAGCCAGGAAGGTGCTGTACCCAGCCCAGGTGAGAAAGTATTTGCCACGTCAGGAGAAAGACCTAGTCAAGCGGTGGCTGCTCTTCTTTGTTGGCATCATCCTCATGCAGGTCTTAACTGAGGATCCTGAGCAAGAGAGACTGGCTGGGGGAAAAAGCCTTAGAGAGCAGCCGCTCTGTGCACCAGCATCACTGACGGCTGCACGGCTCGGGGCTGCAGGGAACAGCTCCAGAGAAGACAGAGCTATTTCAGAGGCCCCGGCAATCATTTTCTCATCAGCTTATGGGCACCAGCCTCTCAGGCAAACCACAGCAGATGTGCCGCAACAAGCAAGGAGACATCCACACGCCTTCTGCAGGCAATGTTTGACCAGTTTCTCCCGTGCAGAGCACTAAACTGTGTGTGAGAAGCTGTCTTCCTATTCCTGCTCTTGGACGTCAGCTGCTGGAGCACCGTCGGCAGCAGAGGTGGTCTGTGAACTCCTGCACCCCTCCGAGGGGACATGAGGACTCTGGATGGTGACATGGGGCCAGCAGTGGACAGAAGAAGCATCAAAGAAAGGCCAGGTCTGCAGCAAGAGCTGTGCAGTTTTTACTGCTGATTCGTTTGTGACTGTGATTAGAGATCGGGGTTTCCAAGAGCTGTAACAAAAGGCTGCAGGAATTAGATTTACATTCCTGGGTCGGGTTTGTACTGTGCTAACCTACCTGTCACTGTTGCATAACTTTTTTCAGTGCTTCCATTTGCATGTTGTAATTTACTGTCAGTTCTCACAAATTAGAAGAAAGTAGCTCAGCTCTCGAAGCGATGAGAGTGCAAAGATCCTGTGTGCTTTTCTCCCTCTGTAACACTGTAAGAATAAAACTGCTAAGATCAGACTTTCACAACATGTTTGATCTGAGATTTTAAAATTAAGGTTTGCCGTTCTGCTGCATGCTGAAAAGTGCTGACCATCCTGGGGAAATAAAACTGTCTGACCAGCAAGAACAGTGGGGTCAGAGCCACAGCAGGACCCAGACACCGACACACTGGTGCCCAGCACGGGGAGAGGGTTCACAGACCTGGGTCAGCCGCTACGGCTCCGGTCGGGGAGATGAGGCACAACATGAACCACAGGACCGGGATAAGATATCTTCTTGGGAAAAAGTTGGGAGGCCCCTGAAGGAAACCATGGGACATGCTGGGAAAGAGGGTTGGTCAAGGGGGAGGTTGAACTAGAGATCACCAGGGGTCCCTTCTAACCAACACTTCTACCATTTCTGTGTTTATCGGGGGGTTACTGGGAGTTTAGCAGCACTTTGTGGTTCTGGGCATGAAATATGGGATTGGCCACTGGTCCAGGGCAGTATGCTTGTAGGTTTTTTGAACAGAGTGAATGCGACGGTGTCTGAGAGCGGCATAGCAAGGTGCAGCTCGGAGCGGGGCTGCTGCCTCCCAGACGTGAGCAGGCTGCATGAGTCAGGAATAAAGAAATCTGGCTCAGGACCTGCTTTTGCTCCTTGTCCAGCCATGGGGCTTATTGCAAAGAGCCACTCATGGCTCCTTGCTGGAAACGCAGAGTCCAGGATTTTCAGTGGATGGTATTTTGAGCTTATTGAATTTCCGGGGCTGTTTTATCAGCCAGCCCCTAAGGCTGGGATTCAGCTGCCCTAATTTAGGCATCCTGAGGAAAGTCTGAGTAAGTCTGCCTGGGATTTCCCCATCCCAGCGCCCTGGGAAGAGCCTGCCTGGGGAAAGGCCACCTGGAAAACCTTCTCCAAGCCATGCCCATGCTCCGGACTCAGGTATCTCACGTATCAGGGCTCCCCCCATGAAGGTCAGTCCCAGAAGGCCACGCCACGCCTTTGCAGCCCCCAGCTTTGCCCTTCAGGTCTGCAGTCCAACCTTCCACCCTGCAAAACAACTTCAAACTTTTGCTGGGTTGCTCAGGGCTGTGTCCAGCCCAATTTTTAAAATCTCCAAGCATGGAGGCCACCTCCTTGGCCAACCTCTTACACTTGCCTGGGACTTAATTCAGATCTTTCTGTGCCACACGATGACAGACAGCTGGTGTGCCTCACATAGCTGTTCACTGAGAAACATGTCTCAGAAAGCAGGTCTTTTCATGGCAACAGCAATTAGTTCCTCAGGCCCTGATAAGAGCAGAACTCAAACGTTTCGTAATGACCTAAAGCAGCTGCACGTGACCCAGGGATGGAAGGAAGCTGGATCACACATGCAGTGATTGCAGAAGAGGTGTGGAAAAGCCAAGCGCAGCACTGCAGGTCAAAACAGAGAAGAGCAGGGAGCTGCAGCCCACGGCAATTACGAAGAGACCTGCTTATCTCAAAAAAAATGTAGCTGAAAAAGCTGAATCACTAACAGAATTTAGCTACTTAATTTCTACTGAAAAAAAAAAAGCAATCTGTCTGTGTGCAGCCAGGGACCTGTCTGGAGTAAGGAGTGGCTGGGACATGACCTCTGTGAGTGGTGGTCCAGGATGAGTCCTTCAGAGAGGCTTTACAGCCCTTGTTTAGGCAGGGGAAGACATGCAATCACAAGGAATAACTGAATGTGGAGTTTTGTAAAATTCTGGAATTGTAAAGATTGTTGAAAATAAAAAGATCTTTCAACATTGGTGTTGGTGTTGAAATCTTTCAGAGTTGATTGTAACCTTGGTGAGCGAGAACTTCCCCAAAGCCCAGCATACCCCAAAGGCATCACGAGAGGGCAGCAGAGACAGAATCTGAGCAGGACCCAGAAGGCAGTGGCCTGCCGTGTTTCAGAGACCCAAATATGAAACCGCAATGGTGCATATACAAGAAATTGCTGAGGATGCTGTCAGTACCTTGCAGAGAGCTGATGTGGTGGGAAAACAGAATCTGTCAAAATAAACTAGCATGCTGGGGCATAACCCAGCAAAATAGATACAGACGCCTTAAATATAAAAAACCCATCACTATTACAGGTGAGATGTTTTATTGTTCCATACAGCACAGGATGGCAAGCTGAGGTATACGGTAATGCAGATGTAACAGAGGCTGCCATCAAACAACTTCCAAGCCAGATATTGACAGCTTAAGCCAATGCACCCGCTGAAAATTCATTTCAGACCTGGTGGCTTGAATGAGCTAAATACAAAAAGGACTGTTACAATCAGTCTGTTGCATGAAGTCTAGTGTTTCATGTCATGGTCAGCCCCTACTCCTACCTGTTATGTTCCTGTTTGCTGCAACACTTGCTTTTGGCACGGTGAAACATGGACAGGACCAGATCTGGCCGAGGGCAGGAGTGAAGGACACTACTAGGAGCACACGTCCCTGCTCCACATCATGGTGCTGTGAGCGCTGTCTTGCAGCTAACCCTTGCCCAGCCCTGTTGTAGCTACTCGCAGGCCTGTGCATCACCGGGGCAGTTGAGAGGTACATGCACCAGCTCCAGCTGAGCTCACAGGGGACGAGGCAGCCTGGCAGGACGGCTTTGAGAGCCCTGTGGTGCCCCGCAGGGGTAATGCATCTGCGCTACACCGCAGTTGGCAGAGCAGCGTATCCAGACAGGCTCTGTAGCTGGGACATGCCAGGACCCAGCCCTGCACTTGCATTTCCAGCCCCGCACAGGGCTTGTGGCTCCTGCTAGTAGCTGCCTTTTCTGTGGGGGGAGCCCCTCGCACCCCAGCTCTATTGCCCCAGAGGCCTCCACCCTCACCTGAAGTCCCTGGGCCAGAGCCTGTGTCTCACTCCTTCCTCTCCCAAAACTCCCAGTTCCCTGCTCTGCCTGCTCCAGAACCTTCCAGATCCATGCTACAGCCCCAGCCCCTTCTTTCCTCATACCACCCCTCCCTCCAACCTCTTTCCTTATCCAAGTCTCCTTGGGCCATCTCAGCCCACCCTTCCTGCTGCCCCAGAGTCCCCCAGCCCTGCTGCTGGGCACAGAGCCCTTTGCTCCAGGACACATCCCCGCTGGTAAAATCTCTTGGCAAACAGCATCCAGATGTGTACTGGGAGCAGCCCCTGGGACATTCTCACCATATTCCCTGCCTGGGAACGGTCCCTGGGGAGCGTGACGGATGCACTACCCCAAACCCAGGCCAGGGACTGTTCCGACAGTTTGTCGTTACACATGATCACATTCCTGTACCCAGTAGTGTCCCCAGGAGCTGCTTAATTTAGAACTATAGATGTGTCCTATGGGACCAGGTGCACTGTGAGATGCAGCACACCAAAGATGCTCCTAAAGGGGAACCTCTTGCCATATTTCCCCGATCCTATAACGTGAACACCCTTTTGATCCCCACCCCGTCCCCATGCTCATCCAGGGCAGACACAGAGCTGCTCGGTATTTTTTCCGAGGCAGCCGTAAGAAGACCGTTCATAATCTCACTAGCAGAGATCCGCTCTCCCGCACTGTAACAGCAAGCTCTGCCGCAGCTTTTCGACTCTCCACCAAATGTAGGAGCCAGCACCGCTTCCCCTCCCTGCGACTCAAGGGGCACCGGTGCTGCTCCCTGCGGAGACATGCCATGGGAATTGTAAACACAGCTGCTTTCATTAGGTGCATTATTCACCCTCTGGCTCACTCTAAGTTGGACTGATGGTGTCTCAGGAGCGTAATGGAGAAAATATTAAAATGGTTTTTCATTGCACTGCCTCACCTAGATATTACGTGCTGCACTACTCCATTGCACAACTGGATGCCTGAAAAAGGGGAGCCTGAAAAGATTACTGTAAATAAGACTTAGAAAGAAGACAAAAATCAGGGGAAATGATAAGAAATTAATAAATCAATGAGCAATCTAGTGAAGACATACCAGGGTCTGTACCTCTCTGCCTCATAGCATTAAAGAGCCACTCAACAGAGCTCAAAGACGTGAAATTGAAAACTGGTTTGTGTGCACTTACACTGCAAAATATGAGTGAAAATTCTTTACAGGAGACAGAAAGTTTGATTATAAGGACCACGGGATTACCCTAACACCCAGCATTTCTGCTTCCTGGAGCAAAGTAATGTTCTTCACCGTTATTTCCTCTTAAACAATATCTTCAAAAAGTCTACCTACTTTACACCCAGAGACTGTGTAGCCCCGTCCAACTGGTCGCTAGTCTAATGTTTTAGCTATGTTTTCACCTGGGGTATTGCAGGTCTCCTCTGAGCACACCCTTTCCCTGTTAACCAGTGTTTTCCTTCCTTTCTTTTCTCCTGCTCAGGAGAGTTTCCCACTCACCTTCACTTTCTTCGGCTTGTTCGTGGCCATGTGTCTGGGCAGCCCCAGGGAAGGGCCCATCTTCGTTGACATCATCGTAAAAAGTAGCTGCAACGATGTCAAGTTTGTTGAAAAGAGGCACGTGTGGGAGAGGCCGCTGCAGCTGAGCCTCTGTGTGTCCTCAGAGGCCACCACCAGCACACACTGGCTGGTGGCCCAACAATGCCGAGGGCCATCGTGGCCACGCAGCACGGGCACTGGCTCTGGGAGGGTGGTGGGGGTGGCGGGGAGGGACCCGCTGGCCCCATGGCGGTGATGGGACCCTGGGGGACATGGCGGGGTCCTGGGGTAGGTGGCAGTGACTGGGGAGCGTGGGGTGCGCAGTGGTGGCCCGGGAACATGGCGGCAGCCTGAGGTACACAGGGGAACAGGGAGACATGTCAGGGCCCTGAGGTACATGAGGTAACCTGGGAACGTGGCAGGGCCATGAGGTGCACCGGGGGACGTGGGGACACAGCATGGCCCTGAGGCGTGTGGGGTCACCTGGGAACATGGTGGGGCCCTGTGGCACACGGGGGACACGGCTCAGCCCTGAGGCACATGAGGACATGGTGGGGCAGAGAGGCACATGGGGACAGGGCTCAGCCCGGAGGCACCTGGCGGAGGCTGGAACATGACTGAGCCCTGAGCGCGGAGGGCCATGCTGGGGCCCTGAGCCACGCAGGGGACATGGGGAGGCCCTGAAGGAGGCACACCGGGGACATGGCAGGGCCCTGAGGCACACGGCGACACGGGGGGCACAGCCCTGAGGCACACGGGGGACAAGGGGACACGGCGGGGCACTGAGGCACGCGGAGGACACGGGGACAGGGCGGGGCACTGAGGCACACGGAGGACACGGCGCTGGCCACAGGCCGCCGCTCCCGCAAGCGGCCCC
>WAAD01028341.1:252296-305648 GCA_013389945.1 Fregata magnificens
CGGGGCGGGGGGGCCGAGGCGCCGCGGCAGCGGGGCACCCCGGTTCGTGCTGGGGGGCAGTCATCGCCGCGACCTGCGGCGCTTGGGTCTGCTCGCTTGTGCGCGCAGCAGCCCGTAAGCTTGTTGAAACGCTGCCCTGCACAGTTCGGTGTGAAGGAAGGCAGTGACATGCAGCGAGAGACCTTTTTAATTAACGCTGCCAGCAGTACTCCTGGGGTTTGCTTTATTTGTTAGGCCTTTTTGCCTGCCGTCGTCAGGAGCAGGCTCCGGCACCGCTCCCGCTCCCGCCTGGGGTCTCCCCACAGGTAGAAGGTGTCGCTGGCTTTTGCCTCTCCGCCCCGTGCAGGTTACCCCTGCCCGCTGCCCCGCTCCTCTGCTCTGCTGGCACCACGGTCCCTGTGGCCCAGCACCGACCCAGAGCCGGGACCGTGGCCGGCTGCGAACGCACCGGGCCTTTTTGTTGTTCTTTTTCTTTCCTGCAGCTGGATCAGCTTTCGGGCAGGTTCTTTGTGGCCTTACCAGCAGCTGTCGGGGCTGCGCGAGGTAGGAGTAAGCGGGCAGGAGGGAGTAAACTGCGCTGCTGCGGCGTGGAACGGTGGTGTTAGTTACGCTCAGGTCCTGAGAGCTGGTTTTTCCTCGCAAGCTTGGGAGTCAGACACTCGTGCTGGCTGATGGTTTCATTTGCTTGGGTTTGTTTCCCTTTATGAAAGAGAGCTTTCCATTTTTTTCTTAAACAGAAGAACTTTTTTCTGAAGTTTTCCCTCTGTGGGAAAACTTTGCTTTTAAACTTTTATTTTGGCTTTTTCAGGTGGATGCTCAGTATTTCAGGTTTTTGTTTGCTGGTACTTTTCCCTTTCTTTTTGTGCTGGCGCGTGGGCTATTTCTTTGGCTGGTCTGTCTTCTAAATGTTCTTTAATTGGAGGGGGGGAGTGGGAAAAGATAAAATATGAGAATCCGTGACTATTTCATGTCCACTTCTCTAGTGGGATCTTTTAAGCCAAAGGGGAAGAGGAAAGAAAAGAAAAAGGTGATGAAGTGGAGCTCAGGGTGCGTTGCTTTGTTGGAGGCAGAAAGGGAAATTCTATTGAGGGAATGACTGAGATTCTGTTTCACTTCTATTTCTCTTCTTTTGAGGTTGAAAGATAAACCAACATTTTGAAACACTTCATTTTAAAATGCCGAGCTCTTCTTTCTCTCTTCAACTGACTCAATTGGGGAAAAAAAAAAAAGTTCTTTTAAAAAAATGTAGCAGTGATTCTCTAGTTGTGGAGTCAGAAGTAGTGGTGTGTGTGGGCAGAGAGGCCTTGCTGCTCTTCCATCAGCCATTCCTGCCTTCTCTCTGTGGACCGTAAAATTAGAAAGGCTCCGATGTCCGTTTAGTCTGATTGTCTGGGTGACGTGGGCTGTTGAAATCAAGAGTAGCTCTTTGAATTAGCCAGCATGCTCGTGGCTTGCTCAGCCTGTGGGTTCTGGCCCCTCGTGTGTAATTGAGGGAAGTAATTGTATTTTAAGACTTAAATCTATGACCCAGGTGTGTGCTTGTCCCCTGGGCAGATGTCAGGGTGCATGAGCTTTCTTTTGCTGCTGGCAAGTGATCTGTGACCTTCTGATGGTCGTAGGCTACAGTTTGAAAGTTGCAGCATCTTAAGCTTTCCAGGAGCCGTCCGTGTGAGACCCTGAGCCTCACTGTCCTTTTCCTCCCTTGGGAATTGCCCAGGCGACCTGCCTCCTCCCCCAGAGCTGGCTCCTTGCCTGTCCCAGGAGCTTTCATCTTTTTCATTCAATTCATTGTCCAGGAAGACTTTATTTGTTGCATCTTTCCTGAATTTGGTTTTTGTGCACAGTAACGAGCCTGGCCATGGAGAGCACAGGTCTGTGGTGAGGGAGGGAGAGCCAAGAACAACTAGAGCTGGGTATAATTGAAAACTGTCAACTTTGCAGCGAAGGAGGATGTTCAAAGCATGTGGCTGTCTACCAAGGCTTGAGGTAGCTCCTTGGATAACACTGAGTGGAGATTTGTATCTTCCAGTTCTAAATAGTCATTGAGGGGAAAGTGTCAGAAAGTCTTCTGAGTGTCCAAATACTGAGGAGCTATCTTGGCTGGAGTCCGAAGGTGAAATGGCAGCAGGACCAGGTGATTTTTCTCTAGAGGTGCTACTTGCTGCTGCAGTTCTGCACCATCTGATGTGGTTGCTGTTGTCCTGAAGATGTCCTAGAGGGACTTCAAAGTGGTTGAAATGTTCAAGAACTGGTGTCTTGGAGTGCTCTGCTTGTTCCGGGTTTCCTGCCCTTCCCTTCGAGGTGGCTGTTTCCTGGGGAGTTTGGCTGCAGTGGGGGTCTGTGCCCTGGAGGGACCAGCAATGTCCCGTGAGAAGGCTTTTGGGTAACAGAATGATAGCCTAGAGCCCCTGCTGATGGGACACCAGTGCAGAGAGCAGCATGCCCACGCAGGTGATGCACTCGGGAGACAGTGCAGCAGCACTCTGAAACTCTCCCCGTGGTGAGCCAGGCCCACTGGGATGCTCTTGGCTGGGCTGAGACAGTACGGCGCAGTTAGGGGCATGGGAGAGGCCTGGGCATCTGGGAGGAGAGAATAATTCAGGAAAGAGGCAGATCTAACAGGGAGCAAATGCCCAGTGCAGTGGTAAACAGCACAGACAGAATAGCTGCTTCTGCCTGGCTGGATCAACTTTAGGCAGTTTCTCTATGAGCCCGTGGGTCCTGACATCCCCTTGGGCCAGTTTTATCTGCTGGTGTATGCCAGACATTGCCTGAGCTGCTCTTAAACTGCAGCTGTTTTTGCAGGTTCCCAGTTACTGCACAGTTGTTCTTACTGTGTTTATTTTAGTGGTTATAAACTGATTTTTTAAAAGGAGTTGGAACTTGAGCCGGAAAGTCTCCTTTTTCTTCTTCCCCTTCATGATTTGGTTGAGAAGCTGCACCATAGGAGGTAGCAGCTGAGCCCTTCAATATTGCCCCCCCTTTATGCTTTGAATTTTCTGAGCTGTGGTTTCCCAGGGATTCGGGGGCGGTTGTCCTGCACCTTGATTTTTAGTAGCTGACATATGTTTGGGAGGTGTCTGCTCTTAATCTTGTAAAATTAGGAACTTGGCTAGGGAGTAAAAAGCTTGAAGGAGACTTTTTTTCTCATAACATTTTGTTTAGCCTGAATGTTTGCAGTCAAACAGAGCTATGTGTTTCTTAAAGACACAGAGAGCAAAAAGCTTTAGGGCAATATTTCAAATTGCTGTAAGGTTCAGAGTAGCACTTGGAGCTAGAAGGTTCTACTTGACCAAAACAGTTTCACCATGACTCTATCATCCTGCATTGTACAGAGCAAAGTCCCTCATGGTGATTCTCATAGTGGTTTCAAGAACATAGGGGCTGAGGTGCAGGTAATCTTTTTAAAAAGTAATAAGTAGCTTTACTAAAGAGGCAAATTGAGGGAGAACCCAATGCGGTTAACTTGATCCTCTGCTCTGTCAGTAATAAATGTGTGTTGCCTTTCCACTCTGATCTCTGCTTCCTTCTGTTTATTTCATAACAGTTACTTTTGCAAGTTGAACTAAAAAATAGGTGCTGGAAGTGGTGAATAATCACTGGGAATAATCCATGGCTGGGAAGAGCCAAGGGTTCAGTCCTCCTGATCTCTCTTCTTAGAGACAGGCCAGCTTTTTTTCTTTTTTTTTTTTTTTTCTCCCTCCTGTATGCTCTGTTGAGCACTGAACAGCGATTTCTATGCAAGAATTTTAAGGAGAGTCTTTCAAAGTACTTGAATGACCAACTAGGGGCAGCAAAGAAAGGGTTGCCTGGGAGATGCTATTGAGAGCAGTTCATGCATGGTGTGACAGCTTTCATGGAAGAAAGCGAAGAAAGGCAGGATTGTGATCTGATCTTCCTTTCCTCCCTTTTGCGGTGCAAGAGTGGTGGTCCTTCTTCTGAAAGCTCAGGGGTGCAGATGTGACTGAGTTTGTGGGCACAAGAGTTGTGCTGCTTGTTCTACTCACCATGGCACTCCTTCATAAGGAACAAGGTGCAGCTGGCCCTGCAAAGACAAACTGATAGTGTAATCTGGGAATCAAATGCTGCACTTCATTTCCTACACGTTTTGCAGCGCTCGTGCTTCCCCGAGGTCTTCACCGGGAAGGAAGAGATGTTGCCTTGTGGGGATGTAGCACGGGGAGGAGTGTAGGGCTTCTGGATGCTCCTGCAGCATCACCAGGAATTTAGGTAAAATTCTGTTATATCACTTTAAGCAATCTTAGGTAAAGCTGCTTTCCAGGGAGCTTATTGTTTGTTCCCTTACTCCTCTACAGAGCTCCCACTGTACTGGTTATTCCTCTCTTTGGGTGTGTGTCTAGGGTCCAAGTGATAATTGTGGGGAAATGGTGAAATACATATCCAGAAACAAAGAAAATATTCTGTCTTACATATTCAGGTCACCACCGTTGCATGTTTAATGCGTTGTTTTTCCGGATGCTACTCAACTTGCAGCTCTGAGTTTGTTCTTGCACTCTTCCAGCGCCTGCTTAAAATGAGTTTGCCTGAAAATGTGAGTGCTTTCAGGCTGTGGAGAACGAAAACGTGATGCTCCAGTTAGGTGTTGGCAAACTGTCCTGCTGTCTGGAGTTGTGTGGGAGGAGAAATGGTTTCTTGGTTGTGCGACCCCAATGGGGAGAAGAGCAGCTGGGGTTTAACAAACTGGTTAAAATTATATAGGCCCCCAAATTCTCCAGAGACATCTCTCCTTTCCTAGAAGCTTCCTTTAACAAGCTGATTTCTCAGGCTGATTGCTTGCAGATGAGATCATGCAGTGTGTTTTGCAGGGAAAGAATCCGAACTTAGGCTGGTGAGCCAGAAAGTTTTAACACACAAGTCACATGCCCAGTGTCCTCATGGCACATACAAAACACTAGAGACTGCGAAAGCATCCGTCTTCAGGGAGGCTTTGTGCTCCAGCAAGAGCTTTCTGAATATAAAGAATATCAAGGGATGCTCTCCAGTGCTGGGTCCTGTTGCTTGGACAGCAACAGGAGATAGCAAGGAAGTATTTAATCTTTCCTTAGCTCTGTTTCTCTCTTTAGTGTGTGTGGTGTTGGGATAAGCCCAAGCGAGGGAAGGCTCTCATCTGCCTTAATTCCACAGACCTTTTTCTGCTGGCTTCAGCAAAGGAATTTATGTAGAATTGATGATATTTTTTCTGTTAATGCATGAGAACATACTGAGCAGGGAAGACTTGATGCTAATGTTCTGCTGCAGAGGAAAGATCCCACCAGTCTCTGGTCTCTCTCAAAAGGGATGCTGTTCTCCATTTCTCTCTATGGCAATTGGGTTAAGGTGTCCTTAATAGAAAGGCCTCTTCTTCCAAAATAATCACAGCCATCATTTAAGAATGTTGAAAATTAAGCAAAGCTGTTCTAAGGTGTTGTTGGGTGGTGTTCCCAGCATAAGGGAGGATGCTGAGAAGTTTGCCAGTAGCTTTAAAGTACAACCCATTCTCACAGGCAGGGTTGAAAGGCACCTTACTGATACCAGGGCCTCTTTGTGCCTAAAATGATTTCTTCTTCCAAATCAAGGTGGCATTAGTTATGCAAAAGTAGATGGGGGTGGGAGTTTTACTAATATTGATTATGGAAATAGGAGCCACTTGTTCCCAAATTAAAAATTGGAGTCAGACTGGGCAGGGAAAATTTCCAATCCCAAACCTGAAATCTACCAACATTTTATGCAACTTGAAGACAGGAATGTATAAAGCAAGATGCATTAAAACATCCTACTGCTCCACATCAATGTACTTCTGCCTGTAGGAGAGTCTCATTCTATGGGTCACTCTTTTGAGCTTTCTGAAACAGAGCTGAAAGTAAATCTTACAGGTGAGCACAGACTTGGTGGTATTTTTTTTTTTTCCCCTGTCACTGTGCTGCCTGTCACTTATGCATGTCTGCTCCATGGGAGTTCATGAGACGCTCCTTCCAATGCGTAACTTCACACAGGTATTTTATAGAGGTGGAAAGTCAAGCACACAGAAGTGGAAAACACATATGTGCAGACTCGTCAAACTTTGTTTGGCATCCTTGTGAGTGTGTAGTACAATGCAAGTTAAAATACCTACTTTCTATGTCGTATTATTTTATTCCCTAGATAAAATAGTTGTGAACATAAGTTGCTTTGGCTCCATGCCCTTACTCACTGGCTGATGATCCCAGGATCCTTCTTTTAATGAAAAGGACTGGTAAAACTCTTGTTGCTCTGACGGATTGCCATGAGGTTGTATATTTTTTTGTAGCAGCTCAACCATTTCACTCTTCACGCTGCTCCTGGATGGGATCCTTCTGGGTCTGTTCACAGGCTGGCTCTCCACCTGGAGACTGGCTGATGATCACCCTGGGGCCACCGGCTGGGTTGAGCAGTGCATACACATGGGAGGTGATGACCTGCGCCCTGAGCAGTGCTGCTTAAACCTTGTTTTGTCCATGAGGCTTCAAGTATGGAGCTGTTAAAAAACCAGCCCACTCAGAACTAATGCTTGCAGAATGCATGAGCAAGGAATTAAACTGGGTGGAGTTGTTCCAAAATTTGGAGTTGGGGCCTGTCTGCTCCTAATGCAGCAACTCTCTGGGTGTTTGCTTGGAAGGGCTCCCAGCATGGATGATGCTCTCCTGACCCGATTTGACTTTCCTTTCTTGATGCTTGAGTACTGTGCCCAAAACTGTCTGTAAAGCTCTGCAGTGCAGAGCTCCGGTGCCTGATGAACCTGAAACAAGTCAGCTCCTCTCCAGAGATGGTAGGGAGGTGGAGGAGAGGGCGAGAGGACAAGACGAGGGACAGACAAACAAAGTAAACAGTTGTGTTTCTTCCCCAGGACTGTTTTATGTCCTGAGTCTGCCAGCTGCAATTTGGAGGCCAGAAGAATAGGGCGGGGTATTTTCTTCCATCCAGATGAATTTATGCAGTGAAAATGAGAAGTTAGTTCAGTTTCTCTGGGAATAGCATTTAAGGTGTAAAAAAGTCCCACCCATCAATAACGAAGAGCTGCTGAAGAACGAGCAAATACAGAGACAGAGCCTTCAGAGTGCACTGCGTTTGCCGTTCTTTTTCCTTGAAGGATAAGAATCTGGGCATGGTTTTGTTGCATGTATCATTTGGTAGTGGTATCAGGCATTTGTGTTGCCTTCTTATGGAGAGCTAAACTAGCCAAGTGTCAGGTTTTGTTGTCCGTCTGTATTACTGCTATGTTATTTCACTTGTGCTCATTTGTTTCTGCATGTCAAAAAGTAAAAAACCCCAAAACAAAACAAAAAAAACCAAAAAAAACCCCAGAACCCCAAAAACCAAACCTGTAGCAGAAATAGCTGGAGTACTGGTATTCTGCAATATGAAAATGCCAGCCTAAATGAGTGCTTTTCACTAAGTTCAGGGCTGTTTCTACTGTTCCTGACAAGCTGTCACGTCTTCATGCTGGGTAATGTGATCTTCCAGGAATGTTTATCTTTCATTTCTGCATTTATAGTGGAGCTGAGCTGGGGGTGCTTGTGAGAACATGTGCAGTGTGAGCCTCCAATGCCATGTTATTGTTTGGGATGAGGTGTTGGCTATGTGTGCTATGATTCAGCTGCTGAAGAGAACAAATCAGACTAGCAGAGCTAGCCATGCAGTGAGCTCCCTTGCTGTTTCCCTGGACAAGGGTCCCAACACTGAAAATTAATCTCATGGACTTTGTTTTTAAGTGCATGTGTTTTGCGTTTGTCTGTGTTGTGATGGATATTATTCAAATAACCCAGCTTCTCAAAGTGTCCTTCCTCTTTCTGTCAGTTTGATACCATCCATCTACATACTTGGCTAGCAGCAATCTTGTATTTTCTCTCATGCTTTGGGACAACCTGGATGGGGCCTTATCCTGAGAAAATGAGCTTTGCTGGCCAGTGCCATGTGCAGATACCATGGGTCAATCCTGGCAGCACCACGGGCAGACAGCTGTGAGCAACAGCGCTGATGGCAGTTTCTCTGGTGGCCAATGACCCTCTCTCATCTCAGTGCGTGCTGCTGCTTCCCCATCACCCTCCAGACAGAGCACCTTGTGTAGACATGCTGCCTTCTTCCTGAGGACTGAACCCTCCAGTGATTAGATGTGGTTAAGTCTCTGCTACGGCATTTTTTTGGCCTCATCCCAACACTGGAAGGACACCAAATAGCAGCAGTGCTTCTGAGACCTCCCTAGAGTAAAGACTTACAGTGGGAAATGATTTTTCTAGTTGCTTCTAACATCTTGAGAGCTATTGGCTGTCTTGCTTTTAACCTGTGTTCTTGGAATTATTGCAAGCTTTTGTATTTGAATACATAGCTGAAGTTAAATGCCAAAAAGAAATCTCTTATGGCGGGTGTTAATTTGTGCAAGGACAGTCTGACGCAGTGTACTGACCCTGTTTGAGACCCGTGCAATACATTAAGGCATGGATACTGGTACTCCAGTATCCCTGCCGCTACAGAATTAGCCCTGATTGTGTCAGTGCCAACACCTTTGTTAACCAAACTTTTAATATAATCTAGAAAGATCTCTTCAGAGAAACTTGATGCAAGTCTTTCATAGAACTCTTGGCAATAATTATTCTGCCTGTTCTCATTCGCTATCACAGAGTGATGGAAATACTGGTTGGAAAGGACATCTGGAGGTCTTCAGCCTGACCTCCTGCTTGAAGTGGGACTGTCTCCAGCATGTGATTGACTCAGCCGTGGCTTTGTCTGGCCAAGTCTTGAAAACGTCCGGGGATGGAGCAGTGTACCATGCCGGATCAGCTTTTGTTTGCTTTTGCTTTGAGAGTTGTACCAAGAGAACCACCTTGTAGTGGGGGTTACGCATTTAGGTTTGAATTACCTCATCCTGCAGGTTTAAAAACATTTAAGTGAACTGTTAGGAAATGTCCCAGTAGGGCTAGTAGTGTAATGTGTAATGTATCTGAATCCTTCCGTCTTTTCCGTGCTGGTATGGGAAATATGAGCAGACCGTAGTGCTGTTTCTGCAGGAAAAGGCAGGGATCCTGTTAGGTGGTTTTCTCATGTTCGCACGGGGTATTACAGGTGAAGCAGCACTTGTAGGACGTGTCCTGTTGTTGGAATGAGCATATGGGTGTTTTCCTCTCAGTATTAGTCGTGGTGTTTGCCCAGATATGAGCTAGGCTTGTCAAGAGGCGCAGGATGAGCACTGCGAGCATCCCTCGCCCTGAGGCTGAGTGTGGGATCGGTGCCGGCCAGCTGTGCGCCCAGGCTGAGGCCACACATACACAAGGCATGCAGTTGCCTTTTATCTACCCTCCTCAGCCCCTCGCAATGGGAGGAGATGGTTTTCCCCAGAGTCTGCTGCATTTATTTCAGAAAAAAATAGCAAATCATGAGATGAGTGTACATCTAAGTTGCCCATCATAGTCCTGACTATTAATGGGAGCAGAACAGCTCTCTACATCTGAGAAGTAAACTTCCCTTCAGAAATGCCACAAGCTTCTGGACGCAGTGGGTGTCCATGAATGGCACGTAGTCAGGCCAGACCAGAGGCCTGCTGCTGTGTCTGGGCTGGGCTGGATTTCTTCAGACAAAACTGCAGATTGCAACACCCTTATACTTACTTAGGCCAGGAGGCCTTGCTTGGAAGGGAAGTGGCTGAGATGCAAGGAGCTGCTGAGGAGGTGGCAGCCTCCCCAGGCAAGACCTTGTTGCTAGACTCAAATCTGGCTGCATCTCTGGACTCTGCATCCCCTCATGTAAGGGGGAGATTCAGAAATGATGTGCGTGCTTCACTGGCACTGAAAATGAGAGCTCCTGTGGGCTGGTCGTGATCTTGTTTGGCACTGCCTTCTGCTTTGGAGATACACGTTGTATTCCTGTTAGAGTGCAAACCAACTGTGGTGTCAGATGAATCTGGTGGCATGGAGCGAGCAGCCGTGTGCTTGGGTGGGTTATGAGTTCTCACTTGCGCCATGCAGAGGGGCCCTTTGGTATCCTGCCCATCTGAACTGCGCACCCGAGAGCACGCTCCTGCCTTTTGTTTCCATACCAGAGCCAGCGAAAAGGGCTGAGAGCATGGGCTTCTGCAGTCTTCTGGTTATTTGAAGATGATAGTCCTTGCTGAGGAATCACAGAAATGTGGTGACTACTGTTGTCAGCTGTTCTCTGCATGCTAGCTTCGGACCAAAGTGCAGAGGTCAGGTTTGGGGTCGTATGGCCGGAGGGTCCTGGAGCAACAGCTGTACAGGACTTCAGGGTTGTCAGCTGGAGCCTGACTTTGGCTGACAGCTCTTGTTTTCCCACCAGTGCTTCCATGCACTGCTTATTTTTGCAGGGGTCTGTCTTTGTGCGTTGCAGGTGGAGGAGCTGTAAGGGCATCGCTGCCACAAACTAAGCTCTGCCCATTTGGTGGTTCAGTTGGTTTGGTGTCCCTTGCTGGGAAAAGCAAACGGCTGATGCCGAGTCTTTTCCGTCCCACGTGTTGTTTCTCCTTGCTGAAGCTTATAGCCAAGTGCTTCTTGTTTGCTTTGGCTTTCTGCTCATATTCTCCATGTCTCTGGAATACAATCTCCAGTGAAGGAAGCTTTTCTCTGAGCTGGATTTGGAATTAATACTCAGACATTGGTCTTCTCAGGTCGCCACAGATTGTAGGTTTTGAGGTGAAATATGCCAACACAGATTCACCCGGGAAACTTCTGGGAGAGAGGAACAGACTTGGGAAAGTATCAGTGCAGGTGAGATAGGAGGGCTTTGTCCCTGGCAGTCCTAGGACCTGTGCAGCTCTGCTTGTCAGAACTCTCCTTACTCTGCCTTCCTTGCTCCAAACTCGTTACAGGAATGGAGGGCAGAAAGAGCTGGCCTGCCGCAGTGGCGGTGGGGGAAGACGTGAAGGACAATGCTCCAGACATTAGATACTATCTAGTGCTTCAAGAAGAAAGGTCAGCTTTGACAGAGGCCTTGTGCCTGCCGAATATATCAACTGCTTCTAGGGATTAGATGTCAAAAGCCCAGAGCAGAGGCTTACTAGCTCATGGGAGTTGATCCCTTCCTTGGAGCGGCAGTGATTCTCATTTGCAGCGCTCGCAAGGACACCAGAGGGTACTTGGCTCTTCGTGCAGACGAGAGCAAGGCAGAGAGGCTGGAGACGTCCTGCCTGGGCTGGTCCCAGTGTCCAGGGATAGGGAGGGATGTCTGTTTGCAGATAATGGCCTTCTCTGCCCCTTTCTGACAGTTGCGTCAGCAAAGATGGCCAGGGAGAGTGTTTACAAGTGTGTCATTGCTGAGCACTGCTCTATGCCAGGAGTTTACTTGACTGGATGACGTGTTCACTGGGGCTTTGTCATTACAACAACTAAAGCTAAATTGATCTCGCTCCACTTGTTCTGACCTGGGGGTATAAATACTACTTTCCTTCTCCCTGCTCTCACCCCCATCTTTGAGGCAGCCCATGATGTAGCAGCTGGGACTGTGTTGTTTAAAAGACAGGGCAAATGGGAGGCTGCTGCTGTTTGGATCTTTCCTGGTAGTATTAAAGCTCTGAGTGAGATTTTTGGGGCTGGGGAGGAGTCATTGTTCCTCCATTGCCACCTCCCCAGCCATTCTCATCCCTGGGTGAGGGAGCCATTGTGGTGAAGTGGTGCTGAGGCCTCCTCTGTTCCCATGTCCCAGCAGGACAGGACTTCACTGAGCAGCAAAAACACCCAGAAACAAGCAGCTTGGCTCAGCTGCAGAACTTTTATCTGTTGGGGGCGTGAGGATGTATCTATCCCATGGCTGGGCCAGAGGCTGTGCTTGTTTTAGTGATTTAGGAAGTCACTGAGGGGCAAAGGAGACACCGTACTGCTGTGAGGTTTGTCCTCTTGAGGACTCTTGTCATCTCTCTTCAGAGCAGGAAAGGCTTCCTCGGCGTGGAGTGGGAGGTGTGTGGTGGAGGGTGAGTGCTTGCCTTCTGCCCCGTTGTGTCTTATACTGCTTGGGGAGGGTCTGTCCCACATCAGGTGTCCGTATACGTCACCACATGCGCTATCGTGTCATCTCTGAGCCGCCTTCTGTTATCCTGCAGTACAGCTCTAGTCAGCATCTTGTACGTAAGCGTGGTTTGTCAGTATTTCTCAGAGGATGTCACACACGCGTCCCAAACTTGCCCCGTCTGCTGTGCCAAGCTCTGCCCTGCTTTCCTCTTTTCCCAGGTTTACAGCTGGAAGTGGATTTCTTTTCAGTGGAAGGATGATACTAGCAGAGCTAGGCTGAGCAGATGTTTCAGCTGGGGTAGGGTGGGAGTGAACGTGCTCTCATGCTACGGGTAAGGACAGAAGTGGGGTGTAAACAAAGCACTTTTACAGCAGGCTTCTGTGTTGCATCAAAAGTTCCTGGAAAGGTGAAGGCAGGAGCTGGCTTTCACAGCCTCTCACTGAAAGAAGAAAAAAGCTTGAATGTGTACAGGTCCAGCCGCCTTAGCGGGACTGTCCCGTGCTCTTCAACTCCTTTGTCCCTGCTTAGCTGGAGACTGCTCAGGTGAGGTTCTGGTCCTGTCTGAGGCACTGGTGCTTACTGGGGTCACCGGGCCCTGCTGTGGCCTTCTCAGATAAAGGCACATAGAGGTCCTGCCATAGCTGGGCTTGGCGGGTGACTGGAAGGCAGGGAATATAAGGACCACGGAGCAGAGCTGCTGTAGAAGGATAGGTGGTCTGGCAATATCACTGGAGCAGCCTGTTGTGCTGCTGCTACAGGAGAAAAAGCTTTTAGGTGGTATTCTAATTAGTGTTTTCCCTATTCTTACTTGGATATATATTCCTATATCACTGTTGGTAACTGTGGCAGCTCTCTGGCCACAAGTCACAGATCTGGTGCACGTCTCTCTTGACATTCATTTCTACAGAATGTGATTATGTAGCTTTTCTTCTGCAATAACTTTGTGCTCAGGACAGAGGAGGGATCTGCTCAGATATTCAGGGTCATCAGTCTGACTGTAGCTGTTTGTCTAGTTGTCTTCACCTTAGTATCAACATGCTCATTAGTGTTTGTTCATTTATTTCTCCCAGTGCCACCTGATCACGCAGAGGCTCTGGGACAGCAAAAGGCAACCTCCTGATTTCAGTGCGAACAGCTCACCAGCTCATCACCCACAGATTTCAAGTTTCTGCTTTGCTGCTCAGCATAGCAGGGTTTTTTTTAAGCACTGGAAGAAAAAAGCCTGGTTTTAAGCCCATTGAAACACTTTCAAGGCATTATTTTCTATTTTGTAAGACCACCTCTTATCTCTTCTTAGAATGCTTTTGAAATACTTCTGGGATTTACAATACCATATAGACGCCTTAAAAACTGCCAAGTTGTCCTGCATCAGCATAAACAAGCTTTTGTATCTAAATTTGTATATAGAATTTAGTATCTGCTAATGGTTCCTCATCTATCAATTGGTCTAATCTTTTCCAAAGTCAAACACAATCTGTTGGAGAAAGTATAAAAGTGCCAGCCCTGCCCTGAGCTGGTTCTGCTCCCTTGCTGTTTGGAAACCTGCTCATGCAGCAGAAAGCTGTTCTGTGCAAAACCAAAACAGGGTCTGTTGATGTTATTTCTAGTCCTTTGAGAAGATGACTTACTGGTCACATGTGCTGCTATGAGGTCATTAGGAAGTCTCTCAAATACACAATTTGAGAACCGATGATGCTATTGCAGAAGTATGCTCCCTCTGCGATGTGAGATGCAAAATGCTCTGAAGTACTTTAGTTTGTAATAGTTGTGAGTGGGATCTGTTATTGTGCATATTTGGGCTCATTCCAGTGAAAAAAGGACTGTTTTCTGCTTTGCTTTATCCCTAGATTGATTAGTGAATGTATACCGTGGGATCAAGTTACATCAGCGGGCATCCAGCAGAGAGCCTGTTTCTGTGTTGAAGTGCTGAAGGCAACAGTGAGTCTAACTGCAAAATCAGCAGTTTTCTAGCAGTGCTTTGTGCCTCCATGGCACCGTCCTTCCCCAGGGAAAGGAGCTCCTAAAATCCATTTGCAAGTTGGGCCATTGCTCTTCCCGGTGCCACGGGGGAATGGGAAGCTTCCTCTAGACCCTTGATGTTGCTTCTGTGACGTGCATCTGCTTTGATGCTTTTATTGATGTCCCTCCTGGACTCCCTGTTCCTGGATGTCCAGAGGTACCTTCTGTCACAAAGTGCCCTGTGTCCTCCAAAGGGAATCCTTTTGATCCCAGCTTACCCCAGAGGCCTGTGATCCAGCTTGGTCCCCATGTGTCATTATGTTGACAGGGCACGCGAGTGCCTTGTAAGTGTGTTATCTGAATCAGTAACACCCTCTTGGAGTAGGGCTTCTCAAGCAGGGAGAGGTCTCATGTCTTTCCACCTCCACCCTACTGCTGGTCATGTGTTTCTGTCCCAAACCATGTATGATTGTCACATCCCTCTAAGCTGATTAACACACTCAACCATGGAAAAATTACCCAAAGTGGGGGAAAAAGTAAATAGTTTTCTGTTCTCAGTACAGAGGTGGATTGTGTGGCTGAGATGGGGTAAGGGGGCAGGGAGGAAGATGGGAGCAAGGTGGCATCTGACTGCACATATGACCATGTCTTACAGCTCACAGCTATATTTTCCAGTTGGGGCTTACTGTGGGCACAGTGTGGTTCATGTCTGCTTCCTTTTTTTCTTTTGAATACCCAAAATACCTGCTTCTTCTGTTGATGCTTTGCTGTGATTCCTGCTTGAGGCCTGGTGTAGCATACCGGAGTCTTTGAAGAATGGGCTGAATTGCTGCCATCTCCACTTCTCAGCCTCCTGCTGTGGAGTCACTGCGAGTATCACTCCTGTACAACACCAGTATCCACTTCCCACCCTGGCACTGCTGTTGCAGCCCTGCACTGCTGGCCCCAGGAGGACGCTTACCCCTGCCAGGATGTCCGAACAGGACATCGCAGCCCTTCCCTTGTCGAGCAGCTTCCTTGCAGGAGGCAGGCCAGCACCTGCATGTCGCAATGGGCAAGTCAGCAGAGCTTTTCAGTCTCCCTCTGCTGTCGTGGTCTCTGCTGCTGGTCCCTTAACTGGGGCATTATACCAGTGACTGCAGGTGACGTTCCTCTCAAATCCCAGTGGCCTTGTCACGCAGGTGAGCATGGCCCCAGCGTGCTGCAGGCTGCCACACTCCAGGGGCTCTCCAGTGGCCACAGCAGTAGCGTTGCAGCAGAGCCTGGCCAAGGGCAGGGGTGGCAGCCAGTGCTGGAGGCGGAAGGGCTTTGCAGCCCTGTGACTGTGCCCTGCAGTGGTGCCTTACCAGCATGTGTGGGTGGTCGCCCCAGGATGCCCACAGCCTGCTGGCCCCTGTGGCCATGTCAGTGGCTCCTGTGGCTCCATCTGCTACGGTCCTGCTTGTCCTGCCACCATGGAGCCTTAGCAATGTCACCTGCCCGTGAGGTTCCCACTGTCACCCTTGATAATTATCTCCCCACCAGTGCCACATTCTGGTATTGAGTTTTGTGTTTTCCCTCTATTTCTATATTTTTAAGTGAAAAGGAAATGAATGTGATGTTGCACAGCTGTCTGACAGCTGCAGTGGTGAACTTCACTCCTATGGGACCCCAACCTGAGGAAGGCAAACAGGGGTGAGCTGTTGCGATGAACACACGTTGAGCCCTGGTGTCACCGCTGGTCTCTCCCTCATCCAGGAAAGACTTTGGAAGTCCAAACAACTGAGAAGTGCCTCGCTCTGCTCTTTGGTTGCAATAATCCCATCGGCTGGAATTGCTTAATAAATGACTAGTTCTGTCTTTGCTTTTTACCTTTCCGCCATGGACGACACAGGCTGGTGAAGAGTGAACGCGAGGAGCACGGTGTGGCAATGCCTTTGCCAGGATTTTTCCTGTGAGCGCAGGCAGCTGTGTTAAACACGAAGGTGCAAGCTGGCTCTGCGGTGCCGTGCCGGGGCCTGGCTTGCCCCTGGGACTACACGGGCCCTGCTTCCTGAGCAGGAGAGCTGCTTTATGTTGTGGTTTTACTAAATGAATTCAAAGCTTGGCCTTCCTCCAGGCGAAGTCTGGGCCAAGTGCCAGCAGAGCAGCCCCTGGGGAGAGCACTGGAGCAAGGAGGGGCCAACAGCAGGGAAGAGTGGAGGAATCCAAGAAGGCAGATTTGCCTAGAAAACAGCTCTGTTTCCATCTGCTAGGTCAGGAGTTGCTATAGGAACTGGGATGATAGAGGCAGGGCCATCTCCTGGGCCTGTCTCTGTGTGTGGAGGGAGGGAGGAGGGAGGAGTTACTCAAGTTTGAACATATCATGTGTGCTGGTGGAAAGTTGCAAGGAATGTCGAAACTACAGCCTGGCTCAACCTGTGGAGTTCAAAAGAGACATGGCAGTTGTTCCCTGCGCTCAGCAGGCCCTGGGCAAGGCAGGTAGGGTCCTTCTGGCTTAACTCCGCTCTCAGCTTGCGATCAGCTCTCCCCCCGCGCGTTTCTGTCGTTGGCTGAAGCGCAAATGCCTTTGGAGACTTGCTGGAAATGGAGGGGGGTTTGTAGAGGTGGCAGCGCTGGGAGGTGAAGGCTTTCCTCCCTGGGCTGGTAGGGAGGTGGTGGCTCTTTGTGCCCTGTTTTTCCTCCCGCGGCTGTGGGAGTGTTCACAGATCATGGGTATTCCCACAGCGCTGCGTGCCCGGGGCCCTCTGGGACCCGCGGGATCTTTTGTTGGGTAGTAATGTGAAGCTGGATGGTGTTGTTCTCCCAGACAGAAGAGGTTTCTGGGGATGTGGCGCTCTGGGAAAGCCCATGGTGTTTGAGCTCTCAATCAGACATGCTTGCCTTAAATGTTTCAGGGCTAGGGCTGACTCAGATGTGCAAAAACTGGGGCTGGCAGTGAGTCACTTGTGGATGGTGGGAAAGTAGGGGGGACATGCTCCTGGCCTCTGAGCCCCGGCAGGTCCTGCCCCTCATGAGTTTTGTGGCTACGCATTGCCTGCATTCACCCACCTCTTCTCCTGAGGAAATGCAAACCTCCCTGTCCCCTCCTGATGCACCTACTGCAATTTTTGTCACTGTCAAACTTTCTCAGACTCACATTTAGCATAAAACACAGGAGTATGAATATGCAGGAAGCTGTTCCTGAGAATCCTTGTTTTTAGGGTTAACCATGGGGCTCTGCAGTAGCAGCTCTTCCAGATAAAATCTGATTATTTCTCCAGTAAACCGATTTTTTCAGGTGCTGAGAACTTTCCAAAATAGCCGTGTTTCTACCGGAGCATTTCAGGGTCGCTCACTGCTCCGCAGGTATTTATTTAATAGGTTTGGCTGAAATTTAATCTGCCCTTTTTGTGTCACAGAGGATAATTGCTCCTTAAAAAAAAAAAAAGGAAAAAAGGTGGATAGTGTTGTTTCTGTTTTTGAGAAGCTGCACAATAAGCCGCCGAAAACTGAAATGCGATCTCGATACACAGACGTGAAGCTTGCCAAACTGGATTAGATCACAGCCCACCTACTCAGGCACCCATCTTATCTCAGGCAGCGGCTGCTTGGCACATTGCACACAAAAGCCCAAGAGCTTGAATGCAGACAAATGTGGAATAACCTGTCTGTGTATGAGATAACTTTCTGGTCACGTTAATTACTGGTTTGCTTATGCCTGGCTGGATGAAAATTTATATCCAGTGCAGTCTTTCTTTTACTCTGCTAATGGAATCGCAGATGTTCTTATTATGTAGATCTACTTCCAATATTTTATTGAATTACTCCCACGTTGCTCTGTGGCAATATGTCCCAGAGGCTTAATGCACATGGTATGCCGTGGAATTTCATTTCCTCAGTTTTAATTTGTTGTTTTTTAATTTCAGTTCATTTTCAATATGGAAAAGGGGTAAATGGGATCCTTTTTGGGGGCTAGGTGTCATTATTTTACACACTACTTCTTCTCCCGTCATCTCTCCTGTTTCTCTTCTCTTTGCCTCAAACGATCCCAGGATTTTCCTACAGCTACCTGCCTTCTGCATAATTGCTAAATCTTATTTCTTCTCTGTGGGCTCCTGTTTTCTGGTCTGTCTTGAGAAAATTTGATCAGAATCGGCCATTCTGGCTTTCCATAACTGTGAAATGCTGCTAGAGCTTTTTCAGTGTTCTTGTCTTTTCCTTTGTTGATAAGCAAAACATTTGGTCTGATTGCTTGAAATACATTGTGGTAAGCAAAGATCTTCTCTGAACTGTCTGTAGTCATGCTAGGTATTTTGCTGGAACATTTAGTTAATTGAAACTTCATCTCTGTATGTGAGAAGTTAAATTTTATCTTCTAGAGTTGTACTAGTAAGTAGTAAACCCAGCAGAACATGGTTAGACCTGTCTGGAAATCCTCACTGGAGTCTCCAGGCTTGATGCAGCAATTTCAGCTGATCCGTAAGTGTTGCCACTCACTGCTGCCATATTTGCCAGGCACTCCATAAATTAGACTTTAAAACCACTTTGTGTAGTAAACCAAGTTTGCCCGAGCAGAATATAACAGCCGTGTGTGCCTAGATTTTGCTTTCTCAGTTGTGTGCGCTGATGCATGTTCTGCTCAGCCTCTGAAGAAATGATGCCCACTGAGGACACAACCTGCCTTGACCCCTCTGGTTCAGGCCAGTGTGCTGTGGGAGGGCAGTAACACTTTCCACTTGCTACATTTTGGTATTTGGAGTTATTTTGTTCTGTGGAATGCAGTAAGTGATAATAATTTTTTGCTTCTTTCTGATACTGGAAAAGCTTCCTTCAGTTTGGTATCTTTTTGTAGATGCATGGCATGGCTTTTCACACGTATAAACATGTTTTTGGTAACGTTACAGCAGAGCCAGTAGTGCTCCTTGAGCTAAGGAAAAGGTCCGTGTTCCAGTGAGAGGTGCACTGAATTTTTGTTTTATGAATATGAAGAGACATTTTACAAAACTCATAAAACATATCTTTTGGTAGTATCAGCATTTTTGCAGTGATTTTAAGGAAACTAGATTGCCAGGTAAATGAGTAGACGTTCCAAAATAATGTTTCTGGTTTGATTTTCACTGAACCATCTCTTAGAGTTTGGCTTCCACCCTTGCAAAAAACAGCAGCTTCTCAGCTTGGTGCTGGGTACTACGTGCTGCTGTACATGACTTTGTTTGCTTCCCTTCTGGTTTTGCAAAGAGTGTGTCCCAGTAATCATGTTTTGTCTTTTAAAAAGAATCCCCTAGGAACATTTTGCAAAAAAAAAGTTGTAGATATGTAACTGTTACTGTAAACTAGGTATTCTGGAAGGTAGGCAATTAATAAGGAAAGCTAAAGGTGACTGCAAAAGCATAGCAAATATATCTCAGGGCAGTGAGAAATATTTTAATATCTGTATAACAAAATAAATTTCATCAGTGGTGTTTATATTGTTGGGAAAGGTTAAAAAACCCAACTGATTGCTAATAGTACCGAGAAGTAAAACGTTTCCTGTGTTTGGGGAGAAGCTGGATGATGTACTCTCCTTTATGAGGATATCGAATAGCTTCTGTTGCACTGGTAACGAGGGAGGGTGTTAAAACGCAAGATAACATTTTAAAGTCTTTGAAACTTGAGTAAGGTTGGAACCTGTTTGTTTAAAACAAATTGGCAAAGCAGCTTTCTGAATCCTGGCTGCTGATGTGTAATAAATCTGGGAAGACCGAAGGAGTTCCAGAGGTTTGGGAAAACAAAAATGTTGTGGCAATGTTTTAAAATAGAGTGGGAGCAGGTAACCAAGAGGCTGTTGAGACTAACCTCCATCCAGAGCGAGATCTGGGGAAGCGGGTGCATTAGTAAATCAATGTCAAATTAAAGAAAGAATACGCTCAGTGATCCATGTGCTCTGATGGAAAGCAGATCACGTCCGAAAAGTCTTCAGATTGTGGTTTTTAATGAGATTCCTGTACCGGTTGCCAAAAGTAACTGCGTTGACATCATACACCTGGATCCCGACTAAGTTCCCTGCTGTTGGCCAAATGGTGCTGCTCCTGGGAGGCAGAACAGGCTCTGCTTTGGGAGCTGAAGCGTGTTGTGTCCCCGGGGCAGCTCCTGGGCAGAGCGGTAAAGGCAGGTCCTCCTTGCCCTGGGCAGGGTCTGATCTCTGGCGTATCCTTCATGCTGTACTAGGGTGCCTCACCACAGCTGGGAGCTGCTGGGCTCTGAGCTGAGGAACACCCTCCTGAGCAGTTTTGGTGGTATCTGGTCTTCATTTGCTGTTAATGTCATCAATCTCTGCCCTCTCGCTGTGCTAAGGTGGCAGTATCTCAGCTTCCATTTTGCTGATCAGTACTACATTGAAGAAGTTGATTTAGAATGTGCCACCTGATACCTCTCAAAAATAGTTAGCAGTGGGAATGCGATCCACGCAGTCCCTAAACAGAGGGCCATGGAGTAGTGCTCCAGCCGTGCTCCAGCATCAGTATGGGGCAACCAAAAGTTATTCCCTGGCTTGCCTATGAAGAAGCCGGTGGGAGTCATAGCAAAATCCAACCAGAGCTGTCCCACTGCCTGGGTGGAGCCTCGGTCTCACGAGTGGTGACCTGGGAGAAAATATTAAGTGACTTAATATTGAAATTTGGCTTCACTGAAGAGGTTGATGAAGCCAGGGAGGTTTAGTCGGGACAAGAGAAGGCTTTGGGATGCCTAGGAGCAAATTATCAAGCAGGCAGAAACAGGCTCTTTCCTGAGGTGTGTGGCAGGAGGGTTGACGGTGATCGTCGACTGAAATAACAGGAGGTTCTGCCTTGGCATAAGGAGGGGTGAAGTTTTCCCTCTGCAGACAGTCAGGCAGTGGAAGAGGTTGTCCAGAGAGGTGGGGGAGCCTCCATCCTTGGAGGTTTTTAAGACCCAGCTGGACAAAGTCCTGTGCAGGCTGCTCTGAAATTGGTGCTAACCCTGCTTTGAGCAGGAGGTGGGATTAGGTGCTCTCCTGAGGATCTCCTCCAGCCTGAATAATTCTGCGACTCAGTAACCTGATCTCCTTCTGAATGCAAGTTTGAGTACAGTTAAGTAAAAGGTTATGGTGGAGCCCCTTGAGAACAGGGAGGGAGGAAGGTGGTTTAGATTGAGTGCTCTTAATACTCCATCTGTCATCTGTGTGGTTAACATGTCATATATATGGTTGCTATGCGAGACTCTCGCAGTGGAAGATTGTGGGTCTTGAGAGGACTATTGCTAACTTGTAGTTGATATGTTTTAAGGATAGTTTAAAAAAAAAAAAAGTAAGCAACCTCGTCAAAAAAAAAAAAAGCTGGAGAGAGATGCCAGTGTAAGGAATAGAGTGAAAATGTCAATGTGCCAGGTGCTCTCTGGCATGCGTTCTGTGTGGGGAAGGAAGCTCTGGTAAGGGACAGTGATCACTGCTGCTTGGGCAAGGAGAAAGGAGATAATCAGAGCTTTTAATTTGTGCACATCTTCTGTTCTTCTGCCACTTCTGCCCTCTTTGCATCATCTGTCATACAGAAACAGCAGGACTGGAGCCTGGAGGCTGCCCCTCAGTTGAGGGGACCGGTATTTTGGAGGGCTTGTTGGAGTGCAGCGAGGCTCCCCCTGTCCCTGCTGCTGGATTTAGGTTTAGTGTTCCTGGGGGACGGTGTGCATTCATGTCCTGTGTAGAGCTGCGATGTGCCTGGCAGGTCTGCCTCGGTCCTGGGAAGTACCTCCAGGTTCCTCAGTTGAGATAAGCACAGAGTACGCTCACCCTAGGGTCAGTGGGGAAGGGTAGCTATGTTTTTGGATTCTCTGAGCTAAGAAGCACCCGTTGTTAGTACAATGAATTGCATTTCCTTATCTTTGGCTTTGCCATTCTAATGGTTTCTAATTTTGGCCTGGTTACTTTGGTGGATTAAATTACATTTGTTCATTTATCCCTAAGTCTGGTTTTGAGACAGAAGTGCTCTGTGCAGTTTCAGAAACCAAGGACACCCCACTCCTGTGGGACTGGCCAACAGGCAATGAGAAAATGCTGGAGGGTTTGTGGGTCTCCAACTCCTTTGCAAAAACACCCGCACCTCTCTCCAGGCTGTAGGTAAGGCACTCCTTCATGCTTGGGTCCATGGGCTGAACCTTCTCCCAGAGTTAAATAGCTATGTCATAGGTGACTGGAATGCTGTTTTTCTCCTAAAAATCTAGCAAGAGTGGGGTGTCACTTTTTTCATAATAGCCCCATTAGATGTTTGGCTACAATGTGGAAAACAAGGTTCAAACCCTCCTCAGCCCCAGGGCGGGCCTACCACGCACCCCTCAAGAGGACGACCACAAAGTACACCCAGACCTCGATATTCCCATTCTTCTGCCACTGCCTCAGACCCAGCTCTGTGGTGTCCCTGTCCCCACCCCATGTGCCAGTCTCACATGTTGTGGTCCCTTTCTTAGCCTCATGTGTTCTTTTGTGTCTCTTGTGGTGACAGGTCTCCTAATGCCACCTCAAAGATCATGTTGGAGCCTATTCCTGTCTTGCTTTTCCTATTGCTGTGTCTTATCTCTCTCATGAATCTTGATTAACCCAACCCTTTCACCTAAAATCTGGTTGCTTTTATCTGTCCAGACATGTTGCTGCTCTGGAGATCACTTTGTTGTGTCACTGTTCCTGCCCTATGTCCCCCACCACATTCCTAACATTGCCATGGGTTTATGCTCTTTCTGGCCATCTCTGTTGGTGCCCATATCGAAGAACTCCTGTTGCAGCCTTGTGCTTCATGCCAGGATCTTGTTGGGCCTGCCCAGCTCTCCTGTTACTATCTAATGTGTTGATTTTTTGGTGTCACTGTTTGCACTTGGTTTGTCCAGGTGCCACCCATGTGTCATGCAGAGACCTCTCCCCATGCTATCTGGTTGGCTGAATCTAGGGATGGCCATAGAGACCACGCTCCGAGTTCACCTGAGGGTAAACTTGTTGCTGCCTTCTTGCAGGGCACCTGCACATGCGGCATGGCTGTCCTGTTACTGGTCCCACCCATTCACCCTCCACCGGCTCTGCTGGAGTGGGTGGCCGTCTTCTCAGGCCAGCAGCCCTGCTCTGCTTTTTCCAATCTTATGGCAGTTGGTTTCATTAGAAGAGAAGATATTGCCTTTCCTTAAGACTGTTGTCCCTGCGCACTCTTAACATGATGCTACCCGAGTTGCAAAGGCAGAATCTTTGTTAATGGTAAATCGGAATGTATAGGGAGGAGATGACTGGGGCTTAAAAGCCCTCTTAAAAAACCAAGATTGATACCAGCAGCAAGAAGTATTTGAATTGTAAACTAAGCAAAATGTTTTAAGGAGTGATCAGAATCCTTTCTGCTAAGCATTTTCATCAGCGAATTCTGTTTGGTCCAAACTGGAGCTGCATGGGCTTGTCTGTGTGTGCTCCAGAGGAAGACTGCTGGGTTTGGGGTATCTCAGATTAATTCTGGGGCAAAGAGAAATGTTCCACCATCATTCTGGAGCCAGAAAAATGGAAATCACACTTTCCAGCCTATATTTCTTCAGGCTTCGGATATTGTCCCAATTAGTAGCTTTGCTGTTTCCTCCTTGAATTCCTCTAGGAATGCTAGGTGATACCGTCCAGTCCTCCTTGACTATTCCTGAACCTCTTCTGAGGATACTTTGATTTAGGATAGATCCTCTTGTAATACATACAGAGTGCATCATACACACAGCTATGAGTCTTGATCATGACCGTGGGGTTTCTTGGCGTGGTGCTGGGCATCTGTAATGGGATTCCTGCAGCAAACCCTAAGGTCTCACTCCGAGGTAATGATCTGCGAAGGAACCAGTTAAAACAAATGCCTGTTTCAGTTGGGATCTAGAGAGGCTTGCAAACATGCCAGACCTCCGTAATGGATCTCTGGAGGGAGAACAGTACCTGGAGGAGCTCCAAGTCCCACCTTCTTCATGCACGTCACTAAAGAATAGCTCCCTCCTGTGCCCACTGTGCCCAGCGCTTTTGCTTCCAGGCCCCATGCTGCGCTGGGGACAGTGCTGGGTCACAGCGAGCTGTTTCTCTGCAGAGGGATGGATTGGCTTTTTAGACGTGGTATCTGCTGGGTATGTTGGGGAAAAACTGCCCTCTTTTGCATTTATTAGTGAGTTTTTCAGTAAGTAGATTTTTTTTTTCCACTCTCACAATGATTGTAACAGGATTTTATTCTCCTGCAGCCAGCTGTTAGCAATTAGCAACTTGATCCATTCAGTCCTGAGAACAGAGTTTAACACTTTCTTGCCTCTGTGAGGATGTTGCTAATCCTGTTTTTGCTGGTTTCAGGCTTGTGCTGTAGTTTTGGCACTTGCTGTGTATGTGTGGGCAGGTCAGGAAGAAAGGCATGAGCACAGCAAGGCACTCTAATACATCTGAAGGAGCTACAAAGAGAAGTTTCGAGTCATCTACCCAGAAAAAAAATCATTAGGAAGATGATTTCCAAGCAGTTTGTACAGAGGCTTGTATTTAGTAGTATATTCCAGTGTGTTATAGCACTTGGAAGTGTGCAGTTTGGGAATCCAACCTACTACTAGCTGAGATTTAGACTCAGCAGAAATCAACATAAGTAGTTCTTCGAACAGTGATTTCCGGCAGTACGAGCTCCTGAGTAGAGCTGAGCCTCTCGAAATTACGAGGCGGGAGTGAAAAACTCTTGATGTCCTTGCTCAAGAGAACAGCAGCTGCTGTAGAGCACTAGAAGATGAGAAATGACACCATTTGCTCCCTGTGTGCAGCACCCCTCCCGCGACTCCCAAACATGCACTTCAGTGGTCCAGGCCTGGGAGCCAAGTGTGGTGGGAAGAGCAAACCCAGCACAGCCTGAACCCAGCTGCTGGGGTCCCTGCATAAGGCTGAACTGCTGGAAGTAGTTTGTCACTGCCACATACAAAGGTGAGAATTTGTTTCACCAAACTGACTACCTGGGAATGATGAGGCTGGTCGAGGCCAGCCATTTAGGTTCCCTTTGTCATCAGTGGAGATAGACACATCCTGAGAGGATTCATCCTGCTTGTCTTGGACACTCTTTAGGCAAGGGCCAAATTCAAAGCCAGCTTTTGTAGGCACAGAGCGGCAGACAGGTGAGCTCTAGAGCCAGCTCTGAAGGTTTCCTTTTCTCTCCTGGAGGCCACGCTGGCCTCTATGGCCACGTCTTCCAGTTTTGGCTTGCAGTTTGCCCAAGCCACACTGTTTTTGTGACCTGCTAAGCTCCACGTACCCATCAAGTCCTGGGAAGCCCCCGGTTCACAGGGTACTGCCTGCAGCCCGCAGGGTAGGGTGGGACAGACAACTGTCTGAGCCACTCCAACCCGTACCTTTCCTCCGGCGCTGGTTGCTGGCTCTGTGGCAGGAGCTGACATGGTGCTTGGGCATTTGCATGTGACTTCCCTTGTCCACCTTCCACCTCACTCCTCCTACCCTCCTGTTACCTTACATTCTGATTGCCGCATTCAAGCGGTTAAATGATGTGACTGGCTATGTGGCAATACAATAGGTGTGATTTAGAACATGGTGCGAGCTTTGCGTAAAGCAAATGGGCACTTAAATTATGGTGTTTGGTCTGTACCTGGTCAAGTGAGATAATGTTGCTGCTTGTGTTACACAGCACATTGTTATATTGCTGTGACATTGGTGGCTGTTGTCATGACTTGCTCACACATCATTTTGAGAGGATGAGAGAAACTCAGCACAACTAGTCTATTGTCAAATGCCAAAATCCTTATGCTAAGTTTCAGCTTAGTACCTTTCTCTTGGGGGAGCAGCCGATCCCAGCTGGGCTGTGGGCTCTGTGCTGATGGCAGGGGATGGGGTGCTCCTTCGTCCCTGTGCTCCACTGCAGGCAGATGCCTGGGCTTCTGCCTCCGTGCTGTTGATCTTTCTCTGCTCGGCTTTTGGATCAAATGGGAAGCCAAGGCATCTGAACACTTAGTGATGTCTGGGGTTGCTCTCGTTTCTTTTTTAATTCAACAGCAGGCTCTGGTCCTCACCTAGCCATGTACGATTGCTCTCTGGCCACTCTCTCCCTTAACCCTGGCCATGTTACAGAGGGAAATCCCAGGGTGTTTTGGTGGGTGCTAGCCTGTGTCTTGATTGATGCCTGTTTGCCAGGCTCTGTTTCTAGGCTCTGAAGGGGGTGATGAGGGCATGGAACACATGTGTGCTTGTCCTCTGCCATCTGTGGGCTCTAGTACAGCTGGCAGCTTCTAAACCTCCAGCTGAGAAGTCACCTGGGAGATATCTCCAAGCTGCTGTTCTCCTGCCAGGATCTCCTCAGCAACTTGCAGCTCTGTTCAGTGGCTGGTCCAGCATGGGGACCCAGTGGAAGGATCTTCTCTAGCCCACGGTGCACCCATATAGTGCAGCTGATCTGGGCAGGCACCTGGGTTGTGGTCAGGGCACCCCATATACTGCCAAACAGCTCTCTGCTGTGTTTCCCATGACCTCCTTCAGGAATGTGGTTAAAGTTAAAGCCTTAATGTTCATGACACTTTTCCTTTCTCATGTCCTGTGGGAGGACAGTCTCCTCTAGTGCTGAACTCTCCGCAGTTCCCTTTGGGAGCCTCCCGGGCACCCTAGCAAATCATCTGCATAGATTAACATCCACCAGGTCTGTCTTCAAACTCTGCTGCAAAAATGTCTTTACAAAAATCTCCCTCCGCATGGCTACAAGAAGTCTCTGCTCCATGGTACTTGAAGTCTTTCATGGGATGGTGGAAATTGGTGTGGTTGCATCAGAGATCACCCCCTCTCCATTTCAGGGGGGAAAGACAACCTTGGATGCATGCACAGCTTGAGAGTGTTTGGGCAAAACTCTTCTCTGATTGCCAGACCCTCCTGCTGAATTATGGGCTGCCTTTTCTCTCCAGTGCTTTGTTTTTGCACACTCACCACCCAAGATGCCACAAAACCACAGAACCTTGTGGTCACCTTCCTCCCAGCCTTGGCCAGGGTGCTCACGTGGAGCACAAGAGGTGGCTGAAGCAGGAGGGGTTCTTGCAATTTTAAGGTCTTTTTTGGGTTTGCTTGCATTGTCGCATGGCTGGGCACAGCACCTCCAGGCAGCATCCACTGATCATTAGTTTCCCCTCCTGCATGAGCATTTGGCTCTTTTCCCAAGAAGGCCCTGAGTTGTTTTTCAGGCTCAGAGCCATCTTTTCTGATGGAATCCAGCAGGGACAATGGCCAGTAGCAAATCCTTAGGAAAGAGAATAAAAACAGGGCAAGCCTCAGTGATTCTAACCCTGATTTAGCTTCTGGGCGTCTAGCAATCTGGCTGGGGGACTTCCTGAGCCAAAGGTTTTACCTTTGGATTTAAGAAGCTGTGGTGGATCTTTCTGTTGTGAATATATCCAATTGTTTTGGTATCCATGGCAACTCACGGCTGTGACTTGTACAGTTTAATTATGTTGGGTGGAAAAAATACAGCCTTTTGTTACAAATCTCTGAGCTAATGGGATCTGATGCTCTGTTGTTCTTACACGCATCTATGCACTGGCATAGTGATGGTCCCTTTTTTTTATCCTCTCTTCCTTTACTAACAAATCCTAACGTTCAATTTTGCCTTTTTACTACCACTCTGAGGATTCTTGAGCGAACACCCTCCGGTCCTGGCAACCTTTCATTTATTGATTTGTTCTGTTTTCTTTTCGCCTGACATTTCAATATGAGACAGAGCCTCTAACCTGCCTTCTGTAAAGCTATCTTCCAGGATGGGAACCTCCCAAGGCTCTTTGTAGTGAATGTGGACACAAAGAATTCACATAACATTGCTGATATGACCTTGTGTTCCTTTAGGTGTTATCATGGCTTTCCACTGAAATTGCCAGCGCTTAAGCCCTTTGCTATTTTCCTTGTTTCCAAACAGGAAATTAAGTGTGCTCACATGTGTGAGTGCACATGCTCTTTTGGCAGCAATGTGGACATGTAGGGAGAGATTATTTTCACACTGTTTTAGACATTTATCTTAAGGTTGTGTGACAAGTTCCAGAGTGCCCGCTTGGCTACTTGGAGTAAACGGCTGGTGCAAATACAAGTGTGCATTAGGTGGATAAGCCCCACTTGGGGGGCCTGCTTGGACTATCCAGGTTCATTGTAGATGCAGCTTCGTACCTGTTAATATAAGAAAAGTGAAGAATCGATTGGGGAGAGATGACTTTGCATTGGACTTGTTTAAGAGCAGTTAAGAGAGTAGTCATGGCCAGTAGTCACGGCAACTGAGCTCCTAAAAGCTGAATTACATGAATAGCTTTAGAGATGGTAGAGGTAGTCAGGCAATCATTAGTTCTTCACTAAGCCTCTGGTCAGGTGATGGGTCAGAGTAGGGCTGAGGTCAAGGCACTCTTAAAGGCATGGAAGATTGCCCAACCCATCACGAGGCAATGACAATACAGCAAGTCTGCAGCACAGAGAAGTCCTGTCTTTGGAGGACTCTCATTTTCTCTCTTTGCTTTGTCTTTCAGAAATGTAGATGGCAGCTGCTGTCTTTGAAGGACTCGCACCCATCTGACCCTGCACAGCGCCTCCGATTGCTACCATGATCTTCTGCATGCTACTGTTGGCCTCACTGCCTGAGCCATCTGGCACCGAAGTCAACCCTGGTAGGGAGCTGCCAGGCTGGGAGAGGACTCTAATCTCCCACCTTTCATATGTTTGTTCTTGGCCTTTCTTTGCCCTCTCATGGTGAATGCATATAAATGTACCAAATGCATGTAAACATAATCACTAACGTAGTCCCTGAATGTCCTCCTCTGGACTGAGTTGGCCAGTCTTACTTGACAGCTGTACTGGAGTGAAACATCTCTCCTGACAGTCCCCGGAGGGCTCAGGCACATGGATATACTCCTTTCTCTGCCCACCCAGAGGGTCCATGCTCGCAGCAGGTCTGTTTTGAGCTCTGATTGTCTCGTCATCAGTTTGACTGTGTGGCTGGCAGAACAAACCTGGCTCAGAGATACTGTGCTTACTGTGGAAAGTAAATTACCATTTAGTAAAGCATAAGCTACAGCTCTTCAGCCAGCAAGAGAGGTTCTGGAGAGAGTGGTGTGGAAGGAAAGGTAGAAAACCCTACCTGGCACAAAGCTAGGGTGGAGATAGGGATATGAGCCTATGAGTCCCTGTGGAGGGCATGACCTCTTATCCTATGGCATATGGCAAGTTATCATGAAGGAGATGAGTAAGATAAGGATCTACAATATGTTGCAAAAATCCCTGTAATGAGGTGGTTTGAGCTGGAGGCAGTCTGAAATCAATGAGTCTAATTCTTTTTCAGCTTGGCCGAAGGTGCGGTGAGGCAGCAGTGCTACCCTCAGGGCCTTCGTTTGCTCTGCTGGGTCTGGCTCTGTTTGTTGGAGCCCTTTGGCTGTGTCTGGCTCTGACCCTGCTCTGGCCCGTGGCTCTCTGCAGAGGTTTGAGGTTGTGCTGCAACCAGCCAGAAGTGAAGTGAAGCCTGTGGGGTAGCTCAGCAGGCACTCCTGTGCTCCCTGTTACACAGCTGTGCCCTGCCCTGTACACCGCCCCCGCCCCCCCCCGCATGCCCAACTTTGAACTGGGGTTGCCATCTGGTTCTGATGGTTAAAACTAGTGGAAGAAGGGGAAAGATGGCAGCTAGAGGGTCAGTCACATGCAGATCCCTTGTGGTGGTTTTAAGTACAGAAGTTAGCACACCCACAGGATCCTGGGAGGTGGGGTGGGCTCTGAGCACAGGGTTGTGGTCCCACCCTCCTGCAGTAATCTTTTTCACCAAGAAATAAGCATGTAGCTTTGCTCACACTTCTCAGTTCTGCCTGTGACTTCCTCAAGCGGCTTTGCATTCTCAGCTTCCACAGCTGCTCAGCTGCCTCTCTGTCCCAAGGGGCCATGCCCTGTTGTTCCCACCCAGACTCCAGCGCACCCATAGCCCAGCTGATGCTCCTCAGTTGCGATGTCCACAGGCTCTGTTGATTATCTTGACCTCCTGATCTGCTCCAGGAGTGGTCTGGAGCACCTCCTGCATTGCCTTCTAAACCAAAGGGGCTGCTTTGTGGGTTATTTCAGACCTGTGTTGGAAGGATCCTGTGCAGTCCTTTCGCCCAGTATCAGTCGTTTGACCTCACTAACAGAGGTGAGCTGTGATATTTTTCTGAGCCTCCATGTATCCTGTCTGCATGGCAGGTGAGTGTGTCCCTGAGTGCATCGTAAAGGGTCAGGGATGTCTGAGCAGGAGTTCTGGTGGCACCTAAACAGAACCCAAGGATGGTTTTGCTTGAGAGGATGTGTATTTTGGCGAGAGCCTCATGCTGCTTGTTTTGGTGAGAGCCATAGGCACCTGCAGAGTGCATCCCTCGATGCCAGGGCCGCTCTGGCTTCCATCTGCCAGCCCTGGGTTTGTGAACTAATGAGTTTTGTTCAGGATTGCAGTAAGTCACAGTCCCCCAGAGTCCTTCCCAACTAGCTAGCTCTCTGTCTGGCATTGCTGTAGGGTGTGCACTTGACCTTTAAATAAGGTGTGACCAGACAGGACTCCAACTGCAAAAATACAAAAACACTTTCTGCTTTCAGATGACGACTCAACCCTTTTGGAAAGTCTTCAGATATTTACCCATAGTTCAGCAACATACTAGCTTTCCAGCAATAGATCAGATTGTACTGGTCTGTGGTGGGACAGGTAAGGGTGAAGACAGGCGAGGCTAGTTCGGTTTACTAAACTTACTGTTCAGTATCACAGCAGGGTTAGAGCCCTTGGTTGGCTTTCAGCAGCCACAATCATCATGCCTGATCCCAGCCAGACACCAGCTGCCTCCCAGTGAATTCTTCTGTAAACAGGCCTCTTAAGAAACCTCAGACATATGAATGAATGTTCTGGGTGAGACCAGAGGCCCATCCAGCTTGGTGTCCTGACTCCAGCAGGATCCCATCCCTGCTGGTTCTGGAAGAGTGTACAGATGGGCAAGCACACAGCAGTGTATGCTCTTGGCTTGCTGCAGTCTGCTGGAGCTTTCTGAGCTAGCACTTGTGTATTTGCCTGTGGTAGCTGTGAGTTTTGAACCCATGTAAACCTTTGGCATTCGGAGGGTTTAGTAGATTAAGGATGCATATGTTGTTTTTGAACTCTGCTACCTGATCTTTTGATGCCTCCTGGTTCTGGTATTTTGAGAGACAGTGAGTAATTGTTCAGGACATAAATGATCTTTGTCATACTTCAGTAATCTCTTTTGTAATGATGAGGCTGCTGATCTTTCCTTTTGCATCATCTGTGTTGCCTTCTCTGCCTTTCGATGGGAGAAGGAAGGAGTAAGAGCTTTATTCCATATCTGGCATCTGACCACGAATACAGACAGTGGTGTAATGGTGTTTTCCAGTTTGTTTTGTATGTATTCGCATAACTTGCTTTTTTCTATATTAAATAATCTGGTATCATCAGCGAACATTGTCACCTCACCACCCATCTCCTTTACAAGATTATTTAGGAACATATAGAACATCACGCATTCATTGATACTGTGCCTGACAACAGCTGCAGCTGAACCCTATTGAAACAACCTCTGTTTGCAAACGTTTCTACATTGAAATCTGTCAGGTAGTTATTCGGCCTGCGGTTGTTTATTCTGTACGGTGGTAACAACAAGGTGGGTTTTATGCCTCTGTCTTGTCTTGTAGCTTCTGAACCTGGTGAACAGCTTTATCCAGGTTTGGTACAAGGGTAGCAGTCCTGAGGTACAGAAATGAGGAAGACACCCAAGGCAGTGCGCTTGCTGAGGGAAAGGCAAGCAGAACTGCTGGTATGGCAGCAGGCAGCGTAGCAACGAGGATGCCAACCGACATGCATGCCACTCTGGAGTGACTGGAGCATGTGCTGGCACTTGCCTGTGTCACTGCAGACAGGGGAGGAGCTGGGGCTGCTGTGAGCTCAGAGGACAAAGACCAAATATCTATAGGAAAGTCCGTTCCCTTTTTTTTTTGGGACTTGCCATTGACTATGTTTTTGTCTTTTAATTGTTTCATGATTTAATCCCATGTAACTTTCTTTTTAATCTGCTGTTGATGTCAGTCTGACAAAAATATCTTGCTTGCCTGTTTTGAATACTGAGCCTTAATGAATACATTAAGACATTTTCTGGCACATCTCTAATATTCCAGGACATGTTTAAAAACTTGTGTCAAGGGAGAGAGCTTGGCCAGCTTGGATTCGTAAGCTACATCTGCACTGTCGTTGGTGTGTTGAGCTGTATTGAGCTTGTAGAGCTCCGTGGCTTGAGCCAGTTGTGTCTGTCCTCCCTGGAGGCAGCAAATTTGAGAGTCTTCTCATGCCTGGAGAGAAATGCTTGCTCCACTTGAGGCTAGAGGCAGGGAGCAGACAAGGATGGGGCAATGTGGATGGTCAGGGGCTTGGGCTCAAATTTAAGCTCTAACCCACAGTGACACGACAGAGCAGACATTTCCATAAGCTAGTCTGTAATAGAAGCTGTTTAACTTCACACTTGTTACTGGACTGGTGAAAATAATAGTTGCTCTTATTTGAATGCAAATCAAGCATCCAATTTATTCCAGAAGAAGCAGCAAAATCTTTTAACAAATTCTTCCTTTTTATGTCACTTCATTATTGATAAATAATTTTTCCTTGTAAAATAGGTCCATGCAACCATTAACACTAGTATGGTTTTGGCTTTCGTGTTCTTAAGATGTTTCTTTGTAAAGTTTTTTGCCTTGCCAGGACTCTACTGAATGATACTAACTCTGAGTGTATTTCATTACTTATTTCAGTTTATGGTAATTATTTCATCCTCTTTATTTGCATTCTCTATTTTATCATTACCATGTTTATTCCCTAGGCATTGATAGCCTTGTAAACTTGTCTGGTGATGTAGAAAGAGTAGTGCTGATTTTCTTTTTTTTTTTTTTTTACACTTGTGTTTGTTCCCATTTTCAGCTATATGCCGTTACCCTTTGGGTATGCATGAAGGGACAATACGGGATGAAGACATCACTGCTTCCAGCCAGTGGTATGATTCCACAGGACCCCAGTATGCACGGTAGGTTAATCTCTGGCAAAAAAAATGTAATCCTTCTTTTCTTCTAGATATCTAGTATGTGATTGAGGAAGAAGTTCCCTCACCCTTAAAGCAACCTTAAGTGCTTAGCTTGTTCACTGCTTCCCGTATTAAATCTAGTTAGTGCCTAGTGAAGGACCAAGAGGCAGTGGTCAAGGTCACAAGCTGTAATACAGGTAATTCTGAATCAATATTAGGAAAAAAATCCTTCCCCATGAGAATGAAGTGGTGGAGCTCTCAGACAGGTACCCAGAGATGTGGTGATGTCTCAGTGTTTGGAGATTTTCAGGACGTGGCTGTACAAGTCCTTGAGCAACACACTGTAGCTTTGGAGTTAGCCCTGCTGTGAGCAGGAGATTGGACTACAGAGTTCAAGAGGTTGCTTCCAACCCTGGTCTTCCTATAGTTCTGTGAATAAATCTCTAATGGATTTATGACTTACAGGTCAGCTAGGGACAGTGCCCTTGGGAATCTTGTAGAGTGATTTAAACTAAATCATAGGAAATCATTTATGAGGATGAACTTTTCAACAGCATCGTATTGAGGAAACAGGCTGTGTCCAGTTTGACTCAAACTGCAGAGTTAAGGAATTGTTAAAAAGCAGCTGAAGGACTTTCTGTCAATGTCAAGCAGTACTACAGTCTTCCTCATAAGCTTGGCTTTTCATTTTTTTTGTAATTTCATTTCTCTTAAAGCTACTAACTGATGATTTGCAAAACACTTACAAATGTAAGTTTCCTTAGAATTGTTTATGATGATGATATCAAACATTCCTACAGTTCAGTGCAAGTCAGATAGGAATTTCAGGTTAACTATGATTCTTACATTTTTATGATGAATTTGGGCAGTCCAAAATCATAAAATTCTCCTACTGCTTGATTTATTTTTTTTCCTTAGTCTGTGGTAGAGCAAAGATGCTAAGTGTCCTGTGTTTTTAATGGAGTTTGAACAAGCCTATAGGTCTGAAAGCTGGGAGACTTATTTTGTTCTCCAAGGTATGGCTTATCTCCAGTTCTGCAAATACTTCACGCATCACTTACCATCTGTTCCCATAATCTCTTTGCCCGGGCAGCTGGATGTCCACAGGGTGAAGACATGAAGGCACCCTCTAGCTGACTTCATTTTGTTAGAGGTCATAGTTGTCCTATGCAGATGTCTGTCCCTGTCATTTCACAGTCACCCTTCCTGCCTTTCTTATAACTTCTTTTACTTGCCACTTCACCGTAAGAATGTCTTGCACAAACAGCTGACCAACACGAGACAAAAATCTTCTCTAGCCTGTGCCTTGACCTGCAGTGTTTCCTTCTGGGTGCTGCCTTCCTTGATGCACGGGGGTTGGTACTCACTGATCCCATCAGTTAGAGATGGGATAGCTGTCCGAAAGACAAGGGCACTTCAAGGGCTTGCTGTTTGCTAAGAATTCCCTGTTGCTAAAAAGCCTGCATGGTGGTTTTGTGTCTGGATAAATTTTTCATATTTAAAGCTCTCACCACCTTGTGGCTTGCACAGCTGAGCCTATGGGAGCCTAGGTAAGGCAGTGTTTCCTTTAGTGGCTCCACCTGTTGATTGCTACAGCACTCTGCTCAGAATGCCATCTCCAAGGATAAAGGCCTTAATCTTTGCAGCTGGTACGACAATGTTCAACTTTGAAGCAGACACCTTCACATCATACACCTAGCAGCTTCCTGCACAAGCAACTCTGCTGAATGAAGGAAAGGTGAAAGATGTGTTGAGATGACCCAGAATAATTTGTAGATGGGCAGAGCTTTTCTTTCTAAAATGTATTTTTAAGATAGCTCCTTTTTGTGCTTGTTAGAGCTGTAGGAGGCGGTCAAGCAGAGGTTCAGGCCTTACTGTATGGGGTTTAGCAGAAGTGAGTATGCACTTTACCAGCAAGGTGCTAAAAGGCATGCAGTATGCAGTTACCTACTGAGTAGCATAGTTGTTTCTGATCAACATGAAAGTATGTATCTGGGAAAGAAATTACTTCTAACAGTTAATGAAAGATAACCGAAACTGAGGGAGTTGTTCTGAACAGGGCAAAACTGGCTACAGGACTCTGATAAGTCTCAATTGACCATCACCCCAAAGGGGAGAGGTATTTGGTAGCCAGCTGTCAGGTCTCACTTGCTGATTTGGTTTCTTTCTCCCAATTCTCAAAGTTCCAAGGTGTTTCCTCAGTTACTGGGAAGGCTGGATCCTTGAAGCGACGTTTTTTTAATGTGTGTCCCTTTCCCCTCAGGTTACAAAGGGAAGAGGGGGATGGAGCCTGGTGCCCAGCTGGCTTGTTGCAACCAGAAGATGTACAGTTCCTTCAAATTGACCTGCACAAGCTCTTTTTCATCACTTTGATTGGGACTCAGGGACGGCATGCCCGTGCCACAGGCAAAGAATTTGCCCGTGCTTACCGAATTGACTATAGCCGCAATGGAGAGCGCTGGATCTCATGGAAAGATCGTCAGGGCAGGAAGGTGAGTGTGGTAGGAACTGAATCGTGGAGCACGCAGAAGTCAAGTCATAGAAAACTAGACTGTGGAAGGCATGTCCTCTACATACTGTCTAGTGCAGTGTACTTTATCCTGACTCTTCTGTGAGGAATTCAGCATCCTCTGCCTGTGTTAGTTCTGTGTTTGCTGTGATGTTGGACTGTTATTCCCCTGACCTGATCCCTCAAATCCCAGCCATTGCCGTGACTGAAAACTGTGGCTCTTGGCTGCCTTTCTGTCCATGTTCAAAACATCATGTGAATATCCCTCTACCAGCCAGACACTTGCTTCTAAATTGGAAGCTGCAAAGCAGATGCCTGCTTTGTGATTTTAAAAAAAAAAAAAAAAAAAAAAAAGGGAGGGGGTGGCAGGGAATGGAGATGAGTTTCTGGATGTCTGATAGCAGTGTTTAATGTAGGGAGCAATGAGGAGGAAGGAGTTTAGAGGGTAGGAAATGCGCTGAGCACGCACACTCAAAGAGGCTTCCCCGCTCACCACAGTTGTCTCCTGCTATCTCCAGACTTGAGCGCACAGCTCAGCACTGGCTGTGCTCTGGTCATGTTCATAAGCCTTTATTAAACTTCCCCTGGGAAGGAATCCCCTTCTCTCATCTGCAGCTCGTCTGACCTGATCACCCTGCCTCAGGCTGGCTTGTGGACTCTGAAGACCTAAGCCAGACTAGAAAAGGTACTGGGTGTGATGATGTTTTCTAGCACATGGGGATGCTTTGGAAGTCACAGTGGGGTCTGTACTGCAGTGCTAGGTAATAGCTTCTAGCTTGTTAATGAATTATTTGCTCACTCAGACCTTTGATCTGCTGTTTGGCCGTTACCATTATCTTGCCCATCCCTCACGTTTTGGTGTGTGCTACAAACACTGTGTTTGCAGGATGGGAGGGGAAGTTTAAACTCCATGGGGCTAACTGTTCTTCGTCAGTACTTTCTTAGGTGAAGTTTGTCCGCATCTTGAGTTATATCGGAATTCAATTGGTTACACGTCCACAAGCAGCTAAATGCTTTTTGTCTCCCACCCCAGTCCTGTGCAGAGAAGTGTTCTTGGGCACTCAGGACTGTGTTAGTGTCAAGTGTTACAATTTAGTATGGGTCAATTTTTGCAAGATCTCCCTCTTAGGCCATAATAAGGTAATGAGCATGTGTTCAGCTGTGTATGATGCTAGAATTTGAGCCATCCTCTATTCTATTCTGTATATGTGGGCTTCCACATATATTCTGTCAGTGTGTGTACCTGGTCCCTATCACGAGACCAAAAAGTTTTCCCTCCTGGTATTATTAGAGAAGATGCTTCTGCTCCTCTGCTCTGCTGTTCTGGACGTGACATACACAATGGGGTGCAATTCCTGCCCTTTCAGCTCCTCTGTAAAATGACCTTCCATAAACCATATTTTTCAAAATGTGTCACCAGTGAATCCATTAGTGAATCCATATTTCAAAAGCACTGCTGTCTGGTCAAATAATTTGGTAAAAATGTCCTGTAAAATCATTCAAGCCTTGGAATGAGGTGCAGATAGAGATGCAAGATCCTAATCTACTTATTTGTATGCATTAGGAAGGCCTCCTCCAGTCCTGCAGTTGATAGATTCCCAATCACTGAGATTTCAGAGTGTGACTATGTTAGCCCATCTTGGCACGTCTCTGTCCAGAGAGATCACATGAATGGTTTCAGTTAAAAAAAAAAAAAAGGGGGGGGGGGGGGGAACAACACAAAACAAAAAACAAACCACCACCAAACCCAAAACCGACCCCTTCACTGCTGTTAAGTTTCAGATCTCACAGAATGTTGAGTCATCAGATAGGTAGCCCATGCTGCTCCTCACCAGGAAAGTCACCTCCAGCTCTAATTTTCTCAGTGAAGGCGAAGGGTCAGGTTGCTCTACCCTTGTTTCTGACACCAGTTAAGGATGGTGCTCTCCATTGGCACTAATGTTGCATGGTACAGCACTGTTGAGTCCTGGTCTCTCATCAACTTCTAGGATCAGCCATCTACAGTTGTTTGCCAGCAGCACCACTTCATTCCTGATGTTGTTGGGAACATTGATTGGCATCAGTAGTGGCCGGGACTGGAAGCTGGTGCTGAGTTTCTTCCACACACAGCTGATCACTTTGGTTTTTTGGCCCTGAGAAACCGAGTGTGCTCAATAGCAGCAACCCCACCTTGTGGAGGTGCTATGCAAAATGCATCTTTTCTTTTGCTTCTCAGATGTCCATACAGGAATGGCAAAATTGTCAGCTCTTCCAATACAGAGCTGGTCCAAAGGTGCCTTTTTCTGAGGGGGATGGCTGAAGGTTTTTCCTTCTTACTTTGTCCGTGTAGGGCTTTTTGGCTTGACATATCTGCAGCCCCCAAGATTCACCAACAAATGGTCAACTCCAGAGGATCTGTTCAACTCCTGTATGAAGATATGGGGTATTCTGCCATATGTTGTCTCCTTTTGGGTTTTGTCTCCTATCAGCAAGGTCTTGTGGAGCCAGCTTAGATGGCTTCCAGGTCTCCTAAGGGTTAATTGCTGTCACTTGGTTCCTGAAGTCAAGGATTATTTATGTGTCCCTACTTCACTGGAAGAAGTCATGGGCATTTCTCCTAGGAAGCGGGATCTTAAGAGGCTGCAAGTTAAAAGCCTGCTGAGGAGCTGAAGAGGATGAGGAAGCGAGCTTACTTTTTGGCTTTCCTTCTGTTTTCTTTGGTCAGCTCCTGGGACCGTGCACCTTTGTAGAACTGTGCAACCAGGTGCAGGAAACCGTTTCACAGCTATCCTGCTGCAGTCCAGAAGACCACCAGATGTGACTGGTTCTTCTTCAGGGAGATGCAGTCTTCTGAGTGGCTTCCTTTTGTGGTACAATAAGATCTTTCACTTCTCAATGGACTCTCCAGCCACATTCACTAACTGGAGATCTTCCCTGCTGCCGTGAAGAGGAAGCTACCTTTCTGCTCCCTCATTGGCCTCCCTCGTCTTTTAAATTGCCTGTACATCAACAACTGCAAGCCATGTGGTCTTTTGAGTAACCTCAGTTTCTGATTCATCCTTCTGACCAATAACATCTTCGAACAGGAGCCCTCACACTTAGAACTTAGACTTTTGATATCAAAAGTGTTCTCACCCTGTTTCCATAGGTCCCTATCCTTTCAAAAAAATCTGTTTAGGCACTTTTGTCCACTGCCGGGGGATTGACAGCTTCAGCTGTTTCCACACACTGACTGTCAAAATAAATGGTGGACTGTTTCAGAACCATACTGAAACTGAGAGGAAGGGGTGAAAGTCCTTGCCATATCAGACTGCACTTCAGCAGGATGGGCTAATTGTGGCAATGCTGAACGCTTCAGTTCAAGGCATCTGCCATGCAGCTGCTTGCACTTTCATCCCCCAAACACTGCAGCACCTTTGGAATTTTGTTGCCTTGTAGAAAAAGGATATCCGGACCCTCCACCAGGTAACTAGTCGTGAGGGCAAGTGCTCAGTTACCTGCTGTTAGAGTGCGCATGGAGACTCACTTGAAGAGAGGTTACGTAGTAGTAACTGGAGCTCTCTGCAACATATAGTCCACATGTACGTTCATCTCCCACTTGCCTTTCTCCTCTCCCTCAGACTACTGCCTCTGTGGGTCTGCAGTGGACAGGAGGTGAAATGGCAGCACCCTTCACCCTGTAAGCCATGTATCAGGTAGGAGGAGGGGAGCAGCAGCAGCAGCTAATCCTCTGCAGATACTGCATGGGAAAGCTCCCCAGTCTCAAATGATAAGGTACAAGTACACCACTGTTCATATTAACTGCACAATAGGGAGAAGTTACTGATAAGGAGCTCTCTTTTCCAGGTGATCCAAGGCAACATTGATACTTACGACGTGGTCTTGAAAGATCTTCGGCCTCCCATCATTGCACGTTTTATCCGGGTGATTCCTGTGACGGAGATGCCGATGACTGTCTGTATGAGGGTGGAGCTCTATGGCTGTGTCTGGTATGGTAAGTAGCAATTTCCGTGCCTGTCACTGGAAAGTAGTCCTTACACAATGCTGACTGGGACTCACCTGCGTCCCCACGTATGCAGAGGGAATCCCAGGCCCACGGAACTGCTTCTGTTGGTCCACATCATAAATAAAAGGATCATATGGACAGAGATGATGGAAGGCTGCTGCTGCTGTATTTCTGAGGTATATGGCCTTCTTTTTTAGATGGTTTGGCATCCTATAGCATCCCTGAAGGAGGGACAATAGCGGCTCCTGGCTTCCCCATCGTTTATCTGAATGACTCGACCTATGATGGCTACCAGGAGCGCAGGTGGGAGAAGTCGTCCTGTTCTCTCTCGGTCACTGTGCAAATTATCTCTTCTTTCCTACTTACCCTGTCACTAGTATCTTGTATCCCAAATGCTTCTTTGAGACCTCCAGAGCTGCAAGCTAGCCTACTAGTTCTCCAAAGCATCGTGGCTTCCTTGTTCCAGGCCCTTTGACATGTTCTTAGTTGCTCTTTTAAAGGAGGGCATGGGCTCAGGATGCATCAGATTCATTTCGTCCAGCTGACAAAGGCTGGCAGGAAAGAAATAATTTTTTTTTATTGGAAGTTGTTGTTGCTTCTCTTTAAAGGGAAGAGCGTGTCCTTAAACAGCTAAGTGCTGTCTTTGTTCATAGCTTCCATCTTTACGTGATCTGATGACACAGTCCTGATGTGTCTGACTGCCTTAAAGCCCTCATTGCTTGTGGTCTGTAATTGTGACCATATTCATTGCACTGATTTCTTTGTTGGTTCGGGTATAGCCTTAAGCTGTTGTTGATACTGGAGGTCACAAGGTGCTGCTGCTCTTCTGTTGCCCCAGATTGGAGTGGGAGAGCTGGCTGGACCTTCTACCTGCACAGTCCCAGTGTCCCTGGAGCAGATGAAGGTCCTTCCCCTCTTCATTGCCTTTGTTGCTTCTGGAGTTTGATATCTGAAATGCATTCTCTAGCAGGCTGCATCTTAAACTGTTGCAGGAGGTCTCCAGGGTAAACTGGGCATCCGAGAAAGTGCACAACACTGAACTCTAGGCCTGCACTTGATACCTATGAGCTTCTGGAGAGATTTGAGATATTGTTTTTGAAAACAAAGCTCTGATGGACTTGAAACAACTTGGAAAACTGCATCACTCCCTGTGAGAAGCTCCAGGTCAGCAGAGGCACCACTGCCAATGTGGTATGAGAGGAAGGTGGCTGATTACTCACTGTAAAGATTTCTTGGGTATGATGCTTTTCCAATTTGGAGTCAAAAAGCCTAAAGTAACTGGATTGTGACAGCTCATTACAAGGTCTGTTAATTTTTCACATCCCTGAGATCGGTTAGGTAGGGTGGCATGTTACTGACATTTTCAGGTGTCTCTGGTTTACCAGAGATTGCCTCTCGTGGAAGGAGAGTTCATTAAGAGTCTGTATCTGAAATGGTAAATAACTGGCTGAACTTTCAGACGATTAGTGTGACCACTTTCTTTGCTATAAATACAGATTTGAATGAGTTTCAACGGCTTGAAACCTTAGACAAACTTGGGCATGGGTATCCTCTTGAGGCAGCATATCCCTGCCTGTGCAGGAATGTGCCTAATAAGTGATCTAACGGTGTCTTTTCAGTGACCTGGTGTCATCCATTGACTTAAGTTGCTTTTATTATATGTCCTGTTTCAGTTCTCATTAACTTCCTGAAAATTTTTACTATTGCCTGTAATTTTTTTATGCTTAGAGGTGATTTTTATAAATGTATTTGTGTTTTATCACATTGGAGGTTAAAATAAGGGGTTGGAAAGTACATTCTTCATGCTTGTAGGATGTTGCAAGATATCGGTTAACAATGTCTTTATATGTTAATATCTGATGCTTTCAAGCTGCATTGATATAGTAGGGATTGGATATTTAAAAAAAAAAAAAGGGGGGGGGGGTTACCTGCAGCAAGATGTAGGTGTTGCACTTTAACTGTCCAGCACTAACTTAGGAAGCTGTGTTTGCTGGGGATTGTCAGGGAGCTACAGATGCAGGCACAAGACTGAATGTGCTAAGCAAGGAGTCTTTGAAACTACTTAACCTCTAGTCATGTACCTGACTGGCCTGGAAGCAGGAGTTTGCCTCTTTCAGCTGCTAATCCTATTTTGGAGTTCAAAGGCATGCACACCTGTGCAAATCCTAGTGACAGGAGGGCTCACCCAGAATGGACTTGGGGACCTTCAGTGTACATAGCAGCAGCCCAGCTCGGGTTACAAAGAATCCCTAGAGTAAGCTGAATGAAACAGGTCCAGGGAGCAAGTTCAGGCACTAATACAGCTGAACTGTTTGCATTTTTGCTGCTATAGGACAAGGGATGTGGCAGGGATGGCTCCCAGAAGGCAAGGTGGGTCAGGAGTGTACCACATCTGGCATCTTCTACTCTGGGACAGTGCTGGAAAACTGTGTAGTGGGCTCTGCACTCTTGGATAGGAAGTGGAATGAGGCAGGGTTCTGGGCGAAGAGTCTGATCAGCCTTGGAAGCAGAGCCGATAACGCTCTCTTGCACAAGGAGCAATGCCAGAAATAATGCCAGTTAGAACTGGCTGTGGCTGGGTGAGCTGCCCATAGTCTCACTGCTCTCTTTCCTGCTTTTCTGTGCCCGCCTGAAAAACTTTCCCCACTGGTTCCCCCAGGGCAGGATGGAGCAGCGTTCCTCCCATGCGGCTCCATGGTGAAATGCTGCAATTAAAGCCCTCTGTTTGGAGAGCATACAGTGTCATTTTGTGTAGTCTCAGTTTTCGTTCTCAAGAGACTCTGCTCGTAGCTTGGCTTTGTTGTCAGTGCTTGATATCAATGCAAAAACTTCTGCGTTTTCCCAAGCAGGGAAAGGTTTTAAAAGCCCAGCCTGAGTAAAATAAAGGTGATGTTGCATAAGAACAGGGAATGAGTTCTTGTCCAGGGTGGGTTAAGAGTAAATAAACTAGTGTTTTCCTGGTACCAGTTGAAGGACCCATGTGCTTTCACATTTGAGCTCTCCTGGCTGATACTCTGCCTAACTGTTGGTTCCTTCTTGCTAGGCACTTGTACGGCGGTCTGGGCCAGCTGACGGACGGTGTGCTGGGACTGGACGATTTCACGCAGAGCCACCAGTACCGTGTGTGGCCAGGCTATGACTATGTTGGCTGGAAGAATGAGAGCTTCAGCACAGGCTCTGTTGAAATGGAGTTCCAGTTTGACCGACCGCGGAACTTCACCTCCATGAAGGTAGTCAGCGTTGTCCCTCTCAAGCAGCCTGGGGCAGGCTTTGGGTCTGGGTGCTTCCAGGTTACCCCTTTGGGTCCTCTTCCCGAAGCAGGAGGATATAAGGTGCCCAACAGCAGAGCCCACCAGAGGCAGAATTTTAGCAGGAGATGTCCCAAGTTTGCCAATGTAGAAGGGTGAAGCAGGGGACCACTTGTCTTTCCAGAGCTCAGACACACTCCTTTTCAGTATTTGGCTTAAAGGAATAAAAAGCAGACACCTGAAGCAGTGGTTAGGCAGCCTCTGTTGGCAACTGAGATGGATTTAGGATGTAGGCTACTTACTGTCTAGGGCCTGCCCGACCCTTGAGGTAAAGGAATGTGGTTGTGCGTCCATTTTGACCAAAAATTTCTTTGGATGCCTCGATCTATACTTGTGCTGTGGGAAGTTACTTAAACGCACAGGAAAAGGATGAGCTGAACTTTTGAGTCTGTAGTAAACAGCAGAATCTTTTTAAAAAGGATTGGTGGCTTTTCCTGTAGAGATTTCAAATGAAGGAGAACCCACCACATCCTTAAGTAAATTATTTTGGTGGTTACTTACCCTAGTTTTATTTTGTCTATTTTTAACTTGCAACCATTGGCTCTTTGCCTGCTTTTGCTGGCAAAACTAAAGAGTCCTGCCTTCTCAGAAATTTTCCTGCTTCTACACTGTGATTAAACCACTCTCTTAATCTTTGCTTCAGTAAACTAAGTTGGCTGAACTTCTCAATGCCTTCCCTGTGAGATCCAGGGTCGTTTTTCTAGCTATCTTCCAATCCTTTCTTTCTTTGCCAGTACTCTTTTGGAGGTATAGAAACTAGCACTTGGAGGTATAGAAACTGGAACTGGATGCAGGCTTTCCATCAAACTGCATGAAAGAATGCTACCAATTTCCTGCTTTTGGACAATTCTTCTTTGTTTATGAATCTTGTGATCATGTTAATCCTCCTAGCCAATGGATAGGAAGCCAGTGTTCATTAAGACTTTGGTATCATGCTAAAAGTCAGTTCAAAGTTATTAGTGTCCAGGATAAAAGTCCAGTGTAGAAAGCATCACTTTCGTTTTGTTCCTGAGTTTACTACCCTGAAATGAGTCAGTCCCAAAAAACTGTTCAGATTATTTGGGGAAACTTTGATATATTTTTTTCCCCCTTTAATTTATTTTATTGCTAGTGATTCTGCTGTCTTTCTCAGATCACTGAAAAAGGTAGCAAATAACCTTGAGCTAGGAATACATTCCTGCTAGAAAAACACCCACAGAAGAATGATTTGTGTCTTAAAATTTGTAAGACTTACTAGTTGAAAATTTTTAATCAAATTGATGTAATTCATGAGTTCATACTATGCTAATTGGAGTCAGATGTTATAATGAGTAAATCAAACGCCTTATAAAAATCTGTCAGGTAAACACAGCCATTCTGATCAACCAAACACAGAAGCTCATAAAAATAGCTACTTCATTTAGTATTTCATTATAAAGCTGTATTGATTAGCATAAATTATTCTTCATTCTTTATTGAATGTTGCCTGCTTCATCTTTGCATTTATTTTGTACAGGCTAGGTGATCTGTAAATACTTCTTTGTATCTTCATACCTGTTAGCTTTATTCCAGTTTTCTGAGCTTCCCCAGTATCCAAGAAAGTATTAAAAATAAATGTTAGCAAATATTGCAGCTGCATTGCAAATTACTTAGGCTTGCATATTATAAAATTGGACATTAGTAGGTGGTGTTTGGAATAGAAAGTGTCTCTGTGTCAGTCAGAGATACGAACACATCCAACTCCTGTCCAAATATGGCACAAATTGTATGTTGCAGGCATCAGGCTTTTCTGCCTTGTTATGGATGACTATATCTCCTTATTGAATAACGTTGTCTAAGCTTCATCTGTTCCTAATTATACTCAAATACCCTTCTTTTGTCTTTTTACTGCTCATCAGTCCTGTTGTCCTCATTACTGCTTCACTGCAAGACCTCGCAGAGGCCAAGCAATTAATAGGGTTCAAAGCTGCACTTAGTTTGGAAACTGTTGTAGTCACAGTTGCTAATACTCCACAGTCATTAGGAAATAATTTCTAGAGTCTCTAGGGAAGGTCGGACCACCATGGCTATGAAAATGGTATAGACTGAGGGATACCAAAAACTTGAAGGGTTGCCTTATTCCTTCCGGTTCCTGGTCACTGGCCACAGTGCCAAGATACTGTGGTCCAGATCTTCAGGACTGCATGGCAGAACTTACTGTCATGTTTGTTGCTTAAAAAGGTGCAGGGTGGGATTTGCATTGAAGACAGACAGTGGAACAGTGTAAAGGATCCTTACAAGCCTCGCCCCTCTTCGCAAAGCCTGCTTCCTTGGAAGTGCTGGAGGCCTGGGAGAGTGCCAGGTGTTTGGTCTGCAGTGCCACAACCCGGGAAGATGGAGATGTCACTTTTATGATGGAGCCTCTTGGTTTGGGTGCAGGCCCAGAGCAGGAAGGGAGAAAGTTGCTACCAGCTCTTGGGAGGGTAAAACAAACCTCCCAAATAGAGAGGTGTGAAGTCAGCCTGAAAGCAGTTTCTGAACCGCTTGGTCTGAAAGCGGACTATGTGGAACCATAACTCAGAGATGAGAGAGGATGCCTTTGTTTTAGTGAGATGTTAGCTTGGCAGCATAGTGATTGCAGTTTAAATTCCAGCATCATTAGCTAAACTAGTGGTGCCAATGCAGCAGGGACAACCTGATGATGAGCCACCAGGAAAGGCTGATGGATGCAGGCTTACCTGATGGTTTTCTTAAAACTTAGATCCTCAGTTGTCTTCAAGGTGCAACCACAGCAGAAGAGCTGCTGTATGTCTGGGGGATATCTTCTTCAGCTTGTACCTTTTTTTTTTTAAAGAAATTAGCTTAGACTGCAGATGCTGAAGGCTTTCTAAAAGAGGCTAGAGCCCAGGTGTGGTTTTTCTTTCCCCTCAGGATGTATGTTCAAGGAGAATTGGTCTGTGAGGCTTTAGATTAGTACAGGGTTTGTCTGATTGATTTTTTTATATGGGCCTTTTGAAGAGCCTGCCAAAATTTGACCATTAATGTAGCTTTTGCATGTAAAGTTAAGAGCTATTTTAGAATCACTTTTTGCACAAATGTTCTCATTGCACACTATGAGTGGATGAAGCTATACTGGAACAAGTCACTCATTCTGGGTTAGGAGTACTCATACAGGGAGATATTAGAAATGGAAAATCTTCATGAACAGAATATCCATGAGGCTTGATTTAGGTTTCAGTAAATCTTCCTCCTGTCTGATTGATCTGTTCTCTTCTTCCTAGGTGCATTGTAACAACATGTTTTCTAAGGGGGTGAAGATCTTCCAGAAGGTGGAGTGTCTGTTCAAACCACGCCTGATTGCAGACTGGGAGTCTGAACCTGTTGGAGTGGCAACTGTCTTAGATGACAAAAACCCCAGTGCTAGGTTTGTGACTGTCCCCCTCAATCAGCGCGTAGGTAAAGCCATACTTTGCCGCTTCTACTTTGCTGACACCTGGATGATGATGAGCGAGATTTCCTTCCAGTCAGGTGAGTATTCCTCCAGTCAAGCAGATCTGGCGAAGCACAGAGAGCAGAAGAGATGGTGTGGAGGTACAGGACATGTGGGCTTAACACGAGTGTAGGGTACTGTGGGGCTACACGGCAAGAAGGAGGAGGTAGTAGAAGCACTGGGAGGGTTGAAAGGGCAATGCAAGGGCAGAAAGGTCCAGTCTACAGTGGATTCTTTTCAGGCTGATACTGGTGCACACGTGCAGAAGCACAACCAGGGCAACCAAATATTGGACTATAAGGCATTTCTTTTTTTTGAGACAGTTGCCTGTTGCTTATAGGATTGATTTTTACTTCTCTTTGCCAAGTATTTTGTTATGAATAATTTATCTACAGATGATGATCAAGTTAGCAGATTATGAAAAATAAGAGGCTGACTTTTTTTGTTTCCCTCAAGTCTTAACTATGATGCAGAAGTCAGTGCCCGGAGGTGCTTTAAAAGGCTCTAGAAGGGAATGGACAAGAGTCTTGGAGAAAACCACCAGCACTGCAGTAAAATGATCTGGCTATAGCTTCCTACTCAAGGGTCCCTAATCCATTATAGTGAGAGGATATTCCTGGGGAAGGAGTGCTCTGATTGCAGCTTGCTGCTTATCTTGCTGATAGCAGCCCCTCCTGGCTACCTTCTGTCACATGTGGGCCTAGGCAGAATCTTGGTCTAGCCTGGGATGGCGATTCTTATAATCATGCTAAAATGGAAGAAGCGGGGTGGGGGGGGAGCAAAGCTCTTGCTCCAGTCCCCTGTGTCTGGCCAAGCTCAGGGAAGCATCCTGCACACACTGGTAGTTTGCTGTGGTCAGGATGTACATGCTGTTCAATGCAGAGGCTCATTCCTGTAGGTGTGCTGGGAAGTGCTGAGTGAGCAGGTATCTCTGCTCATGCTGTTTGTGACCTGCTGCGTGGGTCTCAGCTCAGTCCTGCTTGGGAAGGCAGGAGCGGTGGTTGGGATTGCACTGACTGCTGGCAGGAGCAGGGAGGTTGTTGGACTGACACCTTCCCTTCCCTTCCACAGACATGGAGAGTGTGAATCCTAATTTTGTTACAGTAGCTGCAAGCACAACGGATCTCCTGGAAACAGAGTGCAACGTTACTGAGGGGACCTGGGGTAAGGACTTCTGTCACTTAGCCATGCCAAGGGCTCAAGTGTTGGGGGATTTCACAGTAACATCCTAGTTCATGTGGTCTCTCCCTCTGTTTCTGGAGATCTGGGTATGGCCTGGTTATTGCCCTCATGCGCAGGGCTGCATCTTACAGTCCTCTGCGCCTCAGCTATTTCTTCTTCCCTCAGCTGGTTGAGGCTGCCTCAGAGCAAGTGGGCTGAAGGCATATATGCAGCCAGTGAAACTCTGAAAATTATCTGCTCTAACATGGATCCATCACAGGCGTCTGTTCCAATGCTAAGAACAGTCTTTCACTGCAGAAGTCGTCTGCACAATTCTTAGCTGCGAGCCTCCAAAATGAGAATTTCTGATAAGAGCAAAATGTGAACACAGCTAATATTAATGCTCAGGAAGCTGCCTAAGATCTTGTCTGTACCAGACTGTAGGAAGGGACATGTAGGAAGTTAGCCAGCACAGATAATAACCTGTGCTTTGTTAACTCCAGATTCTTTTTCATTCCTCTATGATTGCAGAAACCACATCTTCTGTAACCAGCACCTGGATAGGAGAGAAGGCAGATGACTCCAATACCTCCATCCTCGTGGGCTGCCTTGTGGCTATTATTCTGCTGCTCCTGATGATTATAATAATTATTCTTTGGAAGCAATATGTTCAGAAAAGGTTGGAAAAGGTAATACAATGGGGCTATTTTGCAGACACAATTTCAGTACTAAGCATTAAGCCTAATGAGCTCAGAATTATGTGGAAAGCACAAGGTTTCTCCAGCTCCATAGAGTAGCTAAAACTGTTCTCACAGCAGGGGAGGATGCCAGGCCTATCCAAGATGTTACTGGAAATTGCTGCGGTTGCAGCCAATACATTACTTAACAACTGAGCATTGCCTCAGCATTTTTTTTTTTTCTCTCCTGCAGGCCCCACGTCGAATCCTGGAGGAGGATGCCACAGTTCGCCTCTCCTTCTACAGCTACACCATTGCCAACAACCAGACCCAGATCCACCAGTCAAATCCCACCTATGAACGTGCTTTCCCACTGGATTTGGAATATCACCAGCCAGCTACGCTGCTCCAAAAGCTTCCAGAGCTTTCCCAAAGTGCAGAGGATTCAGGTAATGTAATTGTCAGTCTCCAGAAGTTATGCGTTTATTCTTCTATCATTTCTCTCAGATTTTAAAACGTGCCACTTCTCAGTGTCTAAGTAATCTTCTCTGACTCCTATGCAATACAATACTAACCCAGGGACCTAAGACAATATTCTGGAGCTCTGAAACTTTTTAGCATGTAACTGGCAGATGGAGCACTAGCCCCACTAGAGGGTGATGGCCTTTTATTGTTCTCTTTGACTGTGTTTATATGTTAGCCAGATCATCTTTTAGGGTCTGCTTTAAGGTCTTCATACGTGAAGACTGTGTTTATATGTTAGCCAGGTCATCTTTTAGGAGCTGGTTTTGGCAATCACACATCATTTGTCTCATCAGCCCCTTGGCAGTGGAGTTGCTATCTGCAGCACTCCTAGGCTGTCCAGACTGCCTGGTGGAGAAGACCTTTAGCATCTTTTCCTGCAGCAAGGGCTCTTTGAAATTCCCTTAGAAAAAGCAGAGGGAAATGCAGCAGAGAATTGTCAGTGGTGCCCTGGCTTCCAGCCCCTGGGGAGCTTCTGGATGCACGCAGAAGGGAACGTTTCCAACAGTGTTTTGTACTCAGTGATGGCAGTGCTGATTAGTGAATGGAAGGGCAGTGCTGCATTCCTCAAGCACTGACAAGTTGCTAAGATCCAGCACTATACTACACAGGGAGACCGATTTGGATCAGTCAGGATGTGAATTTGAAGCAGAACAAAAGTTCTGTGTATTACTAACCATACAGGGAGCTAATTATAAAGAGTTATGCCATGATATTTATGTGAATAAGCTGTAAGAGGTAGCATAGCATGCTAACAGAGTACATGGAAAACGGAGACCCTGATCAGTTCTTGTTGCAGAAGCAAATCCAGAGCAAGCTTGATGTTGTAAACAACATCCCTGCATCAGGTAAGGGGAACAGATCATATTTAGGATGAATCAGAAACAGGAAATCACTTTAGACTCGTGTCTCCATGTCTGGGCAAGAATTTTAGCTCTCATAACTGGATAGAGAGGCAGCTGTTTAACACGAATTCACTGGTACCTCACACGTATTCTGGTGTCTGCAGATGCATGGCTTGCTCTGGTTTAAGCCCTAGTTAAAACAAAGGAGAGTCTTCCATCTGAGTGTACGTTAGTACAAAGTGGTAGGTGTGCAGCTAGGCTGAATTCCCAAAGGTCTGTAGGATCGAGAGGAGTGCAAGCCAGGCCATACTGGTTTTAAGGGAGTGAGTGTGTCTGACTCCACCTATCTTTGGTTTCCTCTTTAGTGTGCAGTGGGGATTATGCTGAGCCCGACCTGACCAAGTCCACTCCTCACCAAGGCTTTCAGAACAATGTTCCTCACTATGCCGAAACAGATATCGTCCACCTGCAAGGTGTGACCGGCAACAACATGTATGCAGTCCCAGCCCTCACTGTGGATTCACTTACCAAGAAGGACATCTCAGTGGGTGAATTCCCACGGCAGCAGCTACGACTCAAGGAAAAGCTGGGAGAAGGACAGTTTGGAGAGGTACAGCCATTCTCTTCCACACTTCCTCCAACAGAAAGGAGATGCCTGGCACAGTGAAACTTCTGAGCTGCCTCTCTGGCACTGCTTCATATTTGGGGGCTGAGGGACCTGGATACCAGTATTTTATTTAATACATGTCTTTGCTGTTGGGGAAAGCTGATGACAGGCTTCAGAGTGCCCCATTCTGCACCTGTGAGGCTGCTGCTTGGTACCGCATGAATCTTTCTCAACAGATGAGCTTTGCGAACTTTTTTTTGTTCGCTGTCTGTATCCCCATTTATGACCCTGTACAAAAGGCCTGGGGACGTGAGTTCAGACTGTTTCACAATCTTCCATGGACATTTCAAACACGTGATGGCTGTCACCCACCTTTAGGCATGTGAGTTTGAAAACTCTAGTAGTGACTCCAGCCAAGACAGATTGATCCTAGCTGTAAAAGCAGCTTTCACATTAACAGGTGGAGGTTCTGGTGGGGCTCTGCACGCTGACCCAAGCAAAGACAGGCGTTTCCCAAGCACTGTGGTGCCCTCACATATTCCCTAGCATTGCTGCTTGCTCAAGCCCCAGTTTGTGTCAGAAGCCTCAGGCAGCATGATACATGCATCTGTCATCTGCCAAGCTTTCTCTTTACTCCCTGAGCTCCTTTCAAGCTGTGAATGTTTTCACTGCATCTTTTCTTCTCTCCCTGCTTCATTTCCACACTATCCCTAGTTCGATACTGAGCAGGTCTTCCCCTCTCTTGCTCCCACTCTTTTACTGTCTCTCTTTTTTTTCTTCCCAGCTTTTTCTCACTTGCAGTCTTAAATTCTACCTGTCTACTACATTTTGGCAAAGCCTAGCCCTTTATTGACTGCTTCCTGCTCTGTGATGTGCCCATCTTTATAGTTCCTCCCTTCTGACAGCACACTTTCCCTACCCCAGCTGCTTCCCTGTCCCCCTCACTTCTTTCTGGATCACTCAGTGTATTCGGAAGGTGCTGACATCCTCAGCCTGTTCACCTGGCTGTCAGTGTAGCCCCTTCTGCTGTTGCCTGGGTCCTGCCCTGTCTTGGGCTGTGGTCCAAAAGTGAAACAGAGAGCCTTTTTTTATCATTGTTTTGCTTCTGATTTCTCCTTCCCTCTCATTCTTGTCCTTCTAATAACTGTCAAAGCTTTCTCCTCCTTCTCGTTTGTGTTGTCAAACAGCAGCAGCCAGGCTCTCCCATCTCCATTTTCCTTGGAGACTGATTTAGAGCCTGTTCGTTTCCTCACATCATGGGCTCTTTCCCTCACTTTTGCAAATGTGCGGCATCGCATTGTCCTGTCTCTCTTTCTCACCTCCTTAGTCTTTACCATACTGGTCATCATCATACGCTCTGCTCCACTGCTCTGGCTCAGTGTGCAGCCTTGCTTCTAGCAACATGGCTCATTGCTTTTTCACCCCTCCACTCAGAGCTTTCTTCTTTTTCAATCTTTTTTCTTCCTTGCTCCTAACCATCCACTCCCTGGACTCAGTGACACATGACGTGCACTTGTAATACATGCACTTAGTACCGTGGCTCTCTTTCCTATTCCTAGTCTCATGACTGTACTTTCGTGACAGCAGATTTCATTCTCCATGTAACTGCAGCAGCATCTTTGTACTCTTGTTTCTGTTCTGTGGGTTTGTCCCATTTTCTATGCTGTCTCCTTTTTCTCCTCGCTATGCTTTTCACATAAGTTCTTGGTGCTTTCTTCATATAAAATTCATTAAGCTCCCATTACATTCCCCTCACTGCTGCAAGTCTTTGACTGACACATCCAGTCTGCTCCCCTTCTCCAGTCCTTTTTCCTGTCCCACACACTCTGGTCTGTCTGCTTTCCTCACCCCAGCATCTCTTGCCCAGTTCTCTATTTGAATGTGCGTTCTGATAACTTCTTAAGTAAGTGCCTTGTCACCCCTTCTTATAGAACCCTGGCAGTAATTGTATGTCTTTATTCATTTATTTATCTGAAGAAACTTGGAATTCTGTGTACTCATCAGAGTATTCATCTCTGGGTATATTCACAGGTGAGGTGTTCACATCACTCACACATGGACACACACACGCATGCACATGCTTTTCTCTTTTTTTCTCTCTTTTTTTTTTTCTCTTTTTTCCTGGAATTAGAGGACTTTGGATAGCCGTCTGTAATTCCTGGGTGCTCCTCAATTAAGTTTGAGTGGTGACTCAGGCCAGGCTGCAGGACAGTTCTGGACTTGTATGGCTGGTGTGATGTGCTGTACATGCCAAACCTGCTGCAGCCATGCTGTTTGCATGCACATGCAGAGTAAAGCAGACAACTCCAGGCGCAGTGGCCTTCCTGAACATCTCCAGTACTTGCTGGGTGAATTGGACTGCCCCAGTAGTCTACTGCACCAGTCTGCATGCATGCAGTAAATTCGGTGTGCTGGAGACACATCAGGCTGCAATCCATGTGCGTCCCTACGTCATGGGCTATACAGTGTATGTACACATTTTGTCCAGAATCTAGGGCCAACCTATGGGCTATTTCTGATCAGAACAGTGTCACCTGCATAAGATCATTCACTTGGTCATTCTGCCACTGGTTACTGAACTGATGACCTCAATGTGACATTGTTTTCCTCTGGTTTTCTGCCTGTGCATGCCCTCATAGTTGCCTCTGCCTTCTGCCCCGCAGGTGCACCTTTGTGAAGCCGATGGCCTGCTGGAATTCCTGGGCGTCTCGCCTACAGAATTCACTCACCAGCCGGTTCTCGTAGCAGTGAAAATGCTGAGATCAGATGTCAACAAAACAGCCAGGTAAGCGCATCCGCAATGCTAACCGTCTGAGAAGGAAAGCAAATACTCTCCAAGCAACACTTTCGCATAGGTTAACCCTGGTGACTTCTGTAAGAGAGTGTCATGTGTCTCTGATTCTGTGTGTTCCTTGTAAGGAACAGGACACAGGCAGGGAGTCGGGGATAGGAATAGGCGTAATGTCAAACTGAAATGTTGTATTAATCCTGTTTGCTGGGTGTGGTGGGTTGACCCTGGTTGGAGCCAAAGCTGCTCTATCACTCCCCTCCTCAGCTGGACAGGGGAGAGAAAATATAACTAAGGGCTCGTGGGTTGAGATAAGGACAGGGAGAGATCACTCAGCAGTTACTGTCACAGGCAAAACAGACTCGACTTGGAGAAATTAGCTTAATTTATTACCAATCAAATCAGAGTAAGGTAATGAGAAAATAAAAACTAAATCTTAAAACACCTTCCCCCCACCCTCCCTTCTTCCTGGGCTTAACTTTACTCCCAGTTTCTCTACCTCCTCCTTGTCAGCGGCGGGGAGTGGGGGTTGTGGTCAGTTCATCACACATTGTCTCTGCTGCTCCTTCCT